>JANAVB010028000.1:24556300-25126867 GCA_029216955.1 Iris pallida | reverse complement strand
CGAAGACCCGCTCTTTGGCTGCCATCTGTCGATTTGTTAGGATTTTGTTGTAGCAAATCTGCATAGTTTAGGACTTGGTCAGATTGCCACGTGTCCTGTCGCATGAATTATTTTTAGCTGCATAGATCTCAGTTTTCGACCTTGTGGGGCCGCATGAGCCTCATGCAGCTTAAGTCGTAAACTTCCTTAGTTCAGACAGAGCTTAAGGATTAAGCCGCATAGATTCTGTATTTTGGCCGCATAAAGCTCATGCGGCTTGGATTGCAGTTACTCTTGGCTTCATGAAGTTTGGGGACTTTGGGGCCGCATATGTCTGAACCGCATAAGGTTCATGTGGCTTAGATGACACTCCTTCTGGCCGCATGAAGGCGTACGAACCATGCTTTTGGACGACGTCTCACGTCTTATCTTTTTGTCGAAGTGTCAAAGCTGTCATTTTGATAGTTTTGTCAGGACTTGTCAGCTTTATCAGACGAACTGCACCTCTTGGCTGCATATCTTCCTTCTGCAGCTGGTTGTCGACGGGCCGCATATGTCATTGAACCAGTAATACGACTTTTCTTTATACGGACTTGTTTGGCCAAAAGTACCTATGCAGCAATTTGTAATCCGCATGAACCTCATATTTTTCTTGCTTCTACAAGACCCCCTTCAAAGTTTTCAATTTGCAAATTTTTGAATAAGAAGCATGAAAATATGTCAAGCCGCAGGGAGTCTTCAAGTCGTAGGGGATTTTTCGAGCTGCAGAGATATCTTGACCCGCAGGGAAATCCTGAGCCACTGGGAAACTCGTCAGCTTGCCAACTGTCACCACTATATTTAATTTTCTTGATTCGGTTGTGGATCTTTTTTCGAGATAAAACTGACAGTTTATAGGGATAAAGTCCCCAAACGTCAACATTATCTTTAATGATCTCGAGAATCGAAAAGATGCTCTACGATTATTAGGGATAAAGTCCCCAAACGTCGTCCTTATCCTTAATGATCTCGAGAATCGAAGAGTCTTTTTTCAGCAACTCTATAAATAGGAGTCATTCAGAGAGAGAGAGATTGAGATTTTCCTCTTTCACCTTCTCCTTCTTCGACTTTATCATACTTTCTGCTATGGCTCAAAACGCTTCCAGGTCGACTGGTGCAGCGACAAAAGGGAAGGGACTTGCTTCTCCATTGAGAGCGGTAGATGCTCCTTTCATTCATCCCGACATGCAATCCCCTCTCCAGAGTAATGATGGTGTGCAGACGATGACTGAAATTTTGAATGACCATAATGCGTATTTTCATGCGCAGGCCTATCATATACTACTTCTGCTTCATGCATACCCTATCTCATGGACCACATGTGTTCTGTACGATAGGGCTACAAGGACTGAGCCGCATAACCGCTGCTCATTCGAACCCTAAGTGCCTCAAGATTGATCTGTATGAATATTTCATGACTGAGCCGCATAGGTGTCGCATGCGCACATTGTGATCGGGCCGTATGAATACTGTATGGCTGGGCCGCATGATTGTCTCGTGACTTATCCGTACGAGTATTGGGCCGCATGAGTATTTCATAAGTACATCATATTTGAGCCGCATGAACACTTCCTAACTGAACCGCATAAATGCTTCTCGAATTGAGCTGCATGAGTACTTCGTGAAGTCGGCCTCATGACTTTGGGCTGCATGAGTTCTGTTTTGGCTGGGCTACATAACAGAGTTCTTTGTTTTCTTTTGGTGCTAAGTCCCTTTTTTCCATGTTTTGTAGCGATCTGGCTACCAAACTTCTTCAGGATCGGTGTTGGCGATGGAGTGAAAATACAACATTCTGGCTCCTACATCAGCCAGCTCAAAACTCCCCATGCTTCGGAAGAGTTTTCTCCACGCCTTTTTGGCATACACATCAAACAACTTAGGACTCTTCATGCTTCGGAAGAGTTTTCCCAGGTGGTAGGAAGAGCCTTTATACTCGAAGAGTTGGACGGTGGTCAGACGTCGTTATGAACATCTTGCCTTTACGGCTCTCCAAGTAGGCAAAATCATCATCAGGGGTGATGTTTTGAAGGTATGGTCCATCCGGGGAGCGGGGCTATGGCATCCGCAATACAGAGGAGAGGATAGAATGCTATATTTGCCCTCCTTCCGGCAGCTCCTTGGGGATTTAACAGCCTTGTATGATTCTCCGCAGTAAAACATGACTTCCTTCAAGGGCCACGAAACTACTTGAAGACGAAGTGCTGTCAAACCAAACTATTTATTGCCAGATTTTTCTTTTTTTTCTTCTGCTGTCGATGTATTCCTATGAATGTAACTGATCTTGAATAAGCAGAGTATGTTCACTCCATTCTTTATTTATGGCATTTTGTGGTGCTTGTACTAGAGGGCCTAATACAGTATTTGTGTTAGATGAAGAACATTCCACTGGACCTATTGTCCATTTGTGCATCTGTAAATACGAGCAAATAGATTTAAATGATATTTTGTGGACCTACTAATCTTTGGTGCATCGATGGTGCGAGTAATAGATTAGGATAACCTTTATGGACTTTTTACCCTTTTTGTGGACTGTGATGCGAGTACTGATAATAAGTGGAGAGAAAACCAACATATTTACTCAAAGGTAATGAGGACGTGGTAAATATGGGTCAAAACAGAGCCTTCCTACTTAGAGGTAATGAGGACATGGTAGGAGTAGGTATAATAGGGGTACACAGAATAACTCAGAGGTGCTATCAACATGGAAGTTCTATGCATTGGGTGATTTGTTTGTGATGGATGGGAAAACAACTCATAGGTAATATGGACGTGGTTGTATTTCCATTGGAGAATTTTGTGGACCTATTACCCTTTTTTGAACTGATGGTACGAGTAATATATTAGAACAAGTTTTATGGACCTACTACCCTTCGGTGCACTGGTGGTACGGGTAATAGATTTTGAGGCAAATTCTTGGTAGAAAAAAACTATGACCAGGAAGTTCATAGATATGACCAAGAGATGAGATATGAATTCATTCAGAGTAGTTAGAGAGTAAGTTCAGTGGTACCTGAGGGTACATAACTTAACAATTTAGGACATTTGAAGTCAGAGTGTATAACTTCAGCGATACCAGAGGGTATATAACTCACAATCTGAGAGATAGTTGGAAGGTGTCATTTAGACATAGTATTTCTTGAGGAACTTATCGTTGATGGGCATCATGAGCAAGTCTCTATTTTGTTTTGCGAGACGGTACGCGTCGTTGAGAGCACGACCTCGATGATGAACGGCCCCTCCAATTTAGGTTGGAATTTGTCGGGGGCTAGTGAGTCATGACCATTGGTCTCGGAATGGCCAAGACAAGATCGTCAACTTGGAATATTCTCTGTTTGACTTTCTGGTTAAAAGCCTGAGAGTTGTACGCTTGGTAGAGCTCTATGCTTTGTTGAGCTTGTAAGCTCTTCTCATCTAATGCTTCCAACTCTTGTAGACGTTGGCAGTAGTTATCGTCCGATGTTAACCGGTAAGTAAGGGTCACTCAAAGTGAGGGGATCTGAGTGTCAATGGGAGGATTGTCTCGTACCCGTAAACCAAGAAGAACGGTATATTTCCTGTAGCCGTCCGAATTGTCGTGCGATACGCCCATAAGCACTCGCCAAGCTTTTCATTCCAGTCGTATTTGTTTGCAGACACGAACTTTTTGAGGAGCTTGATTATGGTTTTATTAAAATCTTCAGCTAGACCGTTAGCCGATGGGTTATATGCTGTCGAGGCCATGTTCTGAATTCGATTTTTGTCACAAAATCGATAGAAAGTGCGGCTTGCGAACTGTGGACCATTGTGTGAATAATCCTCCGGGACAGTCCAAAATGGTAGATGATGTGATGTTTTATGAAGCTAATCACGTTCGATGTCTTAACCTCTGACAACGGAACAGCTTTCGCCCATTTGGAGAAGTAATCGGTGATTGCAAGTATGAACCGATGCCCTCTAGATGACGACAGGGTGATTGGCCCAATGATGTCCATTCCCCATGCTTTAAATGGCCAAGAAGCAACAGTCAGGTACAAGAATTCAGATGGTAGATGTATGAAATTTGCGTGGATCTGGCAAGCCTTCCACTTCTTTGCATAATCAACTGCATCTGCAACCATTGTGGGCCAGTAATAACCCATCCGGTGGAGACGATTTTGTAATTTTTGGCCAGGTTGGTGATCCCCACAAGTGCCGTCATGCGCTTCACATAAAGCTTCTTTGGCTTCTGTATTTGACAGGCATCTTAATAGTAATCCATCGTAGGATCGTCGATATAACATTTTTGTCTCCATATCGTAGAAGAATTTGAGGGAGCGTCTTCTCATTGAGGTTGCTTCCTTCAAATTCTCTGCAGAATTCCATAGGCTGCAAAGTCATTGAGCGGACGTCTCCGGTCTTGTGTGTTGTTGGTTATCTGGGTAGAGTAGCTCATACCTAGTTGAAGGTTGTTCCTGGGGCAGACCAGCTCATGGCCTATTATGTTGATTAAATGATGAGTGTCATTTAGAAGCGCCAAGGAGGCGACGAGACCTGCTAGGGGATCGGCTTCGATATTTTAGAGCCTAGGAACGTGCTCTATAAAGAACCCCTCTAAGGTTGTAATGATGGCAATTATTGTTTGATAATTGGGAATCAGGTCCTCGTTGCGAACCTCGTATGAACCTCGGATCTGGTTAGCAACCAACTACGAGTCACCATATCCTTCTAGGTACCTGATCCCCAATTTTTTTGCATGTTGGAGCCCGATGACTAGAGCTTTATATTCGTCTATATTGTTCGAACAGGGTTCTGTAAGAGAATACGCTCGATTGACTAGTAGTTCAGAGGGAGAAATTAATACCACCCCGACTACAGCGACGATATCACCTTGTAGCCCTGTTCTTGAAGCGTCGTCGAAGAACATTTACTAAATTGCATCGTACGAAGTCATGTTCAAGGCGACAACTTTATCGAGAATTTTTTTATAAATTTTGGTTATTTCTGAGCCTGGATGGGCTGCTAAGAAGTCAGCCAGGTCTTAACCTTTGATAGCCTTCTATGGAATAAAAATCATGTCGTATAGGGATAATAGTATCGCCCAGGTGGCCAGACGATAACTGAGTGCGCCCGGATTGGTCATGAGAACCCGGAGAGGGTTAACTTGTGAAACAATATGGATGGTCGTCCTGTCACATAGTGTCGTGTTTTTTGAATAGCGAACACTAGGGCAAGGCACTCCTTCTCCATGGTGGTGTACATATGTTCCGGTCCTACCATCATCCGGCTGAGATAGTATATGGCTTGTTCATATCTCGTGTCATTATTCTGTACTAGTAGAGCACCAAGGGAGTGTTCCATCGCCCATACATAGAGTACGAAGGGCTTTTCGATGATCGGGGCTACCAGAACTAGCAGATTCATCAGGTAATCCTTTAATATCATTGAAGGCACGTTGACATTCTTCGTTCCATATAAAAGAAACATCTTTCCTCATGAGTTGAGTGAAGGGTTGGCATCACCCTGAGAGGTTAGATATAAATCTCCTGATATAGGCTAGTCTTTCCTGAAGGCTGCATAGTTCACGGAGGTTCCTTGGTGGATTCATCTCCAGGATTGCTTTTATTTTGTCGAAATCTATGCGAATGCCCCAGAAAGTAATAACAAAGCCCAAGAACTTTCCGTTCGACACCCCCAGGAAAGACTTGGTGGGATTCACCTTCTGGTTGCGCACTCTCATGAGGTCAAATACTGTTCTTAAATCATGTAAATAATTACTTTTAGAGCAGCTTTTGATGGTGATGTCGTCAACGTAACACTCCACCATCTTGCATAAATGATCGTATAACAATATATGCTGATCGGTGTTCGAAATGATGTATATTTCTCGTCATCAGAAGACATCATCAGGAGACATCTTAATTTGATTGTATCCTGAGAAGCTATCCATAAAGGACATGGCTCGAAGCCACACGTATTATCGATCATTATTTTTGAGATTGGAAAAGGGAATTCATCCTTTGGGCAAGCTGCATTTAGATTGCAGAAATCGATACAAATTCGTATCTTTCCATTCTTTTTGATGACTGGTACTATGTTGGCTACCCAGTCTGGATGATGCTCTTCACGGATGAAACCGTTAGCTATGAGCTTGTTTACTTCCGCTTCAATAGAATTCATGATGTCCGGACGAAACCGCCGCTGATGTTGTTTGACTAGTTTTGCGTCTGGATAGACGTTGAAATTATGAACTACAATCTCGGGGTTTAGCCCAGACATGTCTTCATAGCTCCAGACAAAGACATCGATGTATTCTCTAACGAGTTGTAACAACGACTCCCGCTCGTCGTCTGTCAGACTTTTACTGATGAAGATTAGCTTTGGAAAGGATTCATCGCCGAGATTAACTTGCATAACCTCATCTTCTATGGGAGGATCACAAAGTTCGAAGCATTTCTCCTATTGTGCATCTAGTTGTTGGACCCACGGCTCCAACTCAAGTGGTTCAAGTAGGCCTTCGTCTTCCTCTATGATATCAGCTTATGTCATGTTGACAAATAATGTCTGTCTGAATATATCTCCAATACTGCTATTGGAGTAATAAATAGGTGACTCGGACAAATGAGAGTGCCACTCGCATTCTTCATCAGAACTTTCGAGCGTTGTTGGTGGAGTAACATACCCGAGGCCGTGTCTGGATTTGTGATAATAATTTTGAGGTTTCCCAGCCGGTGTCGGCAGCTGTAGAGGCAATCGTCGACCGCTGCCATAATTTAGACCGGGATAGCCTCTATGTTGTACCACTGCTTTTGCATGAAGTATTTTGGTTGAGGACTATACAAGTAGAGCAGTAGTCTTCCAGCGCCGGGTCCTAGGTTGGAATCTTGTGGCATAAAAGATTGAGGACCCTCTTTTCGGCCAAAGATGATTGTGTGATCCCATCTTCTATCTGGGATCAGAAGTAAGCACCTTTTATAAGAGCAAGTCAATTTGGGGTATAGATGGTTGTCACCCGTATGTACATGCTAACGTCTAGACAGTCCCGTACGGCATATGTTAGATTAGGTTTATCATACTCAGAATAGTCTAAAGCAGCCTCTTATTGATGAAATAAGGAATTTTATCCACACGGATTACATCATCAGGAGAGGGGCTATCCACCAGTGTAACCAAGTATTTGGCGAGTTCTTCGTCCTCTTTGGCTACCCCCTGCGATCCTAAAGGTTGGGATGCCGTCTTGGGCAACTTGACTACCAAGGGTCGAACTTGAAATATTGGCTTGCCTGAGTATGTCGGATCGGCATTTAGTTGCCGGCTCGTCTTAGGAAGATGGGTGACAATTAGCTCGGTAAGGGATTTTGTGTCTTTCGATTGCCTTCGGATGGATTTTGGCAATTGGATCACCATCGGCCCTATGATGGGCTTTGACTGTTGACTTTGGGAATCGGATTACCATTGGTTCGGACTGTGCAGCTTAAACGAGAGAACCAGGCACTCTTCATGCAAGGTTGCGACAAGGGGTGCGACTTTGCCTGATTTACGAGTCTGGATGTGAATTATCAAGGGTTCCTTTGGCCCTGTGATGGTCTCCAGTTTATTAATGATGTACTTCTTGGATTATTCATATAAACAAGCCTCTGAAGAATAATAAGACTCAACCCTTTGAAGGGATCGATGTTGGAGAATTCGATCCTTACGAAGCCGTGTCTATTGACATACTTGAAGCACTGGTGGAGGGTGGATGGCACGATTATACAGTCATGTATCCACTGACGCCCCAAGAGGATGTTGTAGGGTATGTCTACCTGGATGACGTAGCATGTAACCTCCGTCTTTAGGTCACCAATCTGGCACTTCAATCGAATCTTCCATAGGGAATAACTTCTTCCCGAGTTAAAAACCGCTAATGGCAGTATTGGTTGCTGCTAGCTGATGTATAGAGATGCCAAGAAGTTGGAGCAGGATTTTTGGGATGATGCTTTTTGACGAACCAGGGTCGATATGCATCCGATCCACCTTGATGTCGCCTATGTATCCAGTGTAGTACAAGGGACGATCATGCAAATTGGACTTGATCAACATGTCCTGAGGAGTAAATATGATGTTGGGCATTACATCTGTGCTATCGCCGCCTGTAGATCTGCTTGTGGGTCTTCTCCTGAAGGCTTGACCTGGGCTAAGTAGGTGTCAGCATTTTGGAGTGCTTCGCTTAATGCGACATGAAGATACTTGGAGAGCCTTAGGAGCTCATATAACGACAACATTGCTGGCGTATTAGCCAATTGTGCTAATATGTCGAAGTTGTAAGGTCTCTCTAGTCCCTAAGGTACATCATTACGGAGTGGCCTGTCGAAGTGGGTTTCCTTTGTTTTGGACTTATCCGCCAGTGGAGGCTGAGATAGCCTTAGAACATCATAGGGAGGCAATGTTGTCGGCTGAGTATCTTCGACTGTTTTTTATAAAAAATCAAAGACAGGTATTACAGAACACTGAAATTGATTGCAAACTCGTTTGTACAAAGAAAAGCCAATAAAGAAATCCTAGGAAATAAGCTAAGTACAATTGTTTAGTTTAATTCTGGGGGGTGACGGTGGAGGCTCGAGAAAGTGCTATCAACTCTGCCTTACTCTATGGACTATCTGACACAGTCTTTGGATCTTAAAAAAATTGCTTTCTTGAAGATTGCCAGCCTTTTGCAGGGATGTGGCACCCTGCTATTTATAATAGAATGTACGTTGAGCCGCATAGATGGCCTACGGCCATGTGGCTGATTGGCACACGAAGACCCGCTCTTTGGCTGCTATTTGTCGATTTGTTAGGATTTTGTTGCAGTAAATCTGGGTAGTTTAGAACTTGGTCATATTGCCACGTGTCCTGTCGTAGGGATCATTTTTTAACTGCATAGATCTCTCAGTTTTTGACGATGTGGGGCCGCATGACCCTCATGCGGCTTAAGTCATAAACTTTCTTAGTCCAGACATAGCTTAAGGATTTAAGCCGCATAGATTCTGTATTTTGGCCGCATAAAGCTCATGCGGCTTGGATCATAGTTACTCTTGGCTGCATGAAGTTTGGAGACTTTGGGGCCGCATATGTCTGAGCCGCATAAGGTTCATGCGGCTTAGATGACACTCCTTCTAGCCGCATGAAGGCGTACGAACCCTTCTTTTGGGCGATGTCTCACGTCTTATCTTTTTGTCAAAGTGTTAGAGCTGTCATTTTTGTCAGTTTTGTCCGGACTTGTCAGCTTTATCAAACGAACTGCCCCTCTTAGCCGGATATCTTCCTTCTGTAGCTGGTTGTCGATGGGCCGCATATGTCATTGAACCAGTCATGCTGCTTTTCTTTATACGGACCTGTTTGGCTCAAAGTACCTATGCGGCAATTTGTAATTCGCATAAACCCTATATTTTTAATGCTTCTACAGAAGGGACCATTTTTGAATGTTTCATAATTGTTCATGTACACAGACACGACATGGCCAACTGTGCTAACCGTGTGCACTGTGCCAACTGAGCCAATTGTGCGAACCGTTCCAACTGAGCCAATCGTGCGAACTGTGCCAACTGTACAAACCATGCACATCATGCCAACTATGTCCGTATGCACTTGCATACCTACGTACACCGTACATAGTATGCGTTGCACGTACTATGCACCAACTGGCCGTACGAACTAGCACACGAACGGTAGTGCGAATGGTCGCACGATCGGCATCACGAACAGTTTGCATGATCGACAACGCAGAGACTCGTGCAATGAGCGCAACTAAAGAGCACTATGCACCTAGCAACGATGTTGATGTGCTAAGTACAAAGTGTGCCAATAAAATGCTACATTACGTCTCATGAGCCCATGAGGTCGAGTCCGAGTTCGAATCGCTAAGCCACAATGGGGCTTAGTACCAAAGGAATAAATTCCAAGAACATGACAAGCTTAATTGTTGATTTAGCCTTCATTCCACAAGAAAACACCCCCACATGACACCCATGTGCTCCTCCACAACACATATGTATCTCTAAATACAAGCAAGCTTATATATAGAGATATAAGTCATTTGGCCTAGGCAATGTAGGATTATTTTCCTAGTTTCTATGGCCAAACACTAACAATTCTCCACATATCTCTATATATGGATTTGAGTCTTCCCCATAGTGACTGTCCATCATGCATTAGGATAGATGTCGCTGACGACTTAAATCGTTCCACATGGGTTAAATAACAGTATGATACATGAATGGACTAGGCCTTGAATTCTGTAATTCTTTCCACTCACACAATGTAGTTACATGTGCTTCTAGCTGCACATTAAAAGTCAGATGGCAACCTAGTTTTGGTGTATGTATTTTGGGCGTCTATAAGTTTAACCTCAAGAGACGGCCTGGTATCTATGTTCAAACACTCTAGGTAAGTTCTTTATTAAGGAGACATGGCATGAATCCTTGCGCTTCCTTGCAGTGGTATGCCGCTATGATATGGCTTAAAGCCAAGGCTTTACCCCTACCTGGGTACCTTATCGTAGTGTCATACTACTGTAGCATGAGGTCACATGCCTCTCTATAGTACCAAACTACCCAGTATGAAGCCTTGCGCTTTCTTGTGGTGTTATGCCACAACGACATGGCTTGCGAGGCCGAGGCTTTACCCCTACCTGGGTACTTCTTCATGGTGTCGTGGTACTGTAATATGAGGACATCATCCCCTTTTAGTGCTATCTACAACTCATTAATTTTATCATACAACATTAGGCTACCTGCCTATTTGCGGTGCTATGCAACTGTGACTTGACTCACAAATCCTAGGCATTACCCCTACCTGGGAACCTTATGGTGGAGTCACTCCACTATAGCATAGAGCAGTAACACACCTTGTGGTGTTGTGCTATCGTGCGTCATGTAAAGCACAACAGGCATTTAATTTGCCTAAGAACTCATTAAGACCTTTAAGCCATCCTCACCACAGGATCTGTTCTCCGTAAAAAATATATAGTAGACAACAGTGGTTGTGGGTCTGTATCCCTTCTATGTCATAGAGGACATGTACCCATTGTTCCTGATATTTTTCAGTTAGTGGTCCTCCCTTGAACCAAAAGCTAGATGCCTAATAGATTTTTCTTTGACCTAATAACATAAAACCTAAGGGTAGGATTACAATAACACAATATCATAATGCCTTCAAGCCCATTTTACTTGCTGTGTCTTCGACCACCTGGCGCTTGAGTCCCTTTATGAACCGATCTGCCAGGTTCTCTTGACTCTGAACATCAATCATTGCAATGACACCTCTCTTGATGAGATCCTGCACTACTCTATACTTTAGTCGCATAGTTCTCTTCTTTCCATTGAAGAGGTCATTTGATACCACTTCAGTAGTCGTCTGGTTGTCGCAGTATGTAGGTATCATCGGTATCCGTGCCCCAACCACCGGAAGATCATACATGAGCTCCCGAAGCCATTTTATTTTCTTTGATGTAGAATTAAGTGCAAGGATCTCAGATGCCATGGAGGTATGAGAGAGCATGTCTGCTTCTTCGACTTCCATGATATAGCAGCTCCATCCATAGAGAAAATGAATCCTCCTGTGGATCTCTCACTCTACACCTCTGACCACCAGCTCGCATCACTGAGGCCTTCTACTATCGACGGATCTCCGCTGTAGTGTAGTACATATGTCTTAGTCTTCTTGAGATATCTCATTACCCATTTCATAACTCTGTAGTGCTCAATGCCTCTTGTGAATCGACTCAGTATTCCTATGTTGAAAGCTATGTCAGTGTCACCACCACATTCTGGAGTAAGGGTATTTTGGTAATTAGAATTTTTTTGGTTAATTTAATATTATTTAATTTGATGTACTGTGATTTTTGTCATTTGCTAGTGAAACCTTAGAACTACATTGATTAGAGGTTACTCATGACCATAAAAACTTGTTACTAATGTTAGACAACTAAAGTTAGACTCTAATCTAGCTAGCATGTCATTTAGAACCTATTAATTAGTATAAACGTTAAGTCACTTTGGACCTTTCCCGTAAGGGGCATTAATTAAATTTTAGGAAGGCCTTTTAGCCAATTTCACCAAACCCTAACACTAATGCAGCCCACGGTCGACCAAGACTAGCCTTTCCCTTCCTATTTAAAGCAACATTAGCCCCTGGCCTTTTTTCATTTGCAAACCTTAACCCCAAATTGGTGTTCTTCCCCATATTTGCCTTCTTTCATCAAATCAACTCCAAATTCAACCAAACTAATTGTAAATCGCTGCCCTTGAGTAGAGGAGGTCTCTATTGGCTTGCTAGAAAGGATTTGGAGCAATTTGACCATTGGAGCTTGGTAGAGATCTAGATCTAGGAATTTTCATTGAGATTCCAACTCTCAATTGGTAAGAGCCTATAAACCTATTGAATTTCTGTTTTCTATCTATAGATGCATTTATTTAGGGTCCCTCTAGCATTAGGTTAAGTTTAGGTTCAATTTGATTCCATTTGGGGTGCATATCGCAAGGGTATCGGAAGGGTATCTCAAGTGTTGGACGAAATACCCTTTAGGATATTCTGTTCTCCTTTTTCTGTAAAAATTATATATTTAGACAGCATATATTATGTAGATTTCATATGTGCGTGACTGAGTCAAATTTGATGGGTTTTGATGTGTCAAAACGGACATGGGGACATGCTGCTGTACTGCACAGGGTGAACTGTGCTGTCCGGCTGCTGTAGGTCGTGTATTCATTCGACACGCCATGTCTCGGCACCCTAGCTACTATTTTGGGTAGGTGCTATGTCTGACAGTGGGCTATGGTAGTGTAGGTTCAATTGGTCGTGGTTTCGATATGTTGCATTAGCCACAGATTCATATATGTACATTCAAGTATTGTGCACACTACACACACATAGCTGCCATTCTATTTTATCTATATATTTGACATATTGTTGATGACATCTTGGACACATGATTGACACCATGATACTAGACACAGTCATTGACACATTAGCTTACATGATTTGCCATGCAACCACACACATACATGTTCGACACCAAGTTCTGACACTTATGTGACACACTCACTTACTCATTTATGTTTGACACCATTGACACTACCTTGACACTTCACTTGATATCCACTGCAGTTCACATATGCTTGCACTTACCTGGACACCTCTTCGACACATCTGAACACGTGTTTTGATACCATGTTGACACTTTGTACTTGTTTTACAAGACACATTCATTATTATCCACAATTCTGAATACTTGATACACTTTGACACTTGCGAACACTCACTACACAATGTTCTGACACTCGACACACATCACTGCACTTGATTTCTACTGTACACTAGTTCACTTGACACTTGGACACCATGTGACACCCTCACACTTTGTGTACACACTAGCACTTGCTTTTTATACACACACTTGACACTGTCACTCTTTACTCACAAACATTGCATTCATTTTTGTTGTCCATTTCAATGTTGAGTTCAGGCCATTACATTTTGAATACCCAGTTCTTGTTTAATATCAGCCTACAGATGTACAAATCATGTACTCGTATTGGCCTTCAGTGTTTTGGTATCATTGTATATTCTATTTGCATTCCCTTCTTCACATTGCACTGCTTGCGTTCACATCTGAACACTTGCCCTATAATTCTTGTAATTAAATATGTGGTATATGTATATTATATGAGAGGTTAAGGAGTTAGTGTGTCAGGATAATTGTTGTTTGGGTTAGCTATGCAGCAGGCTTGGCTAATGCAGGCTTGGAATTTGCAGCTGCAGTAGGCATCTACAGCAGCAAGCACAAGGCATGCAGCAGAAGTAAGGTTTGGCTTTTGGCGTAGGCCATGGGCAGTGGGTTAAAGTATCAAAATTGTTAGGAAAGCTTGGTGTATTAGATATAGGTTTTAAGCAAGGGTATATGGCTTGGGTCAATGTATTAGAGTGTGGTGGAGTGTTAGTTGAGTGTCTTGGGTATCAGCTTGGGTGGGGCATATCCTTTGTTTATATCATATATACTAGGCTATAGTTATATATAGACCAGTTGGGTATATAAGTTTAAATTACATTCATTATATATATATATATATATATATATATATATATATATATATATATATTATATATATATTATATATATATATATAAAAATATATATATAAAAAATATATATAACTTTGGTCAACCTTAGATTTTGACCAAATATATATATAAAAATATATATATATATATATATATATATATATATATATATATATATGTATATATATATATATTTTATATATATATATATATATATATATATATATATATATATATATATATATATATATATATATATATATATATATATATATATATATATATATATATATATATGTTATATATATATATTTTATATATATATATATATATATATATATATATATATATTTATATATATATATATATATATATATATTTATATATATATATATATATATATATATATATATATTTTATATATATATATATATATATATATATATATATATATATATATATATATAAATATATATATATATATATATAAAATATATATATATATATATATATATATATATATATATATATATATATATATATATATATATATATATATATATATATGTATAAAATATATATATATTTTATATATAAAATATATTTTTATATATAAATATATATATATATTTATATATAAAAATATATATATATATATATAAAATATATATATATATATATATATATATATATATTCATTCATGAGTATAGCAATTTAGTTCACTACTAGTGTTTGTACTATATATGTTATAAGGGTAAGTAAGTAAAGGGCTAAGGTAATTCAAGGTAATAGATATCTATCTATATATGTGGGTTACATGTAAATGTAATATGTTATGGTTAGTTAGGATAAGGTTGATATATGTATTTGATATAGTATAAGGTATCCTATTATATTTTGACCTATGACTAGGATTATAAGTTAGTATACCTTAGATTTTGACCAAAGTTGACCTAATTAGCTAAGTTTGACTAGTTTACCAAACCTTAGACAGTTGACCAATGTAACCATAGATAGTTGACTTTGACTCATAATTTGACCTAAGGTTGACCAGAGTTGGCTTTGACCTAGAAGGACCTAGAATCAGGTAGATTGTATTGTAAACTCCAATTATTATATATTGAACATATTTTAATCTGTATTGCTCTAAATAGGATATTGTAACTCCAGTTCGGACATCTGTATACATCAGTCGCTCAGGGTATCACGTGAGTACATTCTCTGATAGTTCTTTCATTTACTTTATAATTACTATATTTCAGTTCTAGTTAGTTCTATTTAATTCTCTGTCAATGCGGATTGGTATTTCTGGATCCATTGTATGCGACAGTCACACTTTACTTGTCCGACCTCTATTACTGGAATCATCCTTACTGGAATCACTTACTGGCATCATATTGTTCTGGCTGGACTTTTACTCTATTTATCTGTCGTTTTATGGATTCACTTGTACTTGTCAGGCGGAAAAATACTCGAGTAGACATGTAAATATTCCCAAAATACTGGAAGCACTACATCTGGTCTAATATTGAATGATAGCAGTCGTACACTTGCCAAGTGTACGATGAGCTGTATTTACCCCTATCGTTTATATGTCGAACTCGGTATTTCAAAACACACTGGTTAGTATCTTGTACTGGACTCACACTGGGATCACACTTGTACTGTAACACCCAGTTTTCCAGATGAGGGTAATTTTGAAATTTTGAAATTATAATTATTATTTAATGATATTTATTTCATATTATGATTTTTAGTAATTTTTAATTATTTTTAAACTATTTAAATTCATGACTTGTAATTTTTGGTGTTTTGCTAGTGAACAGTAGAGACTGCCTACCCTAGAGCCTAGCCACGTGATTAGGGTATTTCTGACATTTTTAGGGTTATTTGGATTTATTATAATTTATTTGAATTTATGGGAATTTTTTAGAAATTATTTTGGAATTGTTTGAATGAGGGTTGACTAGGTTGACTTTGACTAGCAATGACCTTGGTAGGCTAACCTAGAAGCTAACCCTAGTTGTGTTTGGACTTGGTTAGGTTATGTAACCCTAGTTAGACTAGAGTTGACCCATGGTATGGTTATTTGACTTAAGTTAGATTTAAGTCATAAGCCATGACTTGTGATTAAACCTTAAACCAATAACTAGCCTTAAAGCCCATAGGCCCACACCATGTAGCCAAACCCTAACCCTAATCAGCCCATGGCAGCCAACTTAGGGTTTCCCACCCTATTTAATGCCTCTTCCATTTGTTCTTTCCTCTTTTATTATTTTTCTCTCAAGCTTTGAAGAAAGAGATATAACCATCTTCCCCAATCCATAACTTTCCCATTTTAACTCCTTTTTGGCTCAAACCACTTGCATTAGATTCTAATTGTCTCCCTCTTGCTGTTCATGGAGAGTATTCTCAGGCTTGGGGAAATTTGGAGAGTTTGGCTAACAAGGAGAAACCCCCCCTTTTGGAGCCTTTTATTGGAAATTGAATATATAGGTAAATCCCTATTCCCTCTACCAAATTTTATTTTCCTTGCATGGATAGGAAGCCCTAGGTGTCCCCTAGCCGTAGGTATTGGTTTTGTGTCAATTCGTGTTCGTTTGGTGTCCATATCGGACACGTATCAAGGTGTCTATGCATGTGTTTGATAAAATGTCACAAAGGAAATTTATTGCTATTTTTGAAAAAGTATTTGAATGAAAATATTTATTTAAATGTGTTTACTAATTTCCCCCTGGACTAAGCACGAATTCGAGTCGTGTCCGTATCCAAAACGGACACGAACACGCCCGCAGCAGCCTTAGGGCAGTGCCCTGCTACTCGAGGATTCGTGCGCAGTGTCTGTGTCACTTGGAGACGTGATTTTGGATACAGACCAAGGGGCAGTGACTGACATCACACCCCTTGTGTCTCGTGTTGCCTTGTGTTGTGTCGGGTGCAGTTGGACACGCGTACTGGTCGCCCGACCTGTGACTGTCCCGTGCTTGAGTGCATGTGATATTTTTGGACACGTTCGTGTCATGTTTTGGACATTATTTAGATGTACATCACGTGCACATATAGTAGGTTAAATACCAAACCTTATTTCAACATATTAATGTGTTTTCTATAATCGAATTTGAGTTTCCCATTTATCACTGATACATGTTTCGGTTTCTGTTAACAATCCTGAGTTTATTCCTTTTTTTCCAACTGTTTAATTTATGATTAATTTGCTATTTTAATTCCTAAACATACGTATTAGTTCATGTTAGTTTGATTCTCAAATTAAGATTGTTTTGCATTGAGATTTAGGGAATTTGACCCATGGTTTGGACTGTTGAAGATTGGACTGATACAGTCCTGATATTTCAAAATTTCTGAACTTCCATTTCCTAATTAAACTAATTTTTATGATTTAATTCCATGTTTAAATCCTTATGCAAGAGTATTAGCTACTGAGGGTTAGGATTCATTAAGGTTTTGGATTCGAATTGCTGAAATAGGATTCGAACCATGGCATGGACTGCTTTGACTGATACTCACATTAGTTTTGGGTTGAATTATTTCCCATTTAAAACTGTCATTGATCCCGATTTTTCAAACTGATTTCTTACAGTTCTTAGAATTCTATATCAATCCAAACGCATGATTTCTAGTTCACTGTTAGTTTATGTTGCTTTTTCAAGTGGTTCCAATGGGGAAATGGTTTAGAAATTGGGTTAGAGTTTCCTGTCATCAGTTTCAGGACAATTCTTTAAACCAATCACTATGTTCTGTGATGTCTCCCACATTCATTTCCTGAACTTTTTAAATCCCTTTACTTGTTCACTGGCATTTAAATTCTGAATTCTAGGTTCCATCAAATGTTGATTAGTTGGTTAAACCTGAGAACACTCTAATCCAGAGGACTGATTTCCTGTAACTTCTTTCACAGTTGATTTAATCCTGAGCACACATACACACACTCATGGCCTACTCTATAACACTCATTTCCTGAACACTCTACATGGTACACACCTGAGTATCTATAAAATCTGGAAATGATTTCCTATCATTAACTAATTTGAGGTTGTTCGTATTGATTCAATATGATGGGGTTATTCCTGAGAATCGATTTTAGTCCCTAATGACCTGAGTTGATTTCCCAATTCCCATTGACATTGATTCATTTCTTTTAAGCCAATTTAATGATTGCAATAACTGATTCAAATTTGTGTTGGAATGTTGAATGATAATTTTTATACTGGTATTGGTTTGCTTTATGTTGAATTCGAAATGGTTGTGATGGTGGATTGGCTTATCAAAGTTAACTGTCATGTTCCCCCAGCATATCACTCCCTATTTTCCTTCCTAGATTTCCCACACCATTCACTGATGTCAATCACTAATCTCACATTGGCATCTATATACTCATGTACACAGACACCATTCCAATATTCTTGGCTAAACTTGAGATTGGATGCACTGTTCTTCTAATTCCTAAGATAGGTTCAATTTCCTGAGATAGTGTAGGTTAAATCGAATTGATTTCTTTCTTTTACTGAGAGTATGTGAAATTTTACATATGATGAACCCTGAGAACACACACAGGTATCCTCACCCCCACTGTTTTCCAGTTTAAACTGTTTTAAAAATCTACTTGCCATGATTGAGTTCTCATGCTTTGATTTACTGATTTTGATTCTAGAGATTAGCTGTCAATCAAATTGGCAGGAATCCCGAAATCTGGAATTGTTTCCGTGTTAAACTGAACCAATTAGTTTTAGTTACCCTATCTAATTTTTCACATGTTTAGTTATGGATGATAAGTTGAATTAACTGTTAGCAAGATTCTAAGATTTTCCTTTTCCACTATTTTCCTGAGAATGTTAACTGAACACATTGTACTGAAACCTGTGTGACACATTTTTCACATTTTTCTTTTCCAATATCAGGTGGTTGGGTGTATGGATTTGATTTTGAATGTAAACACTTGAGAGTTCATTATGTAAACTGAGTTTATGTTACATTGAGCTCCTGAAATTCATGTGCACACATCACTGATTTTCTAGGAACTTCCCACACTGTTTTCACATGTTTTCACACACCAAGTCACTTGACACTTTGGCACACATGCTCTCATGACTTCACACACACATGCTCTTGTGCGCTTTCATTACACACACCCACACCATGCCCCACACTCTAAAACCCTATTGACACATTTCCTTTTACTTCATGTCACCAATACACTACTCTACAATCCTCACACATACACAGGAATACATGCCATACACCTTGTATCACACCCACATGTGCACAAACACCCTCACATTTTTTTCTCTACCTATCCTTCTATATATATATATATATTTTTATATATATATATATATATATATATATATATGTATATATAATATATATATATATCTATATGTGATGCTTATATTATGGGTAGCCTATATATTTATATGTGTGTCATTATATTAAATTAGACAAATATTCAATGTATACAATATGTGTGAATATGTGATATGGCCTATATGGCACATAGCCTATGGGATGTACCCTATGTGATACAGCCTATGTATATGGCTTGAATGCCAGTATAGGTGTGCAGTTGACTTGTATAGCCTAGATGTGGTATGTGCTTGCTAGAATAGGCTGATTAGGCTTAGTGAGACTTGTTTGGCTTAGGCTTGACCTAGTTTGACTGGTATAGTTGACTGGAGTTGACCAAGTGTTGACTTTAGTCTAGTTTGACCTAGATAGCATGCAGACACATTGTAGATTACTATTATCATCCCCTGTATACATCTTGACTTGTGTTGCTCTAACTAGGAGTCAGGTACCTCATCTCGGACAGTATATTTACTTCAGATATTCAGATACGAGGCGAGTACATTCTCTGATCATTTCATATCCTGCTTAGAATTATTTCCTGCATTAAATTACATTACTTGATACTGTCACGTTGGTCACACGGATTAGTACTATATGGATCCCTTCTTGAGATATTATCCCTTCAGGGAGCATCGGGTACTCTATGTTCTGTGTGTTTCACTTACATGGCATATCATATGCTTCTTTGGTTCTTTGATCACTTGTGACATATACTCATATGATCATAGAGTCTTCTCTGAATCCTTATCCCATTTATTGGGTCTATCAGAATCCCCATTTATGGGACTACTATGTACCACCCTTCGGGGGCATATCACCCTTTGGAGGCTTATCACCCTTTGGGGGCTTATCACCCTTTGGGGGCATATCACCCTTTGGGGGCTTACCACCCTTCGGGGGCTGTTACATAGAATCATAATATAACCTGGTTGGATCCTTGTGTATTAGTTGGGGGTACGGAGGAGTATAAATAGCCATGCGAACAATTTCCAAAGTAGAATAGCCATATACGCCTCTTTGTATAGCCATGTACAAATTAAGCCGTTCACATGTCGACTTTGTACTCTAAATCACTAGTCACTG
This sequence comes from Iris pallida, assembly GCA_029216955.1. Taxonomy (NCBI): domain Eukaryota; kingdom Viridiplantae; phylum Streptophyta; class Magnoliopsida; order Asparagales; family Iridaceae; genus Iris; species Iris pallida. Next base: position 25,106,364 of record JANAVB010028000.1, on the reverse strand, counting down.
GTAGCTCTCTACTTATAGTAGATATTTCTATTACAGTTCTCTCTCTGTTTACATACTATATTTCCTTCAGTATCTATATCTTACTTTATTGCATGATTATATTTTCTAACCTGCTATGAACTGTTGAGATGTACTGTGCTCGCTTTCGTCCTGACTGGACCTGTTGAAAATTTTACAAAGGATGATGAGGAACCCTGCACCCTTACTTGGAGCTTGCCTAGTTGACACTCGTGACCTGGACCCCTGGGAGGTTCAGGCAGCTGCTCAGGATGATACCTTGTATAGTGTATATAGCTTAGACTGTTCCTTCTTTTCATGTTTAGCCGTTGTCTTTATTTTCAGAGTTGTATATTTTAGAGATGATGAGACTTTGTTATTTCATTCTGTTGTACCTAAGTTGAGGATTTCTTATCTATTTCCATCATGCTACATTCTACCTTAGATTGTGATTGAGTTGTACCTCTGTATTGGCCTCCTTTTAGAGAGTATATTTTATGTTACGTAGTTATAGTTCATGACCTATAACAGCATTCTACCGCCGATACTGCGGCGTAGGCAGGGCGCTGTTACGTACTCGTACCCTCACGGTGGGTACGGGTCGTGAGACGTACTGTCTTGACTTATATCACATTACTCTATTTCAGTTAGATTTACTTTTACAGTTTTTATTGTCGCTCTCTTAATTCGCTATATTACTTACCCTATACTTTAAACTTTTGCTCTACTTCATTACCTGTCTCAACCTTCCCATGTTTCATCAATATAACTATTTGTAAATGCTTTATAGCCTTTGTCATTTACTTGAAATTGCTAGATGAGGTGTGTTTGTTCCATCCTGACTGGATATATTTTTTAGATGTTGGTCCTGGGGATACGTGCCCTACCTTCTATGGATCTGAGAACGGATTAGCCACTCTGAGTCTTGACCTTCAGGAGTGACCAGAAGACTAGTTATAGGACTTGTTCTAGGTTTCATGCTTGAACTTGAATTGTAATAAGTAGAAATATTTGATATTGTATTTGAGATTGTTTTCAGAGATTATTATTTAATTATTCTTGTTGTTAGTCTTATTAGTTATATAGACTTTTGTGCTATCTTATCGTGCTTAGACTGTGATTGAGCATTACCATATCTTTACTTGTCCTCCATTGGGAATTGAGATCTATGACAGCGACCTAGAACAGCGTTCTACCACCGTAGTCCTCTATATCTTTACTTGTCCTCCATTGGGATTGTACATTATATCATTGTATGAGTTGCTAGTTAGCGACCTAGAACAGCGTTCTACCACCGATTCTGCGGCGTAGCCTGGGCACTGTTATGCACTTGTGCCCCTATACCGGGTTGGGTCGTGACACATTTTTAGTGGTAGCCTATGCAGGTCGAGATTCGTATTAGTGCAATATCGTGGTAGTGCGACGACTTTGTTGTACTGCTACTAGCCTGCGATAGGAATTATGGAATAAGCTTTAGCTGAGAGGTACTCAATCATAGTTAAGAAAAACTCCGATCTAATTCCAGCCATCTATAAATTCCTGCTGATAATTGCCTTCTTTTGAAATAAGCTATCCTTCCTAGATGGTATCGCTTTCTGTTCAGTATTGATTTCCTTGTTTTATCTGTCTTCAAGATGGCGAAGAAGACTAGGTCGCATTGCTCCGGTCCAGCGGACACTCATGAGAGGTCTGCCACCTCTCGTCCGATTCAGCCAGACGCTGGAGCTGCAGCACCTCTTATTCCTGCTCATGTGGGAGCTTCTTCATCTTTTGGTGGTGCTCCTCCACCTGTTCGGAGGACTACTCTGGTGATTCCATGTAACCACCACTTTTCATAAATGAGGATAATTTTGAACTTTTATAAAATTAATCATTTAATAATAGGTTTAAATCATGTTATTGATTTATTGGTAAATTTTAGATTATTTTAATAATATTTAAATTGATGTATTGTGATTTGGGTCATTTTTTATATTTTAATACTTTGAGAATTTTTATATTTTAACATTGATTTTATGGGATTTGTTAAGTCGGGTTCGATTTTCATATCGTTCCGACTTGTGTTAGTGACCAGAGTAGCTTAGACTCTAGTCGGGATCCTATATTAGTTAGGCATGGCCCGCAAGCCCCACTAATTAAGTTAGTGTCATTAGACTAATTCCACTTACTTAGAATGGTTAAATTAGAGACTCAAACTTAACCTTTTTGACCACAAACATTGTCATGACTTAAGTTGACCCAAAGGAGACTTGTAGGGACATCTTGGACATTTCATATAGGCCCATTAGGGCATGTATGGCCAGCCACCTATAGGGGGAGAGGTGTCCATCTCTTTTATTTCACACTTGTCTCTTTTTCTTCCCCAAATTTGTTCTTCCCCAAACTTGAGAGCTTTCCGCTTTATTTTGATCTCCAAACCCTCCATTCTTCTTCCAATCTTCCATTATTTATTCTCACTCAACCAAGGAAGAGGTGCTAGCAAGGATTGGGAGCAAGGAGCAAGGAAGGTTATCCATTTTAGAGGAGCTTTCGTATCAGAACCGTGTCCTTTGAGTGTATCATTGGGATTCCACTTCCAATAGGTAAAACCGACCCTCTAAATTAATTTTCTATGCATATTAGTTAGTTTTGAATCAATAAGATCCACCCCCATGCATGTACCCCCTTTAGATTCTAGTTTGAGGCCATTTGGTGCTCTCTTGAGGATTTTAGATATGTGTTTTGTGTCCTACTTGATAGATCCCAAATTAGGATACCCCATATGTTTGGTTTATTGCCTAATAGGATTAATTTTGTTTTAAATTCAATTTTAGAATAGTTAGAGAGTGGATTGATCATAGTTAGGATGGTTAGAATGAGTTTTATTTTGATACCAATGTTGGTATCCAAGTATCTTGGCCTACATGTGTTTCTTTTATCCAAAACAACTCAAATTCGTCATAATATTCATCTATATTTTTATTAAACAGAGTAACTTAGAAATGCCATAACTTTTAGCTCAGAACTCTGATTAAACTCCCATTTTTTAAAAGAACCGTATCAAAGTTAGCTTTCCAAATATATATTTTAATAAGCCAAATTCGTTCTAAACTTTCTGTAAAACTGTTTGAGTGTTAGTTGTCCGAAAGATGAACGTGTTTCGATGTTTTTGCGATTTCGAGAGCTTTCAGACGTAAAAATGTGATCCTTTTGAAGTTTCAGAAAGCTAATACGAAGGGCTACGACATACTTTATTCTTAGAATTTAGTGAAGGTCCAATTGGTACAGTATTGGTCTTAAGTAGAGGAGTGACTATATGACATAGGCATTTGGTGTATCCTATGAGCCTATGTAGTATGGATATCATGTGAATGTAGGTATCATAGGTTATCAAGAATATGTATGATATAGTACATATATATATTATTGTTAGGTAAAATATGTTAGTATAGTGTGTGTGTTTGAATGAGATAAATATGTGTGTGGTTAGTAGAGAGAAGTAAGATTGATAGAGGATATGTGCTAGTGTATGTTTGATGTTGTATAGATGGTAGTATAGTGTGTGTGTGTTGTGAATGTGAGAGAGTTGGGAGGACCATGCTATCTTATTTGACTTGAGGCTAGTATGATTTCTGGAATAATTTGTGTTTTGGTTGAGTGGTAGTGTGTTTGTATATAGATGTGTGTGGGTGTGTTAGAAGAGAGGGGTAGATTTAGTATATGTGTTTGTGCGTGTGTTAGTGTTGAAGTAGAGAGAAATTTAGATGTTGTATGTATGGATATGTTAGTACGTTAGTGGTTATGTTAGAATCTATGTAGAGGTTAGAGGTATCTTAGAAGTTAGATAGTGATATCTTGTATAAGTTAGTTAGTTGTGTTAGTCTATATTATTGTTAGTTAGAGATGACATACGTTAGTTGGTTAGAGTTAGAGATGGATATATATACATATATGTTGTGGTTAGATATTAGTTAGTAGATGTTAGTTGTATTGGGTTTCTAAGTTAGAATAGATGGTTAGAAGTTATATGTTAGAGTTGGTTAGAATTGATGGAACTGGGGATTCCCAGGACCCTTTCTTTGGTGTGCGTATTGATCGATAGAAAGTTAAACAGATCTAATACGTGTTCTAACCCTTCATAGGCGAAAACTAGGGTTCACGAATTATACCTGCGGCGAAAAGAAGACAAGTAATTCCTGGCAATCTCGAGCGGACGACCCCAAGATCTTCTGCACGTATTCATTCCTCGAGTTGGACGTCGTGTAGGCGACGATCTTCCAACTTTTTTTTCTCCTTGGCAGCACTCTCTTTCTCTCCTTACGTGAATCACGAATTTAGAGAAAATTTCAGATTTCTGATCAGTAATCTGGCGGCTAGAGAATAGAGGATATATATAGGCTACGGCAGGGACCATGAGGAGAAATTAGGGTTAGGCCTCCTAACGAATCTGGATATCCCGTGTTCAGCCCGAACACACAATCCAGGCCCATTAACAATAGCTCGGTCCACTAATGAGCTATTATTGCACTACCTTCCTAATCCTAAATTATGTTTGTGGGCTCCTTTTATTATATGCTCGTTTGGCTCCCCATGTTAAGATATCGTATGTCCGTCGATCAAATTAAGTTACTGACAACTATATTGATTCGACATCTTTTATCCTTAAGTAGTACCGCTCAACTTTATTTGTCATGTCAGATATAATCCACCTGCAGGGTTTACATGAGAATCCTTATGAGCTCCTTAAGAGGACATCATCAACCCGATGTATCGGGACATGGATTCCATTTATAATCAACAGCCCATCATACATACAATGTTATTACCCAATTCATAGAGGTTGTTGATCCATAATGAATCTCATTCTTTTATGAGTCAAAGTAATGCACATTGCATATACATGTTCGTTATTATATCCGGATTAAGAGTACAAGCATCCATAATAACAGAGGTGTTTGTTCTCTTATGTAGTAAGTACAAAGAGAACAACCTCAAGTGGTCCTGTTCAATATACACAAAGTGTACTAGTGTAAACCTATAGTCAAGATAGACTAATACCAGATTACACTACAACCTTTCCAATAGATTGTCCAAGTCCATCTAGGTTGTGAACTATTTATATACTCCATAGGAAACTGAAAATATGATCTTCTGTGTGACACCACACACCATATTATCTACAATATAGAATATCAGACATTTGCATTAACACTTGCAACAAATACAATATGCAAACATTTGCCCATATGATTCTCATTCAAAATTTAAGGAAATAAGGTTACTACAAAAGTGATGCTTTTAGTATATAACCCTAACAAGTATCTTGTATTAGAGATATAATTTATGATATAGAGTGATATCTTGAGATACCATAGTGGTATCTTAGAATATTTTGGGTATTTGCCTATTACCTTAAGGTAATGTATTTACTTACAAGGTAAAAGGGACTTACTTACAAGGTAGAGGGATTTACCTTATACTAAGGTATTAGATACTAAGGTATTGTCTATCTAATATTTTAGGATGGATGGTTAGAGGATAGATATTTAAAGTACTAGTATTAGAAGTTAAGATATTAGTTTCCAACCAAGGTAATGGTTTACCTTACCTTAAGGTAATAGGTTTACCTTATTACAAGGTAAGGTATTGGGTTTACCTAGGTAACTAAGGTTAGATATCTAAGTTATTGGTTAGCTAGTAGCTTAGGATAGATATTAAATATCTAAGATTGGTATTTTGGTAGTTAAGGTATTTATACCTAGACTAAGGTATTGGACTTTCAACTATGGTATTGGTATTAGGATATCAATAAGGCTAAGGTATATGTATCTTGGGATAAGATATAGGTTGGTATCTTACTAGTATCTAGTATCTATGTTAGTGTCTTTGGATGTAGATGAGTGGGTATCCTAAGATACAAATCAGTATCTTAGAGGATAAATTAGTAGGCTAAGGTAATGTCTACGGTATTGACAAGGTAATGGGGATTACCTATAATTTATGGGTAAGTTATTGGTAGGATATTGAGATAGACAGTTAGATTCTAGTCTAAAGTATTAGTAGAACCTATTAGCCTAAGTTAGCGAGTTATCTACTAACCTAAGGTAATATGTTACTAAGGTAAGGGTATTACCTAGTATCTATGGTATTGGGTTATCTTGGTAGGTAATAGTTAGAAGTGGATAATCTTGATACGTAATGGTTAGAAGTGGGTTATCTTGGTAGGTAATGGTTAGAAGTGGATTATCTGGATAGAAAATGGTTAGAAGTGGGTTATCTTGGTAGGTAATGGTTAGAAGTGGGTTATCTTGCTAGGTAATGGTTAAAAGTGAGTTATCTTGGTAGGTAAAGGTTAGGAGTAAGATACTTGACTTAGAATTTATAATGTTTGACTAAGGTTGACTGAATTGACTCAAAGTCAACTACAAGTCAACGTAGGACCTTGATTGGACTAGGAGTTGACCAGTTGACTAAAAGTCAACTGTGAGTCAACTATTAGCCAATTTGACCTAGATTGGACTAGAAGTTGACCAGAGATGACCAGTTGACCAAAAGTCAACTATAGGTCAACCCTTGACCTTGTATGATCTAGATTGACTTGTTTGACCTAGTTTGACTTTGTTAGACCTAGTATAACTTAGTATGACTTAGATTTAGTTAGACTGACTTAGCATGACCTAGTTTGATCTATTTTGATTTAGTTTGACTTAGTTGACTTGGTGTGACTTAGTTTGACTGAGTTTGACCTAGATTTGTATAGCATATACTAGAAATCATGTCATACACTGTTAAACCATAATTAACTCATGATATCTCATGTTTAGGTCTGTGACATCATTCTGAGCATATATTCTCACTGACAACTCAGGACAGCAGACGAGTACATTCTCTGATAGTTCTCTCATTTATTTGTCAATTATTGTACTTCAGTTCTAGTTGTTTTTATGTGATTCTCTGTTACAACACGTATGGATATTTCTGAATTTATATATACGACACACATACCATATTGTTTGGCCTCTATTACTGGAATCATTCTGGAATCATTGCCGGTATCATCATGTTTGGCTGGACTCATCTCGATTCTTGTGTCGTATTCTGGATTCACTTGTACTTGCTGGGAGGAAAAATACTTGAGTAGGACATGTAGACATACCCCAAATTTGGAATCACCCAAATGCTGGATTCAAACTAGAATGATAGCCATCTTACATCTAGCCATGTGTGTGATGTGCCGGATTACCTATAGCCATTTACATGTCGATCTCGGTATTTTAAAAACACATTGTTAGAGTATAGGCTGGACTCATCTTGGAATCATTGATCACTATGACTGGAATCGTCTCATACTGGATTCATCTTGTATTAGATTCATCTTGTACTAGACTTACATTGGAGTTTACACTTGTCTACATTTATTGTCTGGACGTATACCATGTTACTTTAGTTCAGCTGGATTCTATTTTACAGTCTTTATTGCCATGATTCTTCTCTTGTTTTAGTTACCTTACTTTTCTTGTACTTTAACTGTCTCTCTATACCATCACCTGAATATAAACTGCCATGTTCATCAATACAACTTTCTATAACTGCTTTATAGTTCTCTGTCATTTACTTGGGTTTTCTAGATGAGATATGCTCGTTTTTGTCCTGACTGGACCTGTTAAAAATTTTACAGATGATTGCCCTTAGGAGACTTGCCCTACTTACTACGGACCAGGAGATGTTTTAGCTACCTTTGGTCCCGACACTCAGGAGTGATCGGGAGACTAGCTAGTAGACTTGGTTTAGTTTTCATATTTTTAGAATTTGAATTGTAATAAGTTGAGATATTATATTTTTTGAGATTATTAATATTTAGTAGTTGGTTTTGTTGTTATTATTTTGTCTTAGTTATAAACTTCTGTTATCATATCGTGCTTAGACTTTGATTGAGATTTTATTATATCTATACTTGTCCTCCGTTCGGAGTTGAGATTTTGACAAGTACATTATATAATTGCGTGAGTTGTTGGTTAGATAGTGACCTAGAACAGCGTTCTACCGTCGATATTGTGGCATAGGCTGGACGTTGTTACGTACTCGTACCCCCACAGTCGGTGCGGGTCGTGACATTCTGAATATTTTTCAACCGCCACAACCTCTGCCACCAGTTGACGCAGCTCAGCTTTTTGTACCCTTCCGAAAGATGATGGAGGTGCAGCAGTGCTAGTCTGCAGACATGAGACAGGGCATCGATAATGCCCATCAGGTGGTAATAGCGGCAGTAGAGAGAATAGTTGCTCAGCCATAGGAGACCAGGTAGGCCAGATTCAGCAGATAAGGCCGGAGAACATCTTGAACTTTCAGAAGATGAGGCCGAGGGACTTTAGGGGTGCAGAGGGCATTATGTACGTCAATGACTGGATCGAGCATTTGGAGGAGATATTCTGGCTCGCATAGATCTCGGTCTGGATATATATTGAGGCAGCAGGCAGCCAGAAGTAGGATCTTCTGCGGGCATGGTACCACATCGATCCTAGAGTTGGTGTTGAGGGGCAGACTTGGGAAGCCTTGAAGAAGCTTTTCAAGGAAAAGTTCTTTCTTGAAGTAGCACTCGGTGCCTTGGAGACATAGTTTGAGAACTTGGTTTAGATGAACCAGAGTGTAGAGGAATATGCTAGAGAGTTCTGTCGATTTGTAGAGGGTTTGACCGAGATTGCAAAGGCGAGAAGGTTCTGCAAGGGCTTGATCAAGGCGGTCAAGTCACTGACTAAGAGCGACCGTGACGCCAGCTTCAAGCAGATCATGGCAGGGGCCATGGCAAGAGAGGATGACTTGGAGCTCAACTCCAAGGTGAGCTACGATGATTCAGGAGGGGTGAGTGGTAGTGCGAAGTATCTTAGTGTGCATAAGGTAGTTCATCATCCCCAGCAGAAGTGGGCATCAGCTAGAGTTCTGCAGGTACAGCATCAGCTTCGGGGATAGGATAAGAGGATGCCCACTTGTTTCTACTGTAGGAAAAAAAAGACCGAAGGTTTGTCTGTTTTGTGGATCCACTGCTCACCAGATTTGAGACTGCCCTACTGTACCTTCATATGGTGGAGCACTGGGTCAGAGAGAGGGAGCTAAGCCACCTGTGGTGCAGCACCATGCCCAGCACCAGAGGGGCTGGGTTTTTGTGCTGACGGTCGAGGAGACCGACGCTGTAGGTGACGAGTTAGCAAGTCTGCCTTTCTTGTCCTTCTTTCTATCTTGTTGTGTGATTTAATTAGTACCTGTTAGGATACTTTGTACTATGCTAGATAGTGTAGTGACCCTATTCGAGACTAAGAAATCACGACCAGTAGGACCATGATTTGCAAGTTGTTAGATATAATTATCTTGACCTTGATTGTTGGGGGTTTGACCTAGAAAGAGTACGACCATCTTAAATTTTGACGACAAATTTTTTCTAAGGGGGTAGATTTGTCACCACCACATTCTAGAGCAAGGGTATTTTGGTAACTGGTAATTTTTTGATTATTTTAATATTATTTAATTTGATGTATTATGATTTTGTCATTTGCTAGTGGAACCTTAGAACTACATTGGTTAGAGGTCAGTCATGACCATAGAAACTTGTTAGGAATGTTAGAAAACTTAAGTTAGACTCTAATCTAGCTAGCATGTCATTTAAAACCTATTAATTAGCATAAACCTTAAGTCACTTTGGACCTTTACATTAAGGGGCCTTAATTTACATGTTAGGAAGGCCTTTTAGCCAATTTCACCAAACCCTTACCGTAAAGCAGCCCATGCCCGGCCAAGATTAGCCTCCCCCTTCTTAATTAAAGCAACATTAGCCCCTTGCCTCTTTTCATTTGCAAACCCTAACCCTAAATTAGTGTTCTTCCCCAAATTTGCCTCATTTTATCAAATTAACTCCAAATTCAACCAAACCAACTGCAAATCACCACCCTTGAGTAGAGAAGGTAATTATTGGCTAGCTAGGAAGGATTTGGAGCAATTTGGTCATTGGAGCTTGGTGGAGATCTAGATATAGGAGTTTCCATTAAGATTTCAACCCTCAATTGGTAAGTGCTTCTAAACGTATTGAATTTCTATTTTCTTTCTATAAATGCATTCATTTAGGGTCCCCCCTAGCATTAGGTTAAATTTGGGTTCAATTCAAATCCATTTGGGGTACGTATTGCAAGGGTATCGGAAGGGTATCTCAAGTATTCGACGAAATACCCCTTAGGAGATTTTGTTCTCCTTTTTTTTTGTAAAAATTACATATTTGGATAGCTATATTATGTAGATTTCATATGTATATGACTAGCCAAATTTGATGGGTTTTGATGTGTCAAAACGGATACGGGGACACGCTGTTACATTGCACAGGGTGAACCGTGCTGCACTACTGCTGCAAGTCCTATATTCATTCGACATACCATGTCTTGACCCCTAGCTACTATTTTAGGTAGGGGCTATGTCTGAAAGTGGGCCATAGTAGTGTAGGTTAAATTGGTTATGGTTTTGATCTGTGTCATTAGCCACAGATTCACATCTGTGCAGTCGAGTGTTGCACACACATAGTTGCCATTCTTTGTTATTTGTACATTTGACACATTGCTGATGACACACTTGGATATGTGATTGACACCATGACACTAGACACAGTCAATGACTCATTAGCTTACATGATTTGCCATGCAAACACACACACATGTTCGACACCAAGTTCTGACACTTTTGTGACACATACTCACTCACCTATTCATGTTTGACACTCTTGACACTACATTGACACTTCACTTGATATCCACTGCACTTCACATACGTTTGCACTTATCTGGACACCTCTTCGACACATCTGAACACGTGTTTTAAAACCATGTTGACACTTTGCACTTGTTTCACATGACACATTCACTATTATCCACTATTTTGAATACTTGATACACTTTGACACTTACTAACACTCACTGCATAAAGTTCTGACAGTTGACACACATCGCTGCACTTGATTTCTGTTGTACACTAGTTCATTTGACACTTGGACACCATGTGACACCCTCATACTTCATGGACACACTTGCACTTGCTCTGTACACACACACTTGACACTGGCACTCTTCACTCATATTTAGTGCATTCATTTTTGCTATCCATTTTAATGTTGAGTTTAGGCTATTACATTTTGAATGCCCAGTTCTTTTTAAAATCAGCCTGCAGATGTACACATCATGTACTCACATTAGCCTTCACTATTTTTGAATCACTGCATATTCTATTTGCATTTCCTTCTTCGCATTGCACTGCTTGCCTTCACATCTGAACACTTACCCTCTAATTCTTGTAACTAAATATGTTGTACATGTTTATTATATAAGAGGTTAGGGAGTTAGTATGTCAGGATATTGGTTGTTTGGGCTAGTTATGCATCAGTCTTGGCTAATGCAGGCTTGGCATTTGCAGTAGCAGTAGGCATCTACAGCAGTAACAAGCACTGGGCATGCAACAGCAGCAAGGTTTGGCTTTTGGCTTAGGCCATAGGTAGTGGGTTAGAGTATCAAAACTGTTAGGATAGCTTGGTGTATTAAATATGGGTTTTAAGTAAGGGTATATGGCTTGGGTCAATGTAATAGAGTGTGGTGGAGTGTTAGTTGAGTGTCATGGGTATCAACTTAGGGTGTGACATATCCTTTTTTATATCATGTATAATAGGCTATAGTTATATATAGACCAGTTGGGTATATATGTATACATTACATTCATTGAATATATATATATATATATTTTTATTTTATATCATGTACAATAGGCTATAGTTATATATAGACCAGTTAGGTATATAGGTATACATTACATTTATTGAATATATATATATATATATATTCATTCATGAGTATAGCAATTTAGTTCACTATTAGTGTATGTACTATATATGTTATAAGGGTAAGTAAGTAAAGGGCTAAGGTAATTCAAGGTAATGGATATCTATCTATATATGTGGGTTATAGGTATATGTAATATGTTATGGTTAGTTGAGATAAGGTTGATATATGTATTTGATATAGTATAAAGTATCCTAGTATATTTTGACCTATGACTAGGATTAAAAGTTAGTATAGCTTACATGTTGACCAAACCCTGGACAATTGACCTATGTAACCGTAGATAGTTGACTTTGACTCATAGTTTGACCCAAGGTTGACCAGAGTTGACTTTAGATTTGACTTTGACCTAGAAAATTATAAAAATAAGGGCTTTTCTTGATGGGCATTCCCCATCAAGAAATGGGTATATTGATAGTTGCAAATTTGTCAACTAGGCCGGAGTCAAGAAAAGACCCCATTTTCTTAACTGTCGCTGACAGGGCTTTTCTTGACGGTTTTTGGCCTCCATATAATAGTTTTCTTGACTGTTTTTAGCCGTCAAGATAGTAGTTTTTAGAAACCGTCAATGTAGGTGAAAACGTTTCTTGACTCCGGCCTAGATGGCTATTAGCCGTCAAGAAAAGTATTTATTTCCAAGCTATTATGCAACATGATTTGTATTAAAATTGACATTTGACAACCGTCAAGAGAAGTTATCCAAAGTACCGTCAATAGAAGCTTGACAAAATTCTATCAAGAATTATATATAATATTAATCAAACACTGTCACTACCACTTTTCTAGCTTCGGGGTATTTTGGTCATTTTGGTCATTTTTGAAATTTTGTGAATTATTTGGAATTATTATTAATTATTTGGATTTATTATAATTAATATGATTTTTAGTATAATTGATTTTGGCCCTATAGTTGACTTTGACTAGTGTTGACTAGAAGACTAACCTAGTGACTAACCTAGGTTAAGACCACTTGGTTAGGTTAAGTAAACTTGGTTTGACCTAATTTAGTGAGGGTTAAGTCATTGGAACTTGTTTGGAGAGATTTGGAGTTGATTTGACTAAAATGGCTTATGACTTCATAAGTCATGACTAATGACTAGGCTTAATAGCCCATAGGCCCACACCATGAACCAACCCTAACCCTAATCAGCCCATGGCAGCCACTATTGATCCCTTTCCATCCTATTTAATACCCCTCAAAGTTAGGGCTAGCCTCCATTAGGATTTTTGCCAAGTTTTAGAAAGAGGTAAGCCCCCATCTTCCATAAATCCTAGTAAATCCATTTTTATTCCTTTTTAACCCAAACAAATTGCATTGGGTTCTAATTTCTATCTACTTGCTGTTGGTATCAAGTATTCTCAGATTTGGAGAGCATTTGAGGAGTTTGGCCATCAAGAGGAGCACCTCTTTGTGGAGCTTTTTGAAGCTTTTGATACTCATAGGTATATTCAATTCCTCACCATAGAATTCTATAATTTTTGCATCATTAGGGAGCCCTAGACCTAACCTAACTGTAGGAATAGGAAACCCTAAAATTTTGTGTCCTTTTGTGTCCTTTTTGGACACGTATCAGTGTCATTTTTAATATGTTTGTTGAAATGCCTCAATGGGCTTTTCGTGCGATTTTTGGAATTGTGTTTGAATAGGATTTTAGTTTTTTGTCTCACTTACACGTTTCTGGAGTTTGTGTCGAGTCTTAGTGTCGTGTCGAGTTATGTCGGGCACGTGTACATGCGGTCGCGCGTGCGTGCACGGGCACTGTGCGTGCCCTGCCACTCGGGCTCGATTGCGACACGGACACGCCACCCCGACACTTGAGACTTGACACACATCAAGGTGCAATGTCTGCCACCTCGTGTGTCAAGTTACATGAGCCCACGTGTCGTGTCGGACACGCACGAACACGTGCACGGGTTTTGCACTGTTTCAGTGGCTGTGGATTTTGGCCACTGATACGCGTGTCTCGTGTCGCGTACACGCGACGTGGATACGTGGCAGGGTGTCCTAACCCTAGACCTACACTAGGTTGATACTAGGACACAACCACGTGGGTTGTGTCATGTCGTATCGTGCACACGAACGATATGAACACGTGCACGCTGTTGTAGTAGTTTGTGTCCTGTGATTTACTGTTTTTGGGTTTTAGTGAATTGGACACGTTTGTGTCCACTTTTGTGGACACAAACACTTCACATAGCATGTATATATTATGATTATACTTTACCAACCCCTGTTTTGGGTTTTTAATTTAAATTTCATTGTTGTTTCCCATTTCCCTTTTTTTTCTGATTTACCTAGTATCAGCTATTCTTGTTCTGTCCAGCTTTGCTAAATTCAATTTTGTCTTCAATTTAACCCATTAATTACTGTTAATTAGCGTAGATTAAATCCCTAACTTATTCTCTTATATGAGTTCTAATAGTGTGTTGGATTTGGGTTCGTTTTGATGAGAATTTGAATCGAAATCTGGAATATCATTTTAGGGTCTGTATTGAACTGAAATCTGAGATTTGGGTGATGTCTGAGATTGGTAGCATTACTTTACTATTTTTGGTTTTTGTGGGGATTCAAATCTGAGTTTAATCTGGGATGTGATGTGGGGACCTGTTAATTGGTTTTGATGTGTGATTCTTGAGTTTTCTGAACTGTTTAATAATGTTAAAAAACTGAGAATGCAAGAATGAACTGAAAACTGGATTTGGTTGGACTATTTAGATTCAATAATTGAAATCTGAGTTTGTTTGGGTTATGTTAAACGGAGATTGGGAGTGTGTCCTAATATTTTTCCAGATTTTGCATGTCATAGCTAACATACCATATGACACACACACCCTCTTTCTATCACAACACTCTAGCCTAACACTCACACACACCCTCACATTCACTCATGACACACACCACACTTCTTGACACTAGTGCACTCTCATGCCTCACTTCATCAAACATTCACACACATATATCACTTGACACATGCACATGTGTCCCCCTCTCTATACCTATGCATATATATATGTATTAACCTATAATGTTGTATGGTATACATATAGCCTATAGGTTTATATATATTCTAGTTATATTAAATAACACATCATGTGTGTGTATCAATATATGTATTCTCTATTAGATTGTGTGATATGTATATATGTGTATGGTTTAGATATGGATATTGAATATGGTTTTGCTTAGCCCATGGCCTAGTCTCTTAGCCTATGGCCTATGGTTGTGCTTGCTTGTCAGTGTGGAGTCTAGATTAGACTTGTTTAGTCTAGATAGACCTAGAATGACTTGTTAGACCTAGATTAGACTAGTTGACTTAGGTTTGACTTAGTTGACCTAGTTTGACTTCTAGGGTTGACCAGAGTTGACCAAGAGTTGACTTTGGTCTAGATTGACCTAGATTCATGTAGAATGCATTGATTTGCATCTTATTATCATTGTAGACTCATAGGGACTTGTACTGTTCTATAGGAGACAGACACCACTCCTCGGACAGTATATATTCTCCAGATTTATCGGATACAGGCGAGTACTTTCTCTGATCATTTCATATCCTGTATTAGGAGTATATTTCCTGCTTTAGATTACTTTACATGATGCTGACACATTGGAAACACGGATTAGTACTATATGGATCTTGTTTGGCGATGTTATCCCCTTAGCAGATACATCGGGTATTTCGTGTTCGTGTACTTTATCATGAACATCGTGTACTCCTTGTATTTGTGACATTCATGTACGAAACGTGTGAAATCTTATATAATCATGTATTCACATGACCTTCATGTATAATAACATAACTTAGCCAGATCCTTGTGTATTGATTGGGATGGGGGAGTAGAAGTGGTTATGTATTCAATCCAGTAGATTACTCGTGTACAACCTCTGTAGATTACTCGTATATAACATCATGCTGTTTACATAACCATCTTGTGCTATGAATCACTAGACACTGTTAGTTCTCTATATACTTTAGCTATTTATTTACAGTCTTTCCTGTTTATCATATTATTCTTCAGTTTCTTGTATCTTACTCTCTAGCATGATTATATATCCTGACCTGCTATGATTTGTTGAGATGTACTGTGCACGCTCCTGTCCTGACTGGACCTGTTGGAATATTATAGAGGACGAGGCTGAGGCGTTCTGCCCTACCTACTACGGTGCTACACTAGACGAGTGCCTGGACTTGGACCAGCAGCAGGATCCACTAGCAGTAGATGACACTCCCTTAGACTAGGACTGTCTTTACTTTACTTGGATTACTGTATTTGGATTTCAGAGATTTGGACATGTATTTATTTATAGACACTTAGAATTCTGGTTTGTATCTCTGTGATGTTTCTTTCCTGGATATTATTATCTATTATCATTCTATCTTATTCCTGTTCTACCTTAGCTGTAATTGAGATATATTCTGTTTTGTCACCCCCATTCGGGGAGTATAACTGTTTATCACCTATAACTGTTAGATGTTGTGACCTAGGACAGCGTTCTACCGCCGACACTGCGGCGTAGGCTGGACGTACCCACGTCTCGTGCCCTTACTCTAGGGTACGGGTCGTGACACGTTTTTAGTGGTGGTCTATGCAGGTCTAAGTTGGAAATGTAGTGGTATTCGAACTAGAATATCACTGCAGCCTGCAGTAGGAGTTAGTATATTTTTTGAAGGTACTCAATCACACTAGGAAAATTTCCTTATCAGATTCCGTATATCTATTTTGCTGCTTATTGTCTTCCTTAGAATTTTAAACTGTCCTCCTTTGATTTTTGACTCATTCTCAGTAATTGTTTCTTGTTTGATCTGTGTCTCCAGGATGGTTGAGACGAGATCGCATCGCCCCATGACGGGAGAGGCTGGAGAGGGGTCTGCCACCTCTCGTGTCCAGCAGCCAGCTTCCAGTACCATGGGGCCAGTGCAGCCCTCAGGAGTCGGTGTTTCTGTCACTTTTGGAGGAGCACCTCCAGCAGTCATGAGGTCAGTTGTGATTCCTAAGATCCTTCCACTGCAGCAGCCTCCGCCTGCGGGGATGGTGGATGTTGCACATCTCTTATCCTTCGTGTAGAGGATTCTAGAGTCGCACCAGAAGCAGCAGACGAGGCAAACTACCGATTTCCGTCAGGGGATCGACGAGGTACACCAGCTAGTTCACACCACAGTGGAGATGATTACTGCTCAGGGGGCCCAGCAGCAGCCCCGTCGGAGGGAGAAGGATATTCAGGACTTCCAGAAGATGCATCCTCGGGTGTTATTCGACACAGAGGGCATTCACATCGTAGACGAGTGGATAGAGCATATTGAGGAGATCTTCCGACTGGCGGAGATACCAGATCGACTCCAGATCGAGGCGATGGGTAGCCAGATGCAAGACTTAGCCCGTGCGTGGTATCAGGCAGATCTCAGGGTAGGAGTTGAAGGCCAGACTTGGGCCCAGTTCAAGGAGCTGTTTAAGGAGCAGTTCTTTCTTGATGTTGCCTTGGGAGGTATCGAGGCACAGTTCAAGGGTCTGGTTCAGGAGAACCAAACGGTAGTTGAGTATGCGGAGGAGTTCTACAGATTGGCCCGGTTCATAGATGACCGAGAAGACGAAGGCGAGGAAGTTTCACCGAGGTCTGATTAGAGAGATTCGGTCGCTGACTAAGAGCGACTGGAACACCACTTTTGCTGAGATATTTTCTGGGGCCATGGCAGCGGAAGACGACCTAGGGCTGAAGCAGAAGAGGGGTCGCGACTTCCAGAGTGGCAGTAGCAGTCAGGGGCAGGCCAAGAGGCCTTACTTCCAGCAGCACTTTTAGCAGCAGAGGCCAGTTCAGCAGCACCAGCATCAGGGCCGTGCACCTTTTCAGCAGGTGCAGTACCAGCAGCAGAGAGGGCAACAAGCACCCAGGCAGCAGGCTGTTAGCTATACTTTCTGCAAGAAGCCTGGGCACAAGTAGGATGATTGCAGGAAGTGACTCGGTAGATGCTTGATGGGTGGATCAGCAGACCATCAGATGCGAGTGTGTCCAGTTGCGTCGATGCGTCCAGGAGGAGCTGGGACAGCCAGGGCTCCAGCAGGCCAGTAGAGGGAACTAGCCCTGCAGACCCAGCAGCAGAGGTTCCAGCAGCACCAGTAGCAGGCACGAGGTGGACAGTAGGGGCGAGCTTTTGCCATGGCAGCTGAGGATGCCGAGGCCATAGGAGAGCTGATAGCAGGTTCGGTTCTTCTCGATCCCCTTCCAGCATTTGCACTCTTTGATTCCGGGGCTTCCCACAGCTTTGTGTCAGTATCATATACTATTAGACACAGTTTGGTTTCTAAACCCTTGTCTAGGACCTGTAAGATCACGACCGGGGGTGGGGTCATCCTCGTGAGTGATGTTTACAGAGGGCAGAGTGTCTTATTGGGAGGCTGAAAGTTGGGAGTGAGTTTACTCGTCATGCCATTACCGAACTACGATATAGTATTAGGTATGGACTGGCTGAGTAGACACCACACCCGCATTGATTGCCGAGGGGGTAGAGTTTTGTTTGGGGCACCAGGAGAGACAGAGTTTGAGTACACCCGACGGCAGGCAGAGCAGGACGACGGAGTCTTCTATGGAGCTTCAGTTGAGGAGCAGGTGGTTCCGCATCCCTTGATCGTAGAGTTTATGGACGTATTCCCAGAGGAGTTGTCAGGGCTTCCACCGGACAGAGATGTAGAGTTCTCGATAGACTTGGTTCCCAGTATGGAACCGATCTCCCAGTATGTCTATCGAGTGAACAACAACGAGTTAGTGGAACTGAAGAAGCAGGTGGATGAGCTGCAGGACAAGGGCTTCATTCAGTCGAGTTCTTTACCTTGGGGTGCACCGGTACTCTTCGTACCCAAGAAGGATGGGTCGGTATGTATGTGTATCGACTACAGGACACTTAACAACCTGACAATCAAGAACAGATATCCACTGCCGCAGATCGATGATCTGTTTGATCAGTTGAGCGGAGCTCGGGTGTTCTCCAAGATTGATTTGAGGTCGGATTATCACCAGGTGAAGGTGAAGGGGAAGGATATTCCCAAGACCGCTTTCAGGATGGGGTACGGACAGTTTGATTTTATGGTTATGCCGTTTGGGCTAACCAATGTAACAACAGTGTTTATGAGTCTAATGAACAAGGTGTTCCACCAGTACTTGGATAAGTTCGTGGTGGTGTTCATTGATGACATCTGCGGATAGTGCTAGAGACTCTCTTGAGGGAGCAGCTTTATGGGAAACTCTCCAAGTGTGAGTTTTTCTTGGATCGGGTGGACTTCTTGGGGCATGTGGTGACTGGAGATGGTATCTCAGTTGACCCCAAGAAGATTGTAGTAGTTGAGGCTTGGACAGCGCCGACTTCAGTGGCAGAGATCAGGAGTTTCCTAGGGCTGGCAAGATACTATAGGAGATTTGTGCAGGATTTCTCCCGAGTTGCAGAGCCGTTGACACAGTTGACCCGGAAGGATGCTGAGTATGTTTGGTCAGAGGAGGGTCAGACAGCTTTTGATGAGTTGATGAAGCGGCTTACGACAGCTCCGATTCTGACATTGCCTTCAGGATTAGGTGGATTCACTATTTATAGTGATGCTTCAGGGAAGGGGCTGGGTTGTGTCTTGCAGCAGCATGGGAAGGTGATTGCCTATGCTTCCAGGCAATTGCGTCCCCATGAGAAGAACTATCCTACCCATGACCTGGAGCTGGCGGCGGTGATTTTTGCTTTAAAGTTGTGGAAGCACTATCTGTATGGCAAGAGGGTGGAGATTTTCACAGATCACAAGAGCTTGAAGTATGTGTTTACACAGAAAGAGCTCAACATGAGGCAGCGCAGATGGCTAGAGTTGATGAAGGACTTTGACATCTCACTTCAGTATCACCCGGAAAAGGCCAACGTGGTTGCCGATGCCTTGAGTAGGTATCTGACAGCCATGTGTTTGACTATGGATCAGCACTTGCTTGCAGACTTGGAGAGCCTTGGGATTGAGGTGATCGTGACGGGAGTGCAGATGCAGTTATGGGTCCTTCAGATACAGTCGGACTTGATGGACAAGATCAAGGCGATACAGTTTGAGGATGTGGCTCTGCGGTATATCCGAGAGCAGATCAGTGCATGATTAGAGGATGTTGAGTTCTCACTTGCAGAGGATGGTGCCCTGAGGCACGGTTCCCGGTTATGTGTGCCCAGCAGGGAGCTCAGAGAGCAGATTATGCAGGAGGCTCACAGATCGCAGTACTCTATACATCCTGGTGCCAAGAAGATGTATAGGGATATACGAGAGCATGTCTGGTGGTACGGGATGAAGAGGAAGGTGTCCCACTTCGTAGCTAAATGCTTGGTCTATCAGCAGGTCAAGGCAGAGATACAGAGGCCCGGAGGATTATTGCAGCCGTTACCCATTCCAAAGTGGAAGTAGGAACATATCACCATGGATTTCGTATTTGGGTTGCCGCGTACACCAGGAGAGAAAGACGCGATTTGGGTCATCGTTGACAGGTTGACCAAATTGGCCCACTTCTTGCCATTCAAGGTAGGTACGTCTACAGAGAGGCTCGCAAAGTTGTATATGAGGCAAATAGTCAGGATTCACGGAGTTCCCGTCAGCGTAGTCTCAGATCGGAATAGTCGCTTTACTTTCCATTTTTGGAGGAGTCTACAGACTAGCTTGGGCACTCAGCTCAAGTTTAGTACTGCATACCACCCCCAGACGGACGGACAGTCAGAGAGGACTATTCAGACACTTGAGAATATGCTGTGGACGTGCATCCTGGATTTTGGAGGTTCCTGGGAGGATCACCTGTATTTGGTGGAGTTTGCTTACAACAACAGTTTTCAGGCCAGCATTGAGATGTCACCGTTTGAGGCTCTGTACGGGCGTAGGTGTCGTACACCCTTATCTTGGGATGATGTTGGAGAGCGAGCTTTACTGGGACCAGAGATGGTTGTTGACGCAGCCGAAAAGGTGAAGCTCATCAGGGACAGACTTCGCGTGGCGCAGGACGAACATCGGCACTAGGTCGATAGCCACCGGAGGCCGCTGGAGTTTGAGGTACAGTTTTAGAGATAGGATTAGAAGTAGGCTGTTTTAATTTTTGTTTTGTTTGATTGATCATGTTTGATTTTTAGTAACTTGAGACCTTGCTTGTGATTAGGTTGGAGACATGGTTTTTTTGCAGATATCTCTGACTCGTGGTATGATACGTTTTGGTGGAGGTGGGAAGCTTAGCCCGCGCTTCATCGGCCCTTTCGTTATCAGCGGGAGAGTCGATGACATGGCATACAGGCTAGACTTGCCACCTGCACTAGTGGAAGTTGACAACGTATTCTACGTGTCACAGTTGAGACGGTACGTGGCTGACCATAGCCATGTGCTTGATCATTCGGAGATTGAGGTTGGGCCTACTTTCAGTTATCCAGAGCAGCCTGTGGAAAATTCTGGATCGCCGAGAGAAGGTACTGAGAAACCAGGTGATACCCTTGGTACGCGTCGCATGGAGGCATCATTCTCCAGGAGAGTCGACCTGGAAGCGGGAGGATGAGATGCACGAGCGGTACCCCTATCTTTTTGGACCTTGAGGTATACTTTTCTATCCTTCTCAGCAATTTAGTTTTGCCTTTAATTTCGAGGACGAAATTATTTTAAGGAGGGTAGATTTGTCACTACCACTTTTCTAGCTTGGGGGTATTTTGGTCATTTTGGTCATTTTTGAAATTTTGTGAATTATTTGGAATTATTATTAATTATTTGGATTTATTATAATTAATATGATTTTTAGTGATTTTTAGTGATTTTTAGTATAATTGATTTTTGCCCTATAGTTGACTTTGACTAGTGTTGACTAGAAGACTAACCTAGTGACTAACCTAGGTTAAGACCACTTGGTTAGGTTAAGTAAACTTGGTTTGACCAAATTTAATGAGGGTTAAGTCATTGGAACTTGTTTGGAGGGATTTGGAGTTGATTTGACTAAAATGGCTTATGACTTCATAAGTCATGACTAATGACTTAGGCTTAATTGCCCATAGGCCCACACCATGAACCAACCCTAACCCTAATCAGCCCATGGCAGCCACTATTGATCCCTTCCCATCCTATTTAATACCCCTCAAAGTTAGGGCTAGCCTCCATTAGGATTTTTGCCAAGTTTTAGAAAGAGGTAAGCCCCCATCTTCCATAAATCCTAGTAAATCCATTTTTATTCCTTTTTAACTCAAACAAATTGCATTGGGTTCTAATTTCTATCTACTTGCTGTTGGTATCAAGTATTCTCAGATTTGGAGAGCATTTGAGGAGTTTGGCCATCAAGAGGAGCACCTCTTTGTGGAGCTTTTTGAAGCTTTTGATACTCGTAGGTATATTCAATTCCTCACCATAGAATTCTGTAATTTTTGTATCATTAGGGAGCCCTAGACCTAACCTAACTGTAGGAATAGGAAATCATAAAATTTTGTGTCCTTTTGTGTCCTTTTTGGACACGTATCAGTGTCGTTTTTAATGTGTTTGTTGAAATGCCTCAATGGACTTTTCGTGTGATTTTTGGAATTATTTTTGAATAGGATTTTAGTTTTTGGTCTCACTTACACATTTCTGGAGTTTGTGTCGAGTCTTAGTGTCGTGTAGAGTCGTGTCGGGCACGTGTACACGTGGTCGCACGCGCGCTTGCACGGGTACTGTGCGTGCCCTGCCACTCGGGCTCGATTGCGACACGGACACGCCACCCCGACACTTGAGACTTGACACACATCAAGGGGCAATGTCTGCCACCCCATGTGTCAAGTTACACGAGCCCACGTGTCGTGTCGGACACGCACGAACACGTGCACGGGTTTTGTACTGTTTCAGTGGCTGTAGTTTTTGGCCACTGATACGCGTGTCTCGTGTCGCGTACACGCAACATGGACACGTGGCAGGATGTCCTAACCCTAGCCCTACACTAGATCGACACTGGGACACAACCACGTGGGTTGTGTCGTGTCGTGTTGTGCACACGAACGCCGTGAACACGTGCACGCTGTTGTAGTGGTCTGTGTCCTGTAATTTACTATTTTTGGGTTTTAGTGAATTGGACACATTTGTGTCCACTTTTGTGGACACAAACACTTCACATAGCATGTATACATTATGATTATACTTTACCAACCCCTGTTTTGGGTTTTTAATTTAAATTTCATTGTTGTTTCCTATTTCCCTATTTTTTTTTCTGATTTACCTAGTATCAGCTATTCTTGTTATGTCCAGTTTTGCTAAATTCAATTTTGTCTTCAATTTAACCCATTAATCACTATTAATTAGTGTAGATTAAATCCCTAACTTGTTCTCCTATATGAGTTCTAATAGTGTGTTGGATTTGGGTTCGTTTTGATGAGAATTGGATTCGAAATCAGGAATATCATTTTAGGGTCTGTGTTGAACTGAAATCTGAGATTTGGGTGATGTCTGAGATAAGTAGCACTGCTTTACTGTTTTGGGTTTTTGTGGGGATTCAAATCTGAGTTTAATCTGGGATGTGATGTGGGGACCTGTTAATTGGGTTTTGTTAAACTGAGATTGGGAGTGTGTCCTAATATTTTTCCCGATTTTGCATGCCATAGCTAACATACCATATGACACACACACCTTCTTTCTATCACAACACTCTAGCCTAACACTCACACTTCTTGACACTAGTGCACTCTCATGCCTCACTTCATCATACATTCACACACACATATCACTTGACACATGCACATGTGTCCCCCTCTCTATACCTATGCATATATATATGTATTAACCTATAATGTTGTATGATATACATATAGCCTATAGGTTTATATATATTATAGTTATATTAAATAACACATCATGTGTGTGTATCAATATATGTATTCTCTATTAGATTGTGTGATACGTATATATGTGTATGGTTTAGATATGGATATTGAATATGGTTTTGCTTAGCCCATGACCTTGTCTCTTAGCCTATGGCCTATGGTTGTGCTTGCTTGTCAGTGTGGAGTCTAGATTAGACTTGTTTAGTCTAGATAGACCTAGAATGACTTGTTAGACCTATTTTAGACTAGTTGACTTAGGTTTGACTTGGTTAACCTAGTTTGACTTCTAGGGTTGACCAGAGTTGACCAAGAGTTGACTTTGGTCTAGATTGACCGAGATTCATGTAGAATGCTTTGATTTGTATCTTATTATCATTGTAGACTCATAGTGACTTGTACTGTTCTATATGAGACAGACACCACTCCTCGGACAGTATATATTTTCCAGATTTACCGGATACAGGAGAGTACATTCTCTGATCATTTTAAATCCTACATTAGGAGTATATTTCCTGCTTTAGATTACTTTACATGATGCTGACATGTTGGAAACACGGATTAGTACTATATAGATCTTGTTGGGCGATGTTATCCCCTTAGCGGATACATCGGGTATTTCGTGTTCGTGTACTTTATCGTGAACATCGTGTACTCCTTGTATTTGTGACATTCGTGTACGAAACGTGTGAAATCGTGTATAATCATGTATTCACATGGCCTTCGTGTACAATAACATAACTTAGCCAGATCCTTGTGTATTGATTGGGGCAGGGGAGTAGAAGTGGTTATGTATTCAATCCAGTAGATTACTCGTGTACAACCTCTGTAGATTACTCGTGTATAACATCGTGCCGTTTATATAACCATCGTTTGCTCTGAATCACTAGACACTGCTAGTTCTCTATATACTGTAGCTATTTATTACAGTCTTTCCTGTTTATCATATTATTCTTCAGTTTCTTGTATCTTACTCTCTAGCATGATTATATATCCTGACCTGCTATGATTTGTTGAGATGTACTGTGCTCGCTCCTGTCCTGACTGGACCTGTTGAAATATTACAGAGGACGAGGCTGAGGCGTTCTGTCCTACCTACTACGGTGTTACACTAGACGAGTGTCTGGACTTGGACCAGCAGCAGGATCCACTAGCAGTAGATGACACTCCCTTAGACTAGGACTGTCTTTACTTTACTTGGATTACTGTATTTGGATTTCAGAGATTTGGACATGTATTTATTTATAGCACTTAGAATTCTGGTTTGTATCTCTATGATGTTTCTTTCCTGGATATTATCATCTATTATCATTCTATCTTATTCCTGTTCTCCCTTAGCTGTGATTGAGATATATTCTGTTATGTCACCCCCATTCGGGGAGTATAACTGTTTATCACCTATAACTGTTAGATGTTGTGACCTAGGACAGCGTTCTACCGCCGACACTGCAGCGTAGGCTGGACGTACCCACATCTCGTGCCCTTACTCTAGGGTGCAGGTCGTGACAAACACACATAATATCATTCCAGAAGCTACACACATTAAATTACTACGAAACCTAAATTTGATATTAACAAACTGTATTGTTCATACAACAAAAACTTCCAATACACATCCCACTACATGTATTCTTCACTTGTCCAACCACAACATAATCCAACCAAAAAGTACACATCCCACATATGTTGTTTCCATACCACTTAATCATCCAAACCACAAATATCCATCACTTGTCACCACAAAACATAATCAAACCATACAAAATGAAACAAAAAAACTAGCAAACCAGATCGAAGCACATCCCTCCCATATCTACAGCATTTTCTTATTCACAGCATGCATACACCTTCATTTTTTAGCAAGTTCCTGAGAGACTAAGAACACAAATTATCAATACTTTTCCTACATAGGAACAAAAAAGTTGGTAAAAAATTAGGAACATGTGAACACTAGCTACTCTATGTCACACAAACAAGGATCCGACACAACACCGTAAAGACACAACAAGAAATACACCACACCTATTATGGTGTGTCCGGCCTAATGTGTTTTGGGGTATCGGGGAATGGTGAAGTAAACCGAGCTATAGGGTTTCTTGCAGAAGTGGATAAAAGTAAATTTATCCTTGAGGCATCTACAACATCATCCATAGTGGATCTACTCTCAAAAGATGGACATTATCATTGTCATATGAAAATGCTTCCTAATTTTTCTCTACATTGTGCAAAGAGTAATGAGATTAACATCGACTCGTCTATATCATCATTGATACATAAAATTTCTGGGTAAAGACCAAATTTTTAAAACAATTGAACTTACAGAGTTGCTAATGAAGAGCAGTCACTAATATCAATGAGTATCTGTCCGGAGAGGCGATTTTCAGTTAGGTTGATGCTCAATGCATACAATAAGAAACCAAGTTCAGTTTAACATGCAGATAACAATTTGCTTATTTATTCAACTTACAATACCTTAATAGATGGATATTGCCTGTTACAATGAAACAAGTAAAGCATTTAAAGTTTTTGAGCTAATGCTCGCACGACATACCACATCTTGATCAATGGATTTTTTAAGTATGGAAAGGTTGATAAAGCTAGACACCTTTTTGACGATATGCCTTATAAGGGACTACAACAAACACTTGTTGTACACAATATTATCTTAGATGGATTATACCAAGATGGAAGAGTTGTTGATAGAGCTAAACACCATTTGTTATGCTTAATGCTATTGTTAAGGGCTTGTTGGAGAATGGTGAAGTAAACAGAGCTATGGGGTTTCTTGCAAAAGTTGATAAAAGTAAATTCGCTGATACCCTGATACAAACAAGGACTGATATACATGCCTATGTGATACCACTGATACCCTGATACAAACAAGGACTGATATTAGCCTCCCACATAAGATTAGTTAACATAGAACAATATAGATTGACCTATATAACTGCTACTGAGTCCATTCATGACTGATGCAAATGAAAGTAGAGGGCTAAACATAAATACAACATGAGATTGAGAAATATGCATGTTCATAGAATTAATGCAAAGTGGTTTACGTGGAGAAGTACTTCTTGAGTGCTTTGTTGTCAAATATTACTCTTGATATAGAAAGCAAAATATCACAAGTCCAGATACCCTTATTGGTAGGAATGTTGGGCACAAAACATGTTCAAGAAATGAGAATACTTGAGTGAGAATGCCGAGATGGATGGGCGACAAGGATAAAAATTCATAAGAAGTTGGAAGTGGTGTCAATGAGGAAACAACGCAAGAAAACCATCACTGGTAATTTTAACATGTGATGGAGACCGATAAATGCTCCATTCAGGAGTCATGACTGATAGGAAAGACCGGACTGAACTTGGATTAAATCTGTGTATAAAAAAATAGTACTTGCTAACGCAAGAAAATGTCATGTTACTGTTGTTGGGTAGATACCATTTATATAAAAGTTAATTAATGCTAATACAAGATGTTAATTCAGATTTTTAAAGCAGATATGCATGCGTGTCCTAGAAAAGTTTTGATGTATAAGAAACCAAAAAACCTTTTATTTGTAATATGGTAATAGTAGGGTCTCTACTAATCACTTCTCTACATATCACAAAATACTCATTCACTTCAGACAGGTAAAAGCTCTAGAATCTAGATAGCTGCCAAATTGCTGACTGCCAAGTCAATTTTATTCCTTAGCATTCACATCTGCATTCCTCTACAGAAGCATATCTGCAACAAAAAAATGGCCACGATCTACTGCCCAGTGTAATGGAGTCCTGTTTTCACTATCTGCAGCCAGTATAGAGGAGAAAATATGAGAATCTAATACCAACAACGAGAATGAAAAGAGCAATAAAATAAACAAGTGAGATAAGTATTCACATTAAAGATGTAGGATGCAGTAGATTTGTGTAGTCTCCAGCTAGAGGATGTTGCAAGATTCTATGATCTTTGGATTGTCGCTGGATTTATTTTCTCTATGGGTTTAAAGAGCAGAGCTTTGAAAGAGCACCTTTTCTCTGGCTCACGGTCTCTAATGAAAAGTAGAGCTCAAGCATAAGATGAGCCCAAAATTTGAGCTCAGCTTGGTTCTTTATAATATTCGCTAGCTCAATCTCGGCTCTTGAGTAGATAATCATTTAAATTAGAACGCTTGATGGGAATTAATTCTATGAACATGCATCTTTCTCAACATGACTGATAAATGACAATATGGTAAAAAAGAAAAGAAAAGAATGTACACACTATATTAGAATCTCATTCATATTCTTCATGAAGGCTCAGATTTGAGTAATGTTATTTCCCATGGACTATTTTGACATGGAAATATCATGTGTATTTTCAAACCTTTTAGTAATGAAGAAAATGGTATTCCGTAGCCAATTTGTTTCTAACATCTGTTTACACACTTGAACTTATTTTGATATCTCTATTGTAGCAAATGTATCATCAATGCCTTTCTGAAATATGAATGATCTGAGCAGTGTATATATAATACTAGTAAGAAAATTTGCATCATTATCTTGCAACTAATACACTATAGAATTTCTAGCATTGTTGGGACAAAGGACTACCTATGCTAACAAACATGGATATATTTAAGACTTGGCTCATAGCATTACCAAATCCATCATCATTGCCTTCCTACCAATTCACCCATAGAATTTCCAATATTGTAGAGACAAGGGACTAACCATGTTAGGAATAAATTTAAATAAATTTTCACAGGACATGAAGCCACCCCAAATAAATTTAAATAAATTTTCATGACTCGACATTTTGTCAAAAAAATTTCAAAGAAGACAGCAAAGGAGTACCAACCGACAGAAAATTTTCACAAATAAGATAATAAATTTTCATCAACCAAAATTCTTCTCACCTTAAATAGGAGGATGTATTTTTGTATCGAAAAATAGGATATCATGAACCCTAAATTTCGAGGCCACCAGAATTATTCCTTGTCATATATGTATGTTTTTTCAAAAATTGGATATCATGAACCCTAAATTGGATATCATGAACCCTAAATCATGAGAAATCCCCCGAATCGGACAAGTATTTGGCTAGATCTACAAAATAATTGGTAGATCTGCCACAAATAGGGTCAAAATCCCCCATAGAAGGAAAAATCTCATGAAATACTAAGACAAACCCACAAAAATTAGGAGTCAGAAAAACCTTACAACATAGCCATGCGGGAGGGAACGATGGTGACACAGCCATATGGGAGGGGGTTCTTGTAGGCCGCCAGAGAGTGGTGAGGGAGAGGGTTTTACCGAGGATCTCCGGCTCGCTGAGCTTTTTCGTCGGCCTCGAATTCTCCGAAGGCAGAGAAAGAAGAGAAGAGATAAGGTTTTTAGATTGGAGGGGATTTGGGGATTAGGGTTTGGGATTTAGAAATGATCTATATGAGAGAGAAAGGAGAAGAAAGAGAAAGAAGAGGAGGAAGCTGATAGAAAAGAGGAAGAAGGGTTTGTTTGTTTGGGCTCTGCTTCTCCATCTGCTCGGAGAGAAATATAGCGGAGAGGAAGGAATCAGGAAATAAAGAAAATGGGATTGAAAGACAACCCGTCAACATATATCAAATTATTACCAAAATGGCAGCTGAAGGAATCGTGCCAATTTTTCTAGGCATATATTAGTTGACGGTTAATTCCAAACTGTCACTAAATAAAAGGATATTTCTTGACGGATCCTCTAAAACTGTCAACTATTATGCTGTAAGATTGCTAAATTAACATAAAATAAGGTATTTCTTGATGTAATGCTAAATTCGTGAAGATAAACCATTTTCTTGACGGTTTTTCACGACCATCAACTTATAAATCATCAAGAATCGACATTTTTCTTGTAGTGGAAGGACCTAGAATCATGTAGATTGTATTGTAAACTTCAATTATTACATATTAAACATATTATAACCTGTATTGCTCTAAATAGGATATTGTGACTCCAGTTCGGACATCTGTATATATCAGTCGCTCAGGATATCAGGCTAGTATATTCTTTGATAGTTCTTTCATTTACTTGATGATTACTTTATTTCAGTTCTAGTTAGTTCTATTTGAATCTCTGTCAACATGGATTGGTATTTTTCGATCCATTGCATGTGACATTCATACTTTACTTGTCTGGCCTCTATTACTAGAATCACCCTTACTGGAATCATTTACTGGCATCATATTGTTCTGGCTGGACTTGTACTCTATTTACGTGTCCTTTTATGGATTCACTTGTACTTGTCGTGCGAGAAAATACTTGAGTAGACATGTAAATATTTCCAAAATACTGGAAGCACCCCATCTGGTCTAATCTGGAATGATAGTAGTCGTACACTTACCAAGTGTGCGATGAGCTGCCTTTACCCCTATCATTTACATGTCGAACTCGGTATTTCAAAACACACTGGTTAGTGTCTTGTACTGGACTCACACTGGGATCACACTTGACTATAATATACTGTCTGTACTTATATCACATTGCTCTAGTTTAGTTAGTTTTACTTTTACAGTCTTCATTGCCATGTTCTCCTGACTCGCTATATTACTTTTCCTGTACTTTAAACTGTTGCTCTACTTCATTAACTGTGTCAAACTTCCCATATTTCATCAATATAACTGTCTATAACTGCTTTATAGTCTTTGTCATTTACTTGTGATTTTTAGAGGAGGTGTACTCCTTCCATCCTGACTACATATATTTTTTTGATGTTTGTCCTGGGGATACGTGCCCTACCTGCTCTGGATCTGAGGAGGCATTAGCCACTCTGAGTCCTGAGCTTCAAGAGTGACTAGAAGACTAGTTATAGGACTTGTTCTAGGTTTCATGTTTGAACTTGAATTGTAAGAAGTAAAGATATTTGATATTGTATTTGAGATTGTTTTCAGATATTATTATTTAGTAGTTTATTTAGTTGTTATTGTTGTTAGTCTTATTAGTTATCTAGACTTATGTGCTATCTTATCGTGCATAGACTGTGATTAAGTATTACCATATCTTTACTTGTTCTTCATTCAGAGTTGAGATCTATGACAGGTACATTATATCATTGTATGAGTTATTAGTTTGCGACATAGAATAATGTTCTACCACCGATTCTGCGACGTAGACTAGGCGCCGTTATGCACTCGTGCCCCTATACTGGGTGCCTGTCGTAACAGTCAGGCCTAGTGGCAGTAGTAGCATATATTAAACTCCCGATGATGCTTGCATGCTCCAGCTGCCTGACGCTTTCTTTCGAATTCTGGTTCAGCTTCAGCTCACACCTATAGGGTGTATAGATCACTAGAAGACCCTGATACCCTTAGCATGTGATCATCTTTTCAATATAATGAGACTATGATAGCTCTAGTCCAATGTCCGTTCAGATGATCTTTATGCCAATAATTGTATCAGCTTCCCCTAAGTCCTTCATACTGAACTTAGTCGAGATGAACTTCTTTGTCTCCATGACATAGCCCTTATTTGTACCTAGGATCAGCATGTCGTCCACGTATAGACAAATGATTATACCTCTTCCATCAACGAACTTCGTGCAAACACACTTATCCGTCTCGCTGACCTTGTAGCCATTTGACCTTATGACCTTGTCAAAGTTCTCATACCACATTGTGGGAGCCTGTTTCAAATCGTACAAAGATTTCACCAACTTGCAGACTTTGTCTTTAATACCCTTGACGATAAATTCTTTTGGTTGTTATACGTAAATCTCTTCGATCAGCTCGCCATTTAGGAAGGCTGTCTTTATATCCATCTGATGTATTACCAACTTATGTATTGCTGTGAGAGCAATTAATATTCTGATTGTGGTCAAACGGGCTACTGGAGCGTAGTTGCCAAAGTAGTCAATCCCTTACTTCTGAGAGAACCCCTTGGCTACTAACCTAGCCTTGAACTTATCAATAGTTCTATATGCTTTCATCTTCTTCTTGAAGATCCATTTACATCCGATGGGTTTCGTTCCTTCTGGAAGGTAAACCAAAACCCAAGTGTTGTTAGAGGTGATTGAATCAATTTGATTGTCTATCGTTTCTTTCCAAAAAATAGCGTCTCTGGTCTTTATTGCCTCATCATAGGTAAGCGGATCTGCTTCCACATGCTAGGTGACTAAGTTATCTTCGAAGTCCTTCGGTCTCCTTACTCGCTTATTTGACTGCTCAACGAGTTCTGGTTCAAGTGTTGTCTCCTCTACAACAACTTTTTCTTGGAATGCGTTCTCATTGAAAACTTTAATTTCTTGCGTACCCTCATTATTCTCTGAAATGATTGCAAGAATAATGTTCTTGTGCTTTACAAAATTACCTTCAAATTATTCTACGTCACAAGATTCAATGATACGATTTAATTCTATATTAAGAAATCTTCGAGCATCAGTTTTCTCGACATATCCTAAGTAGATCGAATTTGTGGTCCTTTTTTGAGCTTCTGAATTTTCAGATTTCGGAGCTTCAAATATGCTAGACACCCCACACTTGAATGATATTCAAGTTATGTCTGACTTTGAACCAGAGTTCATGAGGAGTGATATCCGAAGGTGCATACGACACTCTATTCAGAATAAAAGTGGTCATCAATACAGCTTCTCCGTAATAACAATTTGGAAGAACCACAGTCAACAATATTAAATTTATCATTTCTGTCAGTGTTCTGTTCTTCCTTTCTGCTACTCCGTTATATTGAAGAGAATACGAAGCAGTAATTTCATTGATGATTCCATGTTCTTTACAGAATAATGCGAATTCATGAGACCGATACTCTCTGTCCCGATCATTTCTTATTCTCTTGAGTTGTTTTCCAGTTTGTCGTTCAGCCTCTGCCTTGAACTCTTTATACTTCTCGAATGCTTCATTTTTAGACCTCAGGAAGAAGACGAACGCATATTTTGAGAAGTCATCGATGAAAGTTACAAAATACTTTATCCCTACTTTTGTAAAGAATTGTTTGAAGTCATAGATATCGGAGTGTACCAAATCCAGAAGATCTGTGCTTCGAGTAACCCGATGGAAGGGTTTCTTTGTGATCTTTATTTGAGTTACATAGTTCACATTTCTGTACCTTACCCCCACATTTGGAGATAAGTCCTAGACTAGTTATTTTGTTTATTTTTTTACAATGAATATGTCCTAATCTATTATGTCACAACTCAAGAGGAAAATCAGAATAAACAATTGATCAATTTTATTAGACTGATTTACAAGCTGATGTTTAAACATTCCTTCGGTATAAAATGCTTTTCCCAAGTATGTTTCTTTTATGGACATCACTATCTGGCCAGTATTGATGTTCATCCTTAGGCCTGCGTTACAGAGTAGGCCTCCAGAGATCAGGTTCATTGTAATAGCTTGTATATGCTTTACGTTTTGAAGCGTCAGAGACTTCTCTAAAGTCAGTTTCAACACCACTGTTCTGATCCCTTATACTTTATCTTGTGCCTGGTTTACCACCATAACAATTTCATAGGTTGGTATGTATGTGGTGAACCATTCCTTGCTAGAGCAAACATACCAGGTGGCACCACTGTCTACCCACCAGTCAGAGTTAGTCCTACCGCAGTGACCTGAGCAATCATCATAATAATGTTAGTAACCATAGAAACCTTAATGGGCTCACCTTGCTCTGACTGCTTGGACTTGGATCTGCATTCACTCTAGTGTCCCTTCTTGCCATAATTGAAGCAAGTCTCATAGTACTTTGGCTTTTATTGCTTAAAAGAAGTCCCCTTCACTTTCAGATTAGTGAGTTCTTTCTTCTTGTGGTGAAAAACCGTATGCTTTCCCTTAGATTCCTTCGTGTGGACTAAGTTGTCCTTAGCCATCTGTTTGGACAGAGCATCCACTTTCAGTTGAGCCCTCATCCATTCCTTAACATAAATTTCTTGCAGGAGATCTTCCAGACTAATCTCTAGTTTCTTCCTAAGAATATTTGCGTAGAATTTGCTCCAACCAGCGAAAAGCTTGGAGACAATTCCTCCAAAAATAAAGTCATTGAGGGCCATCTGCTCAGAAACTCCTTCACCTGAGGCAACATCGTCTTCTCATCTTCCAAGTACCACTTGTGATATTTCTCGACGATAAATATCTTGCTCATGTTCTTGTCATCTTCATATAGTTTCTCCAGAGACTCTCATATCTCTCTAGCATTGGTCTACTTAGAGTATGATTATGCTAGGGAGTCCTCCATATAGCATTAGTTATCAGAAGCCTACAGAGGCTATTCTTCCTCTTCTATTTGGACTGTTTAGAGGTAGCAACATCAATCACATTCACAGTCCCAGTTTTTGGAATCTTTGGTTCTTCCTCAGTTAGCACGTGATCGACGTCCACGAGTTAAAGATTAAGGCTAACCTTTATCTTCTAGACTTGGTAGTGCTCTCCATTGAACTTCTTTAACTTGTTGAAGTTGGGATCGATGAGTGTAGCACAAGAGTTTTTTATCTTTGTAAATTTAGCTTTGAGATTATTATTCCCGGGGGTATGATTTTAAGATAAAAAACTGATTTTGGCAATACTTCGAAGAAGTTGCACAAATGAGATCCCGAAGGATTCATAAAAATGAAATCAAATATAATACTTCAAAGAAGGCACAAAGATTTCGTAGTAGCTACAATAAAAGCCCACAAACAATTTCTGATTAGATGGGAAACGATCTCGTTCAAAATAAGATACAAGTAGATAAGATGAACAGAAGAAAAAAAATAGAAGAAGATGATAGCTTGCTGGGGTGACGGCTCACCGTTGCTCAAAGCTAAATTCGTCCAACACGATCAGCTTCCAGGAACCAGTAAGTTCGACGATGAACTGTGGAACACTCTACTTTTCTGCCTCCTCGGATGGACAGAACTCCCTCCATTTCTCTCGTCTCTTTTCTCTGGAAATTTTCATAAGAAATTTATAGAATAAAATTAGAGATCTAAGAGTGAAGAGAGGAAATTAGATCAAACTATTATGGTCCATTGCGAGTTTTATTCATGTTGTTAAACAACGAACATGTCGTAGATGTTGTTGTTGTTGTGGATGTAATTAAAATCACGTGGGATGATCATGCTTATAATTTTAATCATTAAATCTAGATTATATGTGAAATCCTTCGGGAGGCATAAGATTGAAGTAATTTTAATTATTTGTTGATCAATCGTGATGGCGATGGTGGCTATTTCTGATGCTGGACGAGATGCTGGTTTTAAGCAGCCCAGAGGCAGACAGATGACTTTCGATGAAGGAATCGACAACCAAAACCTTAAAAAATGGACAACATGGACATAATATCTGTACAGTGCCAGATAGCTGAAGATGCAGCAGAAAAGATGACAATAATAGTTGGATATTTTTTTCTATTTATTTTTATTTTGCTTTTTTTTTATGCATGTTTATTATTCTGTGGATTTTTTATGAAAAACTAAGCCTGCATTAATAATGGACAACATGGATATAATATCAACTAGTAGAAAAACTCTCATTGTCAAATAACTAAGTGGGAGAGAGAATTTATGTAGTATAAATCTCATGATCTCAATTACTGGTTTGTAGGTGATGTAATTATACTTGCGTGTTGGCTTTAGAGCCGTCCTCCATATCGGGTGCGTATAATTATGGATCACCAGTACAAACTTCCTTAGGGAAAATTAAAGAAAGTTACCTAGTATGTGTTCACTTCTCCATCTGAAGGAACTCATTACAAGGTAATGGACTTGTTATTAAGTAATGGCATACACTTAGATACAAATAATGCTATCCTCCCCATCGGAGTCCTGCTATTATTTATATGACTAGAGCAAGACCAACAGATTAATTTTATTTGTCATAAAGTTATGTTAACATGATAGTAAAACTAATATGGAAGACCTACATGAACAAAGTTGAATTTGTATACGTCCATACTATCGTAGCATGCAAAATTCATGGTGTTCAAGG
The DNA here is from genome assembly GCA_029216955.1 of Iris pallida. Lineage (NCBI taxonomy): Eukaryota > Viridiplantae > Streptophyta > Magnoliopsida > Asparagales > Iridaceae > Iris > Iris pallida. The sequence continues at coordinate 25,070,820 of JANAVB010028000.1, read as the reverse complement.
TGTTGGTGAAATTCTTATTATTGTTCTGGGAGAGTCAATATTTAATTAATTCAAAAAAATTGTCCTATATTATTTTTATTTATGTGATTCTCAGTATTTTAAAAATGGGTTCTTTCAGTCCACTTATGGTGATTCATAAAAAAAACAAACTTACTAGACCTAATTATATTGACTGGAAACATAATTTGCACATTGTCCTAACTGCTGAAGAGTACAAATATGTACTCAATGAGGAATGCCCACCGAAGCCTGATGCTAATACTGATGAAGATGTCAAAGAGGCTTATAAGAAGTGGATAAAGGTCGATGAGATGGCGCTATGTTACATTTTGGCATGTATATCAAATGTACTGCAACATCACCATCAGGCCATGGCCACAACTTATGACATTATGTATAACCTCAAGGAACTCTTCGGACATTAGAGTAGAGCAGCTAGATAGTTTGCTATGAAGTGTTTGATGAATACAAAAATGGCTGAAGGTATGCCAGTAAGGGATCATGTTCTCAAGATGATGGATCATATGAATGAGATGGAGATCCTTGGAGCTAAAATCAATAGGGAATCCTAGGTTAAAATCATTATCGGGATTGTTTTCCATAAATAAATTCACTTTATTTATTATGTTTCTGGGAAAATTACAACTGTAGGAATCCGATCTAGAAGACGATCGCTTTATCCCTTAGACTATGCGAAGAAGAAAAGCTCTCAAAATTTCAACAGCAACTTAGATATCTATGTATCTGTACAATGAATGAGAAAAGAACTCTATTTATATAGTCAAAAATAACTGAAAGGATAACTGTCTTCACAACCTGTGCATAGTTAAAAATCACGCAGGATTTAACATACGCAAGGTTATGAGCAGTTACTGGATGTGGCCTGTAACTGTTGGATACATGGCAATCATGCATGAGTCGTGTGCAAGTTACAGGACACGCGGGTGAGAGATCAGTGGCATGGCTGCCACGTACTCCAATTTGATAAAATGCACGCAGGCTTGTTGAAGACGAAATCCACGCAGACTTGGGTCAGAAAGCTTCAAAATCCACGCAAACTTGGGGCAGGAAGCTTCAAAATCCACGCAGACTTGAGGCAAAAAGCTTCAAAATCCACGCAGACTTGAGGAAGGAAACTTCAAAATCCACGCAGACTTGGGGCAGAAAGCTTCAGAATCCACGCAGACTTGGGGCAAAAAGCTTCAAAATCCACGCAGACTTGAGGAAGGAACATATAAGTTCAAAATACACGCAGTCTTGAGGCAGAAGGCTCAAAATATACGCAAGCTTGAGGCAGGATTGCCAGCTGTCTTGATTCGACGTGCCTCGACTGACACAAAATCTCTGATAGTGATTGCCTTGTCAGTAGCATTAAATAACAATAAGCTTTTTTGGTACGCCAACTTGATGAAGGCTGAGTCTTGTTGAAGAGGATTTCAAAAATCACGCAATAGTCGGCTGTGATCTCTCGAGTTCCGTGTATACGTGGCATACGAGGAGATATTATTTGACTGTCGTGCTGTCAGTCATAATGACACTCTGACAAATGATGAGCTGTCTCCCAGCGTAGCTTTTAAACATTGTCTTGATCAACTCAGCATGACTTTTAGACTTTGTCCTGATCAACTCAGTGTGACTTTTAGACTTTGTCTTGATCAACTCAGCGTGACTTTTATTTTTGAGGCCTACAAAACCCCCTTCAAAGTTTTCGAAAAATGATAAATTATTTCGAAAAACTTTGAAATCGAGATGATAAAATGAATTTAGTCACGCTGAGATGACTTTAAAGAGAGATTTACTCCTAAATGATTGGACTGTTGGGATTCTGTGCAGTTAGGATCCCGTATCAAGCTCCTAAATCGAGGCAAGTAATGATGTTGCCGTTTGGAATTCTTCATGAGCCTATAAGTAAGCCATAAATCACTTCTTTCCTTCTTTACTTGCTTTAGAGAGAGAGAATTCATAGAAGAGAAACTTCATCTTCCCCGACGAACTTCATCTTCCCCGACTTCTTCTTCCCTTTCTCAGCAGCAATGGCTCCCAAGAAAACCGACGCTCAGGCCAAGGGGAAAGCTCCTGCGACTTCCTCGCGTGCCACTACTGACAGACTCCCTCGACGCAAAGTCACACATCCTCCTATGCAGTGTAAGTGATTGGGGGAAATACGAACTGTTGAAGATGACTTGATGAAGATGACTTTCATGAAGATGAACTCTGATGAAGATGAACTCCACATAGAAATCTTAGGATCTTAAGACAAATAATGAACTTCAGAAATATATCCCCCCTTCTTAGGGCAAAGGATATTAATAAAGTATGCCCCCTCTTTAGGGTCGGCCATACTTCACATCTTCGTGTTTATAAGCTCTGTGTTTCACGCAAATGAGCATGGCTCTCATGACTCTGCGTGATTTTTCATGTTGGCAGAAATGTCCATGTTGAATTATTCACGCAGCTTTCATGACTCTGCGTGATTTTTCAAATGTTGGCAGAGATGTCAATATTGAATTATTCACGCAGCTTTCATGACTCTGCGTGATTTTTTCACATGTTGGCAGAGATGTCAATATTGAAATAGTCACGCAGACTTCTGAGAGTCATCCTCTGGATAGATTAGCCTTGATCTGTCAGCGTATTTTTGTCATTTTCACTTAAATATGATTCTGGCAATGATGCGTGACTTTCATTCTAGTCTGTCTGAACTTTGCGTGAATTGATCACCTGCGTGAATAAATCATTCAGCATATCTTGAAAGTATATCTGTCTGAAGTCTGCGTGACTTATGAAATTTTTTTCGAACACTGTTATTCACGCATAAGGCTCGTAGGCATAGATTTTGAAACATATCTGACTTTGTCTTCTTTTATTTTCTGTAGTGAACATCCGAAGTGAAGAGGCAGAGTATGAAGGGCACTTGAGTTTTTTATTTAAGCATGATTTATCTCATGTGCAATTTCCTCAGTTTGATCTTCCAGAAGCCAGACTGTCATTGTTGGCAAATCAAGACTATACAACTCTACTTTGTCTGATGAATGGTCAACCCTTTCAGAGTCTTGATTTGGTGTCCCACAAGAAACCAGCATTTCTGTTCGGGGATGCCATAGCACAGAAGTCACAACCAAAGGGTATCAGAGAGAAAGTATGCTTTTTATTTCGAAGGTGATGCAAAACAACCCATGTACTGGCCGAAGGTTTCCAGGGGCTTATCTATCATGAGATTCATGCATGCCAGTTATCCGAGAAAGATGTCCTGGCACTTAACAGAATATCAGCAGGCAAAGGAGAGCCGTATTATTTATAGGAAGGAAGGATTCTTCAATTCCCCAGAGAATCATGTATCAGTGTTTCAGGGTTTAAAGCCGGGATGTATACCACCTGAAGACTCATCAATATTGATGCCATTCAGAACGCCTATTTTCATAAATGAATTCATGGCAAACAAGAATGCATTCTACCCCACTGATTCGATGCCGAGGATGAACGGCTTAATGAATCATGAGAACGTGAGGTGGAGGACTTTGGTCCATTGGGCTTTGGAGAATTTTGAGAGTGAGCTGAAGAAGATATACCATTATGACGCCATCGTCAATTCATCCTACGGCTTCAGACCCAACCCCTTTCTGTTCCTGGCTTTGGTTGAGAGGTATAACCACAAGACGGGGACATTTATGACTCCCAAAGGGGAGATGGGCTTTGCCCTTCATGAGATGGAATACATCTCGCATCTGCCTTCAGGCTCACTGCCGTATAAAGAGTATGTGCCTACGACAGAAGAGCTGAACTTTTTGTCGGAGATGAACCCAGAGATGGTGCATCTATTTGAAGAGATAATGTGCCATTTCGGTACATGTACTCTGTATTACAAGAGTTCTAAAGATGAAGCCGGCAACCACATCCAGAAGTGGATGTCTTACCTTTTTATGAACCGTAAAAAGGATGAGAAGAAGATAAATGAGAAGAGATGGTACCAAATTAACAACTTCAAGCCTCTCTCTGAGAGTGAAATTATTTATCTGCTGGAGAAGTATGACTACAAGGATTTCACGATCGATGAAGACTGGTATGAGTTTAAAGCTGGAACCACCTTCAGCTCGTATGTGAGACAGAGTGGAAAGATTCTGTCAAGGAACGGTCATTTGGCCGGATTTCTATCTCTTTGGTTAAGAAGATTCGTCGTTCTTGGCTCCAGCTCTTTAGACAGAATACATAGAGGCATTATTTTTGCAGCGGTGCGCCTTATGTATGGTTATAAGTTAGACTTATTATCAGCGATGACCTGTAGGCTGAACGCAGGTCTTCGGAATTTTGTGACCAATATGCTATCTGATCAGAGGAGGATGACTGACGAATTCCCAAGGATAGAGATGCCCTTCACATATCTATATGGTTGGCTCCTTCTCCATCACGACGGTCTGATACCGCCGGGAGCAGGAGGGAGTGGCAGTCTCTTTTTGGAGAAATACTCTGGAGAAACTTTCTGGAAGGTTCATACTCTTCCAGAATGCAGAAATATTCTGAATCGAGCATCACATTGGTCCATTCAATGTGTCCCTCCACCACTGGGTTATGAGAGCATGCCCTCGAATATGATAGATGGAGATATGGGGAACAGGCTAGATGATGTAGCCTTTCAGTGGTTGCAGAGAATCCGGCCCTCTCATCTAGTATACCGTCATGAAGAAATGACGTATCTGGAGCCGTATTTATCGAGCCGATTTGCCAGGCAATTCGGATATGACCAACTTCACGTTGGGAACGCCACCACCTGCCTTTCTGCTCGTGGAGGGCTTATTGACGGAGCTCGGACTTGGAGATACTTTGCGGCTAGAGATACAAAAGTTGTATTCTCTATGCCTAATCCTTTATCTAGCACGGGGACGAAGATGCTTTATACATATGCTCGCTTCTATGTTTCGTCAAGCACCTTCAAGCCGAGTTTCCATCTGAAGACTTTTGTTGCGAAAGACGACCCAGCTCCATCGAAGAGGTCGAAGAAAAAAACTGTTATTCAATAATTTCCTCCGAAACCTGAAGATGAAACAGCGGAGGTTGAGCCCCTATATGACTTATATCAGGAGGGAAATTTTCCTGATGAAGTTCTTTCTCCCATATTTGTATCCCTTTCTAAGAGGAAGCGAAGTGACGAATCTGAGACAGTCTCCAAAAAGAGTACTAAGTCTCCGACATCTAAGAAGAAAAAGAAAGGGGTCTCAGTAACTGCCACTTCATCTTTAGGTGGCATCTCAGTTGACGAAGATGACGCCGCCGATAAAGACGAAGATGAAGACGATGCTCCTTTGATAACAAGGAGGTCGAAATGTAGGTACGTCAAGAAGACCGTTGGCAAAATGAAGGGCAATGAACTCCTAGAAACAATTATGAGTGGAGGAGTCTTGCCAGAAATTAATGAAGCGGCTTCTACTGAGAAAACAGAATCTGATGATGTTCACCTTCTAGCAATTTCAACTGAACAGACTGAGGTAGAGTCCCCTCGAGCTCAGGAAATGACTGCTCCGACAACAAGTGGAGTAGCTACTGAACCCTCAGAGATGAGGATGATCCCATTTGAGCATGGGACAGAAGGCGGCATCCAGGCATTGGATGACCAGATTGAATATTCTGAAGAAGAACCAGCCCCGACAGAAGTTATGGAACAACCAGAAGTTCCAGAAACTCATGTTGAAGAAAACATTTCTTCAGCCAGACGCGATGAAGACGTGCCAACGTCCGAGCTACCAGCTGCTGATGACTTGTTGAAGAATGTTTGTAAAGACATCATTCTTCGAACTGATGTTCCAGAAAAAACTGAACTGGCAGTCAATACTGAACTTGCTATCATTACTGTTCCTGAGATTCATCCATCTCAAGGAATAGATGAAGATGTGAACATCATGGACTCCGGATCAGAGACTCATCTTGAAGTCGGGGATGAAAAAGAGTCTGAAGAAGAAGAAGAAGCTGAAGGAGGAGATGATTGGCATGCTGGCACTTCTACTCCTTACGATGAAGATAAAGTTAGAGGGAACAGAATTGAACTCAGCCCCGAACCTGCTCAATCTCCAGACAACGCTCCAGCACCCAGTAATTCTGGAGCTGGAAGCAGTCACATGAAGCAGGTGTCGGACACATCATGGACCGGCTGCGAGAAGACGCAAGACTTCCTCATCATATCGAATATGAACCTCAGCCTGGTAGAATTCTATTTCAAATTCTGTTTCTATTGTTAATTTTTCTTTAGATGCTGATTATTTTTTTGACTAATAGGAACTGCTGCAGCAATGAGTTTGACTCATGCTCCACTTATCCAGGCTGATGCTGATGAAGGAAGTTCACACTTGCCAACTTCTCCAGTAGCACATACTTCCGTTCCCAGGATAGAGAACATTCAAGCTTCTTCTTCAATGATGACTGCGACTCCTGGGTTTTAGACTGGACTAGCAAGAACTCTGGAAATGTATTCAGAGATCATTTACTCATATCTAGATACATACTCCAGACGTTTCTTGAAGGACGAAGCTATGCCCTTCTCTGAGCTTCGAACTATGATCAAGTTCTCGCTCATGGCATTACGACATGCTGGTTGCGAATCTCAGTGCATCTTCTTCGAACATCTCCTGGATGAGTTGGAAATAACTATCCGAAAATACTGGAAGACTAAGAAGGAAGACATTCATTCTTTAACGGTGGCTGAGATCAGTCAACTAGAGCATGAAGCCCAGTCCCAGCAAGCTGCATTAGAAGCATTTCTTGCCTCTTCTTCTGAGAAATTAGTAAAAAAAGGTGAAGAAATATTAGCTACTCGTCAGAGAGTAGAGCTTCTGGAGAAAGATAAAGCATCCAAGGCTGAAGAGCTGAAGAAGCTGAAAGAGGAGTTGGCTCGTCTTCAAGAGCGAATTGCTGTCATAGAAACAGAGCAAGCTGAGGTCATTGCTACTTATATTTCTGAAGCCGAACGCTGTAAAACTCTTCAAAAGGAGCGAGAGCAGATGCAGACAAAGCAAATTGAAGAAGTTAACCGTCTTCAATCTGCTGTTATCATTTTTGATGAACAAAATGTCACAGCCGAAGCAGCAGAAAGAGTGCGCAAGACTCATGAAGAGAAAATGAATGCTGTTCTTGATCGTATCAGGGAGTTAATAACTCCTAATAAGTGAATATTTTTCATTTTCACTTGTATTCAATGTTTTGATTCTGAATGAAAACAAATGAGAATTCTTGATCTGATTTTTGGTTTTGCTATTTTGGTAATGATATATTCATAGAAAATATGTTCAGAGGTAAATAATACATGATACATTTCAATAGAATAGAATATACAAACAAACTTTGTAATTCTATCAGATGATATTAAACCAGAAATAATCTTAGTTTAATACTGATTGGAAAAAATAGAATTCCGCCATAAAAATATCTTTGAACTCAATTTTTCATGATCTTTGGACTCGAGAATCAAAAAGACTAGATGTCATTTTCATAAATATGATACTGACATAGATGATGAGCGATGATGAATTGTAAATGTATGTGGGATGAACGAGAAAACCGACAAATGATGAAAAAACGGATAAACCGTCTAAAATGAATGATAATGAACGAATGAACCGTCAGATGATGATGAATGAACGGGTTAACCGTCGGATTATAATGAATGGGCGAACCGTCAGATGAATGTGATAAATGAACGGATGAACCGTCAGGCATTTAATGAACGGGCGAACCGTCGGATGAATATGATAAATGAACGGATGAACCGTCAGGCATTAATGAACGGGCGAATCGTCGGATGAATGTGTCACTTCATTATTTGAGGAACTTCTGCCTATAAATATAGCAGAAAATCTGACAAGAACGAACACTTCTACTCTTCAACATAAAAATGTCGTCTGAAGAAGTATTCAAGAAGGCTGAAATCGCCCTGAAGGTCCAGAAGGGCACTAAAGAACGCCCTACCGATCCAGTTCAGCCGAAGGAGGTAGAAGCATGCGAAGGTTCGTCTGTACCCAAGCCACCACGAGACATTCTGGACTTTCTGCTTGATCCAGGAAGAACTGAAGAAGAGGAAGCCATGAGGATGGCTGCTTACAAATTCTTTGTGGGTTCCAGCAAAGAAGTTCTCAGCTCTTTTGCTGATCGCGTTTTCGAGAAGGACGGCAGCGATCTGCGTCCAAATGTAGAGAAGGATGATAGTGACCTTCTTTTATATCATGTACTATCATTCATGATTAAATAAAATTTTATTTATTAACATGAACTTGTCTGATGATTTACAAGTTTTTATATTTATACATAATACTTTTTAAGGAATTTGCCATTAATAGGCATCATAACAACTTTACCATCCATGGTGGTAAGTTGATATGCTCTATTTGAGAAAACTCTGCTCACAACATAGGGACCTTCCCACTTTGCATCGAATTTGTCTTTGCTCATACGAGTCATAGTCATAGGACGTCTGACTGTTAGAAAAAGTTCTCCTTTTTGATATGCTCGAACTCTGACTTTCTTGTTAAAAGCTCTTGAGATTCTAGCTTGATAGAATTCGATATTCTGTTGAGCAGATAATCACTTTTCATCCAGAGCTTCTAATTCTTGAAGTCGAAGACGATCATTATTCTCGGTGGTAAGTTCATTAGCGATTGCTATCCTTAAAGAAGGGATTTGAATCTCTAACGGAAGAACAGCTTTGCATCCGTACACCAGAGAGAAAGGTGTACATTTAGTAGCATTACGAACTGTAGTGCGGTAAGCCCACAAACATTCACCAAGTTTCTCACTCCAATTACGTTTGTTGGTAGAAACAAACTTTTTTAAGAGTTTGATGATGGTTTTGTTGAAAGCTTCTGCTAATCCGTTAGCTGCCGGATTATATGCGGTAGAAGCCACATTGTTGATCCGATGATCGTCACAGAATCGAGTAAATTTCTGGCTGACGAATTGTGGTCCATTATCATGAATAATGCATCGAGGAACACCAAATCTGTAGATAACATGGTGCTTGATAAAGTCGATGACATTGGAAGTTTTGACTTCGGATAAATGAATAGCTTCGGCCCATTTGGAGAAATAATCGATTATTGCGAGAATAAACCGATGACCTTTTGATGACGGCGGATTGATCGGACCGATAATGTCTATACCCCAAGCTTCGAAGGGCCATGATGCTGCCGTTGGATGTAGAAATTCAGAGGGTTGATGAATAAAATCCGCATGGATTTGACAAGCTTTACACTTCCTTGCATATTCGATGGCATCTGATACCATAGTGGGCCAATAATAACCCATACGTCGAATACGGTCTTGAAGTTTTGGTCCAGGCTGATGTGCTCTGCAAATTCCATCATGTGCTTCGCGAATAATTCGTTCTTATCTTCATCCGGATTTTTCGTCGGATTTCCGTTAAAATCCGTCGGATTTTCCGGTTTCGCGGTACAGGCACAGTAACCGAAGCGTCCGCTGCTTTCTCTTCACCTTCCTTCCTCTTTATCCGATCCTATTCCTCTCTATCAGTTCCTAACTATTACACCCCTTCATTAACACCTCTCCACCCATTATAAACTTCATCCCCTCTCTTTCCTTTCCTCCATTCTTCTTCAAACATCTCTAACTCACTCTCTCTTCCTCCATGGCTTCTCACACCAAACGACAATGCCATGACGGAAGCTCCTCCTCCACTCAGCCTCCTACCCTCGCTATGTTTGTTCCTCCTCCCACGCAAGGCCACAACCCTCTCATCTTCAAATCTGCTTTCCACTCCCGGGAATGGTTTTTGTTCTACCACAAAGCTCCTGTCTGCTCCGGGAAACCTATTTCTTGGCTCAACTTTAAGGACCACCGCGACTACTTCCGCTTCTCCCGCATCGACGCCCTCCTTGAGCGTCAGGTCGACTTCTATCCACATGCTATCCGCATGTTCTGCTGCAATCTCGTTCCCGCCAAGGAAGGTCCGGAGTTCGAGACAAAGGTTGGTGGCATAAAGATCACTGTCACTGCCGCTTCCTTGGCCACCATCCTTGGTCTCGATGAACGCAAGGTCCATCGCTCCCTTCCCGGCACCATCGACCACATCTCCTTCTCTCCCGACATGAGTTATGAAGAGTTCCTTTTTAACATCTGTGGCGGATCCCTCGTTCAGCGTCCGGAGGACAAGGATCTGAGTCCCTTCTTCCATGACATGCATCGTATCCTGTGCCATACTCTCACCCCGAAGTCTGGGAATATGGACATCCTGACCGCTGAGGAGCTTATCTGCATGTATTATCTGGTGGCACGCTAACCCTTTTCACTATCCAAGTCCATCATCTACACCATGATGCTTATTAGGGAATCCCCTCATCGTTTCCTACTCTTCGGTATGTACATCACCATGATCCTTGAAGCAAATGGTGTCGACTTGACTCATTATCCTGTTGGCGAACCTCGTCCCACCCCTCTTGCAAAATCCAAGGGACATGGTCGTGCGGCTCCTGCTGTTGCCCCTACTCCTGCTCCTGCTGCTGTTGCTGGAGGCCCTGCATCTCCTCCGGCGACTATCCTCACTCATGACGTGCGTCGCTACATTGATCGCAAGTTTGCCGATCTCTCTCTCTCTACCCATGAGCGTCTTCAGGCCAACACTAGGGGACTTGGCACTCTTATCCACCATGGCTTCATGGACCAGGCGTACTACATACAGCATATGTTTGAGGAGCACACTCCCTTTCTCAACCCTAATACTCCTCATCCCGACTTTCTGGGGCCTCGCTTCACTGATCCGAACGTGTATAGCTTCATGTACCAGGATGGCGTCGATCCTTATGGCGCCTTCACCTCTGCTACCGGGGATGATGAGGATCAGGAGGCCAGCCCGTCTCAGGCGGCTGACAGTTGATGATGCCTTGCTTTTTAGTATTGTCTTGTGTGGTCCTTCGGGGACATTGAGTTTGTGTTTTGAGTGGTCCTACGGGGCTTTTAAAAATCTGCTTTTAGTTATGTGCTCTGTTGGGCTTTTATAGCCTCGTTGTTTGTACCCCTGTTTCTTCTCTTATGAAATAAAGTTTTAGTATGTTTTAATGTTCAATTACATGTTTCTTTTCTGTTTCTCTCTCCATCTTTGATTAACTGACAAAGGGGGAGAAATCATATTGAGGCTATTGAGGTATTGAGGGGGAGATTCCTTTATTACGGGGGAGCAATTTACATTCTTATTATTTGTCAATTATCAAAATGGAGGAGTTTGTGGGCACATCGATTTTGATTAATTGTTCACAATAACCCTTGTACGTCGTTAGTTTGTTTTTCTCTCAGGAAAGAATAGAAGGAAGGGTTCTCCTTTCAATGAAGTTAATCAAAGACCATGGAGCTCTGGATATCTCCTTTATCAGCTTTGCCAAAGACTTTGAAGCCTGCTTAAAGTCTACATAGAAGATGGCGCTTCCTGCTCTTTTAGAGTCTATATTCTACTAGGAATCCATGTACGTACTTTGCTAAGATGACATTTATAAAGATAGAAATGGTGAAGAAGTCATTCAGAGGAGACGGAAAATCCGACGGATTTTCGGATAAATCCGCCGGATTATCCGACCACTCACAGCAAGTATGTAAGGAGAAGTTCGGATAATCCGACGGAAATCCGCAGAAATCCGACGGATCATCCGAACCCCTCACAGCAAGTATGTGAGGAGAAGTTCGGATAATCCGACGGAAATCCGCAAAAATCCGACGGATCATCCGAACCCCTCACAGCAAGTATGTGAGGAGAAGTTCGGATAATCCGACGGAAATTCGCAAAAATCCGGCGGATCATCCGAACCCCTCACAGCAAGTTTGTGAGACCACAGTTCGGATCATCCGCCGAAATTCCGCTAAAATCCGACGGATAATCCGCCTGACCTTTTTGCAACTTGAAATTCAAATCCAACGGCATCTGACAAATGCATTTAATGCATCCAACGGCTCTTTTTATGACCGTTACTGTTGAACGGATAATCCGACGAATTTTCGTGGAAATTCGGCGGATAATCCGCTCGACGGCTTTATTGCCTTTATGATGTTGGATTTGTATAAAAGAGGCTTTGTCTCTCCTCTTAAAGGCTATCTCTTCCAAGCTTTAAATTTTCTCAACCACCAAAGAGCTTCACCATTACTACTCTACCTAATCTTCAATTGTCATCCAACCCAAAGTGCTAGAGTGTCTCAAGAGCTTTTACTTTCGATCTTCAAGTGTTTAGAAGATCAAAGCATCCTTTCCTTTTCTTTGAAGTTGGCGAGCCTTCGTAAGAAAACTCGTGTGTAGAAGTTGGCGAGTTCTTCGGATCCAAACTTGTGTTGAAGTTGGTGAGTTCTTCGGATCCAAACTCGTGTGTACTATTTGCATAATAGTGGATTAAAGTCGGAGAGAGTTCCGGGACTGGATTGCCTCAAAAGAGGATACCAGGATACATCCTTGTGTTTGCGCTTGATCTTTCAACTCTTTACTCTTAATTGCTTTTATTGCATCATTTGTTATAGTTTAATTTTAATTTCCCTATTCACCCCCCACCTCTAGGGTTCTACAATAACATGGCTTACATTGCATAACATAGGTTAGGCATATAACATGGCATGTGAATTAGACACTAAATTATGGCATTCAAACATATCATATCCCATATTGTATCTACATGGCCTACATCTTAGTTTTAGACAAAACATGCATAGCCAACATTGTATAGGCTAACATTGCATATATATATATATAATACATATATACTCACTACATATAAGGCATACCTATATATATATAGGAAATTTATCCATGGCTAAACTCATCAATGTGTGTGTGTGTCAATGCAATTGTGTAAGTGTGTGTGTGTTAGTGTGAGTGTGTATGTTCATAGCAATGTGAGTATCATGTAGATATGTGTGTCTTAGAAAACTGAGAAAACAGTGAGTGACATACATGAGGGTGTGTGATAAGAGAGGGTGAAAATAGTGTGGCAGGGCATGAGGGAAGGAAATCAGTGGCAAGTTAACACTGGAAATCATTGAGTAATTTTGTTGTGCAATGTGGTTGTGTGTGATATCTGGTTTTGTGTGCTAAACAATTGACAGGAAACATGTAGGCAGTGTGTGTGTGTGTGTATATACAGTGTGGCAAATAAACTCTCAGGTTTGTAGGAACTCAGAAATGTGTGTGTGTTAGAAATCTCATGAAGGCTGAAATATGTGACAGGGAAGAACAGGCATATCTAGATACATAAATGTGGGTGAATGGTGAAATGTAAAAGACAGGGTCACAGAGGGTTGTACAGGTATAGACAATATATGTTAGGACTAAGGAATTCCTGTCATTAGATATCATCAACCCATGAATCAATTTTCAGTATGTAAACAGAAATGAGTCAAGATCAATTCTCAGGTTTGCACAGTCCAAATGACTGTCTCAGGTTGCAAATTCAGTGAGTGTGTGAGTGACTTGGTGTGTGGTTAAGAGTGAAGTCTGTGACAGGAATGTGAGAGTGGCAATACATTGAAGACATTGAATCTCATTTCAGTTTTCATAGCATTTAAACTAAAACCTAGTTTCTCATCACATCTCAGTTTTGAAAACATTAACTAAACTCAGTTGCATAACATTTCAATCTCAGTTTTGTTCACAAAGGATTCTCAGGAAAATCCCATTTCATTTCAGTGTGCAGGAAATAAGATCTCAGAAAAACTTAAAAATCAAGTATCAGTGATGACAGTTTCCCCCTCCCAAATCCAGTTTCAGTCCAATCATTTGCCTTCACAGATTATTAGCCAACCCACATTAGTTAGACCCCAATCACCACATACTATTAGTGAGCCTATAGGAGCATTCATTAGAGTTTAAAATATGCTGTTAACAGTGAACAAAATGGATCAATTTGATGTCAAAGTTCATTTTAGAAACCTGGATAGAACAGTGCAATATGGACAGTATCACAGGGTTTTTTGAATAATAGGAAAACTGGAATTTAGAATTTAACTAACATTCAACCACACATTCAATCCCAAACATGAATGTAAACTGGAAACACATAGCTCAGTTCAAACTGGATCTCAGGTTTTTAAAAAAACAAGGGAAAATCAGATGTTCAAATCTCAGTAATCCCCAAAACAGTTCAACCTATATATATCTCAGTTTTATTGAAAAACCCCACAGCCTAATTCGAATGAACCCAATCTATATAAAAAACTCAATACATAAACAAAGCCTGAAATTGAATGAAATAACTTAGCTAATGTAAAATGTAGCATGTGGGGATATTTAGCAGTGATAAATGAATCAAACAACAGGAATTTAAAGGTTGAAATGAACTGGAAACTATGTATCAGAGCTATGTATCAGGAATCTCAATACAAACAAGAAAATCGAACCAATACTCCACATTAACCCATTCCTAATGTACAACCTAATGCAACAGAGTTTAGGCAACATATTTAGGATCTAAACAATCATTTAAACACAATTAAAACCATTCCAACACCCTGTGCATTGAACCGCACAGTGCAGTGCACGTGCACGTGCAAATACGTGTCCGACACGACACAAGGGCTCGTGACACTTGACACACATGATGTCAGTGGTCGCCCCTTAGTGTGTGTCGAAAATCTCGTGGCCACGTGGCGTGTGCTACGTGCAATCGACCCCGAGCAGCAGGGGATCCAACACTGCTCGCGCGCGCGTGGCACCCCGCGTGTTCCCGTGTCCACCGCGACCCGACATGACGCCAAAACCAACTCAGGATGCAGGAAACCCACAAGCAACACTAAACCCTAGAATCCTATTCAAAAACTTCTTAGAAATTTGGTCGAAATCCCCTTTAGGGCATTTCAACAAGCACCTAACAATAACCACTGATATGTGTCCATAATGGACACAAAACGACACGAACATTTGGGAAACCTTATTCCTACAGTTAGGCTAGGGTTAGGGCAACCTAGAAATGATTTTTACCAGATTTTAGGAGCTATGGATAGGATTTTACCTATAGTTGTTCAATCTCCCAAAAGCTCCAAAGAGAAGGATCTCTCAAACCACCAAAAGTTCTCCAAATTGTTTGCTCCCTGTCAAAACTTATTTCCAACAGCAAGAACACAATATTTAGAGCCTATTGGAATTTGTTTGAAGGAAAAAGGATTTGAAATGAATTTATTATGAATTTGTGAAGATGGAACTTACCCCTTTCTAAAAACTTGTATAAACCCTAAGAGAGAGGCTAGCCCTAATCCCTAGGAGAGTATTTATAGAAGGGGGGGCTGTCATGTGGCTGGCCATAGGGCCCTAGGGCTAGGTTTTGGCTAGTTGGTTGAGTCCTATTTGGTTTAAGTCATGATTATGACTTGTGACTTCACAAGCCATTCTTCGACCAACTAATTCCTAATTCAAGTTCTAATGAATCACTAACCACTAACTTGAGTCACACTAGGTTAGACTAGGGTCCACTTGACCTAACCAAACCCAACTAACTATGGTTAGTTCCTAGGTTTGTCTACATGAGTCAAAACTAGTCAAAAATCAAACTAGTCCAAATAAATCCAAAATAAATCCTAAAAATTCAAATAAATTCTAATAAATTATAATAAATCCAAATAACCCTAAAAATGTCAAAAATACCCTAATCACATGGCTAGGCTCTAGGGTAGGCAGTATCTACTAATCACTAGCACAACACCAAAATCACAAGTCATAAATTTAAATAGTTTAAAATTAATTAAAAATCACTAAAAATTCTAATACGAAATAAATATCATTAATTAATAATTATAATTACAAAATTTTAAAATTACCCTCATTTTAGAAACTGGGTGTTACATTAAGCTTTTGTTATAACTTTGGTAATTCTTGGACTTGTGGAAGCATGGGCCTCTCATCTTTAAGTTGCATTATGAAGAATTTGTCGACGAGATGTATTTGGACATCTTCCCGTCATTTTTGTATTATTATCAAGATACTCCCAAATGCCTCTTGCATTTAGTTTCATGTTGTACGACTTTGCCATAGAATATTTATGGTGTTGAGATATTATAACTTGCACAAGTTTTTGACTTTCTTCCTTTTTGTTGTGACCACATTGGCCATAACGTTATATTATAAGTCTTCGGAAGAATGGGTTTTGGATCCAGCAAAATATATTCAAAATTGCCAAGTTGAATATTGAGACTAATCTTTATCTTCCAGTTGTTGTAATGCTCTCCATCAATTTTCTCAAGTTTGTGAAACCTTTTGTTAAGAAGACTTGCACTATTTTCAATATGTGTTGCTCAAATTTTGCTTTGAGATCGTTATATCTGGTTTACAAAGATTGTACAAAAGTACATTGAAAAGTCCAAAATGTAATTACTACAACAATTAACAAAAGAATGTGATTACAACTTGTTGACAAAAAAAAATTTAAAACTTGCAATACAGATGCTACAACAATAAACAAAATAAAAAACACGAGAGAGAAGACTATTATTGGGTGATGATGATCATCGTTGCTCAAATTATGATTCGATCACTTTCATTAATCTGCTACTAGGAACAAGCAAGTTCTAAGTGATGGACTACTAGAACACTCCTTTGTCACCCTCATATGAACATAACTTCGACTATCGAAATGCATCAACGGACAACACTTCGTTGCTTCTTGGAATTAAAACTATCTCTCCTCTCGTAGCTTATAATCTCCAAGTCTCTTTTGCAAAAGAGAAAAATTTGTGATTATATAAGGGAGCCAACACCCCTAGAAGTCCACTACCCATAATGGAGAGCAAATCTGGAGAGTAACTTATAGTAGTAACCCCACTAAAATTGCAGTTATGCCCGCAAAGCAGACGAATAGCCATTTTTGTACAAAAAGCCAATTTTGCGGTAACAATAATCCCACACGAGTCGTATTTTTGTTGGAGCAGTTTCCACGGGAGGATCATAGTTCTGCGAAAGCATCCTCCAAGCAAAAATGTCCATTTCTGTGAGAGAAGTCTCCATGAAAAAATGTTAAACCTCACACGAACATGCTGAGCCTTGCTTGCCTCATTTTTCTCGTATTCCCCAAGCTCTCAGTACTCATCATGTAGCGCCGACATAGGAAAGAGCACAAAAGGCACAATAATGGAAAAAAATGCATCTCACACCTGATGTGAAGTGCAAAGTGTGCCATCAAAGTGTCACTTTGCTATATTTATCTGAGTCTGAGTTGCTTGGCCCTTCGGAGCCTAGCTCCAAGAAAAAAATCTCAAGAAATGTGTGAAAAAATATTATAAATTTATGTTTTATTTTGCTGAAAATATAATTAAAAATAATAAAGGGATTATTGTTACCAGTCTACGGGGAAGAGTCGAGTACAAAGTACTGTCCTAAGAGATTATTCGAGGTCTATGTATAGACTTCTTCTCGAATTAGTGTTAGAGGTAAACCCCCTTCTGCCAGCTTCCTACACTCTAAGCCCCTGAAACTTCTAGGATTTACTTTTATTTTTTTATTTAAATTATTTTTTAATATATATTTTTCTACTATTATTTTTAATCAAAAATGCCCTTTATTATTGCGTTGATTTTAGGAGCACAACGGATGCCAATTTTTTGAAACAATTTTCATATGATTTGATCTAGACAAGTCCATCTTCATTTTGATATGTCATGTCCTCTCAAATATGTTCTCTTGTGCTCTATTTTTATTGAACAAGTTTCGAGTCCAAAAAGCCTTTTCTATCATGTCCTCTCAAGTTTCGATAAGGAAGGACACGAGATGGTCCCGCTACTTGGGTGTCTCGATAAGCAAGTACACGAGATCGATCCCGCTACTTGGGAGTCTCGATAAGGAAGTACACGAGATTAGTCCCGCTACTTGGGAGTCTCGATAAGTCTCGATAAGGAAGTGCACGAGATCGGTCATACTACTTGGGTGTCTCGATAAGGAAGTCTACACGACTGGTTGTCGTCGAGATTGGTCCCACTACTTGAGAGTCTTGATAGAAACTTGGAAAGCATGGTCATGATTAAGGAAGGACTTGGTAGATCGAGTTGAGCCTTGCATGGTCATTGGACAACTTGCGCGCAAGGTAAAATTCCTCGAACGATCCCGGGGCGCCGGGTTCATGTCGACCTAGGAGGAATTGCAGATATTATACGACCTTCATCGACGGTACGACTCAATTGAAATTAACGTTATAATATACGTTGCGGGTCATTCGTTGGGAGGTCGTACCTCGCACGCAGATGGTCAATGTATGCAAAGATCCAGGATAGCTTGACATTGCTAGTGATCACTCATATAGATGTGTCGACATAAGAGCGGCTAACCGCATGTATGGCTTTGGATTACGTCGAGTACTAGCAAGTTACGAGTTGGGTTAATAAGGTAAATTATAGCAAGCTCTAGATTGAATCGGTACAGACTAGGGTGTGCACGGTTGTAACACCATTCTGGAGCCTAATATTTGGCTGTAGCAATAAAACGTGCTTCGGCATGAATGTTGCGTCGTCTCGAGTTAAGTCAAGAAGGACCGTAATGCAAGTTGGTTAAGTCTGGTGACCCTTGGAAGGCACGGTCTCGATCTTAAGGCACGATTATATCTATTGGTACGACCAGCACAAGTCTTTCCCTTGACATCATTGGTACGATAATGGTCTAAAGGCACATGAAACAAGTGAAAGTCTTGGCATGGTCGAGTTGCATAAGTTTTTACTTGGTGAGGCACTGCCTTGAATATATATTGAAGTCACGAATAGAGATAGCATGACCGTGTCTTTGTATTGCCAAGTATAGGCCAAGACATCTTTGTCCTAAAATTGATCCTAAGGCAAGACTAGAAAGACAATCAAAAAGGGATTAAGTTATACAAAGTAAATGAACATGTCGGTTTTGTATGGGTAGGCGAGGAGCTTACTCCATCAGTACAGTTGAGTACTGATACCCACACAGTTTTCATGTGCAGGCACAGGTAGAAGTTCGATGGCGCGGAGCTCGCTTGGATGCGTCGAGGCACGAAGTTCCTTGGCATTTCGAGGCGTCCGGCCGCATGGAGTTAATACTTATACAGTACATAATATATAGACATCACCATTTTACAGAATCTGCCACTCGTCGCCTTGAAGCTTGTAATGAGAAATGAGAAAGAGAGAGAGCAAAGTGACTTGTAATATGAGAGAAAAGTGATCTTGAGGGACTTGTAATTTGGCCTCGCGCCATCATTGTGATCTTTGTTAAATATCAATAAAATAGTATTTTGCATGACTTGTATTTTGCTTCAAATTTTTGCTGCTAACTATTCAATGTTTCTGCTTGGGACTTCTGTGTAACGAACCTCGTTGCTTAGCCAGTAATCGGCTATTATGGACCTATCTTGCGTGTGCACAATCTAGGCTCACACGGTATCACACCTTATTGAGGACGATCGCTTCTACAGGAGCGGGGCGTGATATTTGCCCATAGTGAGCGTTTTACGAAAGTTGGTCCACACTAAACCGATTTCGATGCACGATTGTTTTCGCCGACTTGCGAAGACTTTTGACATCAAACAAAATATCGGTAATGATCCTAACGTCCCCCTCTATCATACTATAATACTTTTTATCTAGTCAAGTTTTTCATATATTTGTGATCTATTTTCGTACAATATGTTATTGAACATCGAAATAACATTGAATCTAGTATTGTTTCTTTCTCTAAACTTCGTATTATAATTAAATAGGGTTAGATATATTAACTAGATAATTTGTTTCCTTGTAAATACTATAATTAAATATAGTTTAGATATTAATAAATACTTTAGAATATATATACTGTAATTTATAAAAATATTATTTTACTATGGTAATATGATACTATGAATAGTAGATTTGATTACATATATGGCTATATATTAGTGTGCTAGTTTTCGACTAGATTGAGACTATATATAATATGTATACATATAAGGTATGTGTGATGTCATTGCATTATCAATGATTTTAATTTATTTATATTCTAGGAGTTCGTGATCGTTCGACTGCTGTAGTTGGAGTCGAACCGTTGTAGTACACTTATCCTAAGGTTCCAGACAAGATATCGTGTCATTACTTGTACTGTTTAAATTCATTATGTCTACTTGTGTTATTGGTGGTAGATTTAGTAGTGTGTTTCCAAGCATGACTTAAGTGATATCGATGATGGCATCGATATGGTAGCAGATGCATGTGTTTGTGAGAGACTTAGAGTTAGTAGACATTTACGAAATTATGAAATTATTCCTAATAACTTCTATGACTTGTCACGAGGCATCACACGATACTATGAGTGGGGTACATTGAGTCGGCATGAGCTTACACATTTGACTGATCATCGGTACAAGTCGTTCATTTGTCGGTACATATGAAGTTAGGTGGTATCGAGCATAGTGACTCTCATTGACATGTGAGTTGTTCGAGTCATGTATATGACTTGTATCATTCATAGACGGGGTAGACTACTAGTAGGCGAATGGAACAGCCCCTTTAGACTGTATAATATCTGAAGGAGAATAAGGAGTCATGAGCCTCTTAGTTTCATAGTTGCCTGTTTGGCTTATAGTTCATAGCATTGTCACGTGATCCAACATTGAGTTGTGATTCGGTGTTATATCCTTATCACCTACCTATATGCCCAACATCGTCTGGATATACATTCACATAGAGTGGTTAGATCTGTACTTATACTTGCTCATAGCATGAGACGTTATCTTGTCACGCAATATGGTACCACCCCTTGTCCTTATTTAGTTGTAGGGGTGGTTCGCTACTTCGATTATGGTATGTTCTTTTATATCTTGTTACGTCCCTATGAGGACCTGGTAATCTCTCCAAGTTGTTTTGGATCAATTATAGATAGATAGATGGATGGTATGTTTGCGTCTTTACGCTTCAGGTGTTGCTTACAGTATTACTTCATCATTCTCCCATGTTTTATATATTCCTTATCATGATATACTCTGCTCATTAGCCTACTTTTGTAAACTTATTTCATTATCAAGTTTGTTCAAACATGTGTATTAAAAGGCGGCCGACTATATTACATATTATTCATTCTTGTTTTATTTACCTATAATTAGATTGATATATAGTTATAATAGCGTATGTTTAGTACACTTCTTCAGCGTAGTATATCTAGCATAAGTCTATTAAATTAGAAACTTATTCTAGATTGTATTGGCCGGCATGCTTGCGTTCCTAGTCCATGTATTTTGGGACTGGGTCATGATGTGGTGGCATATGCAGTCGAGATTAAATTATTTTAGTTAGGTTGTTGTACCAAACGAGCCTGCAATAGGATAGTGTAATAGAATCTCAATCCACAACTGCTATTGAATTTCCTTTGATATCTACTATCGTTCTTGAGCCTCATATTTTTAATCAAACATACCACTCTTGAAATCCTTGTATCGAATTCTCGTCTTTTCATATTCAGAAAAATGAACATTTGTGCCTGATGAACTATTTCAATTACATTATGTAATTTACGTAAGAGGGATAAAATATTTAGGGAGTCATTGTTTGAAGACGAGTAAGGTAGAGATAGACACATATACTAGATGGATCGAGTAGGTAGGTCTGGTATTATTTTGCTGTAAAAAATATTACTTAGAGGGCATAGGAACCCATGCTTGATAGGACTAAGTAAATAGCTAAGTTGGGTAGAATTTTATAAATATTTTTCTAAGATGGAAGTTAGAATAGATTACAACGTCGAACTTGGCCATAACAAGAGACCCTAGGATCATTAGACTAAATCCACACTACCCTTCACATAAGGTAGAACCTTTAATAGGAGTACTTGAAGGATGACTATCTAGTACTAATATCATATGATAGGTGACCTAGAAGTATTAGATAGACTAGGAAGGACTGAGTTAGGCTAGATGATTATCTCTTTATATGGTAAGACTAGCCTTGAAACGATCTATAAAACACCAGGACTAGAAGATTGACAAATACGTGTGTGTATTTGTTCAGCTCAGCCTCGACCCTTGCTTAGCAGATAGGTACAAAATAGTTAGGTGTACTTGTAAGGATTGTATAGCTTGTCGATAGTTAGAAAGATTAGAGTATTTGTTTTCCATTTATATTGTTGAAGATCTGACCCATATAGAAATAATGTTGAATTAGCAATAATATTTTTACAGGGTCATTAACCAACAGCACCACAATTGTACATAAGACTCCTTAGAAAACCCTTGATTTCAACCACAATACCTAAGTTTTGTATTCTTTAAAGGGAATTGTACATTCCAAAAGTCTCATTAGAAGGATCTTGACCTTGATTTTGTGTTGTCATCATATAAGTTAGTGTGGATCTAGAACTAAGTGAATCTTAGTTTTTGGTAGATTATGTAAACTTAGAATTTCCTTAGTATTAGTGCCCTCCAGAAATCTTGCTTGACTAGTTTCTCTTATACCCGCATGGAGGACTGATCGATCATACAGGACTACATCTTCAGTATAGATTCGTCTCATACCAGACGAAGGAGCTCCTGACTTGTCACTTTTGCGGAAAGAAGGGACATGTTCAGAAGGATTGTAAAAAGAAGTTAGTACTTGCTTGAAGTGAATGACGAAACAGCATCAGGTTATGAGGTGTCCAAAGCATCAAGATGAAGCATAACGGAAGTTCCAAGGCTAGCTCTGCCGAGTTTTGGGATTATTATCATTGATTTACTATTACTACTACTACTACTACTACTACTACTACTACTACTACTACTACTACTACTACTACTATTATATTATTTTTATTATTATTATTATTAGTAGTAGTAGTAGTAGTAGTAGTAGTAGTAGTAGTAGTAGTAGTAGTAGTAGTAGTAGTAGTAGTAGTAGTCTAATTTCGAGGACGAAGTTGTATGTCTATATTATTGTATTGCTATATTATTGTGTGTCTAATTTCGAGGACGAAATTCTCTAAAGTAGGTATGTTGTAAGCCCCCTGAAACTTCTAGAATTTATTGTTATTTTTTATTTAGATTATTTCTTTAATATATATTTTTCTACTATTTTTTATCATTAATGCCCTTTATCGTAGCTTTGATTTTAGGACCACAACGAATGCCAACTTCTTGAAACAACTTTCATATGATTTGATCTAGACAAGTCCACATTTATTTTGATATATTATGTCCTATTCAAACATGTTCCATTGTGCTCTATTTTTATTGCACCAGTTTCAGATCAAAAAGGTCGTTTCTATCATCTACCTTAATGTTGTTGTTCTTTCTAATTTAAATTGGAGACCCAATCTCGATCTAAGTCTTTCGACATGATATATGACTTTGACCTATTTTGAATCTACTACAAGCATGTCAATGGTGTCCCACTAAATTGAGTTCTCATGTGCTATTTATTTTCAAATATCACACAAGACCAATTTAGTAGACTTTCGGAACCTATTTTGGCTCAAATAATTCTATCGGTCCAAAACTAGTCCAACATGCTTAGTAGAGCCTATTCTAGGTTACCCTATCCTATTATGATCTTTTTAGGTTGGTTTTTATCAGTTAAAGTGCAACCAATATTGATTGAAATTAATATTTAAGAGAATATTAAAAATCATATTATAACCTAAAATAGGATTTTTCTCATCATATATATATCGGGTGCGGGTGGAGGCACAAAAATAGCACAGAGATAAGTAGAGATTCAGGGTACTTGTCCGCAAGAAAATCTAAGAGAAAGTCCGTACTTTGCTCTTAGGACTTCGCCGTCCAAGACAGAAGGAAGAAGAAGATCTAATTGAAGAGTCTTCAACTTTAGTTAGGGAGATTGCTACGGGTTGGTGAGTGATCTCAATTGTAATATTTTGTTTTTCTTCTTGAGAATGGTGAGGGGCTTGAACCTATTAGGGTAAATGGTTCAACGAGAGTTCTGTCAATCTTGTAATTTTATCTGAGTCAGTAAAGGTTGCAATTTGTCCAAGTAACGTGCGTCACCGCCATATACTTGTTTTCATCTTCTGCTTGGTGTCCTTTAGGCGAAGGTTGGTTTTGGACAGGTAGGTTGGCAAATGCTTCCGCAAACACCCAACAATTGGTATCAAAGCTTTGGAGGTTCTGGCAACCATGTCTACGGAGCATATGAACACTCGTATGATCACCCTCACAGGAGAAAACTGGGTGATTTGAAAGCCAAGGATGGAGGATCTACTCTGGTGCAAGGACTTGCATGGTCCATTGGAGGGCAACAGTGCAAAGCCAACGGATAAAGATACTAAAGATTGGAAATTACTGGATCGGAAGGCCGTTGGTTTCATCTGCCAATGGTTGGATGATTTGGTGTTGTTGACCCAAACCGGAACACAGTCAACCTAATCTTGAAAATTAACAAAACAATACTTGTCATAGTCCAATTTGACACATCAAGCTCGAAATTAATTAACTCCGCTCATCGGTTCAAGACTACAGCTGCTTGAAGATTTACTATTTTATGTATAATATAGTCTGTATTTTTTACTATTTTTGAGTATAGGATCATGTATGTTGGGTCATACTGAGCAACTTTGGGCTAGACTTATCCTTATAGGTTTACTTAGCTAATATCCTAATCAGCCCATTCATCTAGAAGCCCACTTAGAACATTCTGTCCATAGGAGACATAGTTCGGGCCGAACTCTGCCTCCACACAGAGTTTGGGCCGAACTCTACCCCCTAAATTACAGGATGCTGATTTTTAGGTCTTGATCACTGCTAGTTGTCCAACGTCCAAAAATTTGAATTCTACGCACAGAATTCTGGCCGAATTCTGCCTACCACGAACCCTATAAATAGGCCTTAAATTGTCTCATTTCAAACCATCCAATCTTCTTTTCTTCCCTTACATAGCCTACATATTAAAGAGCCTTACCTTTCCATCCACTTAGCATTCAAACTTCCCAACCGTCCAAGTTGCTCGGTACGATTCAGCTAGAAGTTTGAAGTGCAAGAAGTTGTAAGTCGCTTGGAAAAGTCTATGTTTCGCCACAGCGGTCATTGAAAGAAGTTTGGCGTGCTCTTCTGTAAAAAGGCACGTGGTTGTAACCCTATTTCATAAATAGTGGATTTAATCATGAGCTAGAGTTCTCATGCCTGGACTAGTCCTCCACGCGAGAAACTAGGTTAAAATCGGCTGTATTTGCGTATGCTTTCTCGCCCTTTCTTATTTTCGTATTTACTTTGATTATTTACTGTTAGTGAAAGAGTTTAATTTTTAATTGGATATTATTGTCATAAACTCTATTCACAGAGTTTCCTACCTGTACTTCAATTGGTATCAGAGCTCTGTTCTCTCAACAAGGACTAACATCCTAGATTTGATCCATGGCAACCACACAATCCATGTTTTCTAATCATGGTGAAGGGCAATCCACTCATAGGCCACCCCTATTTGGTGGAACAAACTACACCTATTGGAAAACAAAAATAAGTTTTATCTCAAGTCTCTAGACTTCGACCTGTAGACCATTGTTACAGATGGTTACAAAAAGCCCGTAAGGATAGTTATCAATGGTAATCTCATCGAGAAACCCAACGACAAATATTCTAACGAGGAAAAAGCAGGCGAGTCTAGATGCTAGAGCTATTAATGCTTTATTTTGTGTAATAGACAGGAATGAGTTTAACAGGGTCTCGAAATACACCCCTCTCACAAAGTATGGAGACTTCTAGAAGTGACGCATAAAGGAACCACCCAAGTCAAGGAGTTAAAAATCAGTCGTCTCACTCAAGAATATGAGGCTTTCAAGATGAAGCCTAATGTGACGATCACACAAATATTTACAAAATTCCTCGACGTCATCAACCCCTTATCATCTCTCGGCAAACAATATACAATTCATGAAAAGATCTGCAAGTTACTTAGGGGGCTACCGAAGATTTGGAACCCTAAGGTAACAGCTATCATAGAAGGCAATGATCTCACCACAATGTCTATAGAGACTTTGATGGGAAAGTTGATGACCCACGAGCTTGACCTCAAAGACTTCGAAGGGCCTACTCCAAAGGCAAAAGAGATTGACCTTAAAGCTCATCGTTGAAGGGTTGATCCTGAAGAGACTGATGACGACAATTCGAAAGGTGATGATCAAGCTTTTTTAGTCCGCAAATTCAAGAAGTTCCTTCGCTTCAATCGAAGAAAGAATGAACAATAAGAAGATGACGAAGAAGAACCAACGTGCTACGGCTGCAAGAAGACTGGACACGTCCGAAAAGACTGTCCATTCGCAAAAAAAGCAACAGATATGAGAAGCCCTACAAGATGTCTTCCTCAAGAAAATATGCTGATACTAGCATTTGGCATGAAAGCGAAGCAAGTGACTCCGAGGAAGAAAAGGACTCTCCTCAAGACACTACCAATGTATGCCTAATGGCAACATCCGATAAGGTAACTAGCGATAATCTCGATGACTTCACTTTTGATGAACTTGGCGATGCGTTCAATGATTTACTAAATGACCACAAGAAAGTCATTAGCAAATATAAGCATGCCAAGGAGAAGATCAAAAGTTATGAAGTCGAGATTCAAAAACTCTCTTCTTTGCTTGATAATGTTAGAGAGACTCTATCCACGGAAGTCACTAGTGAGGTGTCTAAGCTTAAGTTAAGCCTACATGATGCCGAAGCACTTATTAAAAAGCAAATACGTGAGATCACAGCACACAACACTGAGCTTGCTGAAGAAAAGAATAGACACAAGATCTCTATTGCTAAAATTGATGGGTTAAATGCTAAGTTTAATGAACTGCATACTGCCTCTAAGAAATTAGAGATTAGATTGGGAAAACAGGTTGCTCAACCTCAAATCCAATAACATAAGACACACACAAAGCATAAGACTAATAAAAATAGTCACCCGCATGCAGCATGTAAATATGCTTACATGTACACGAACTTCCATACAGCACATAAACCACATGCACATAGAAATCACTCTCATAACTATCATTCTACTGCTACGCACAATTACCATCCTGCACATAACCATCACCATACTGCACATTGACATAATCATCTCTATGCTGCATATAGACATAACCATCATCATGCTGCCACATATAATCACTACACCAGAATACATGTATTATAACGGTCTAGACATGTTACAATAATTAATTCTAACGGATTATTTCTGTGAGTATACAGGCGTGGGTAATGTTACTAACAACATTTCTAACAGGTATTGTCCGTTAGTATGCAAAATATTCTAATGGCTGTAGCCATTAGTAGTAATTTCTCTAACAGTCAATATTAATATACGTGGAGTTGAATACTAACGGGTAAGGGCTGTTAGTATATTTAAAGAATATTCAAAAAAAACTTTAGAATTGGATACTAATGGATGTGGACCGTTAGTATATTTTGAAAATATGACAAAAAATTTGTATAATTACCATTTAAATTAGTTTGAACAAGTACACAATCAGTTCTTGTCAGCTATAATCTCAACGAAGAAACAATTTAAGAATATCACAAGTAGTTCAATAAGAGAATAAGAATCAAAGGAACGACAACAAAATACTTTACTATTTACAAAATAGTTCACCATATACAAAATAGTTTACCATTTTCAACATCAATTAGCCTAACAGGAAAAAGAATAAGTAACCATTGAGGATGGACAAGAATACAGAGGATTGTATAAATTATCTAACAATATGTTTATTGTACACATAAGAGGCACATATATTCCAATAAGACTAGCTAGATAAACTATATTGTCACACAAGAGGAACATACATCCATTACTTCACCAAACAGACAATTCAGTTCTGCCAGAAAATATGCTCTTCACAACTGATCGCGAGAAAAAAAATGATTGTAATATATTGATTGGCCAATACAAAACATGCAATGAATATATGAAGACTGACTGTGACATGATACCAAGTTACTATCCCTTAGAATAGATCGTAAAGCATCAACAGTCTTCCAAATCCTATACACAGGATACAAGCATGCTAGGTTGCAATAGATAAAATTCATATATGGATTCAATATATGGCTATTTTATAATGTTTTGTTAGTAGATATTGTGTCTGAGTGTGTGTTGGCGTTGGGGATAAGACCTCATCTCTTTACTGACCTCATATAATGTTGAGGCTGGAGTATAGTAATTTAAATTTCTTTGAAGAGGAGTAATAGAAGAAAATTTTGATGATCTAGAAGTTGCAGTATTTAAAAAAGCTGACAGAAGAGCCAATCAATGTTAGTCATGGTTTAGTAAGTAAGAGATCTTTTAGAAATTGTTATAAGCATATAACAATATCCAATGATGATAGCCTTATAATTCAATTTTAGATAAGTCAACATAATATAAAAAAATAGTTGTATCAGTGTGATCCTTTATTTGTAATTCTAGCAACACAAACTGCATACTTGAATGGAACCATCAAAAACATGTTTACCTGTTTGCAAAGCTCTGTATTATAGTATCAGTGTGATACTTTATTTGCAATTCACGATGATGCACAACTATTTTCAGTTACATATGGAAGCATAGTTAATGGCATGTGCCTTTCTGATGTTACTGCACATTGATACGGGGGTTAGTATACTAGAATACAATTTGCTGCATTAGTTTAACAGAAATCCATCTAAAGGTGCACCGTTAACACCATATAAATCATTTACATGAGGTACTTCATGCAAACTATCACTACCACTTTTCTAACTTGAGGGTATTTTGGTCATTTTCAAAATTTTAGAATTAATTTGGAATTATTATTATTATTTATAATTAATGTGATTTTTTTAGTGATTTTAGAATAATTGATTTTGGTGTTTTAGTGACTTTGACTTATGTTGACCTTGTAGACTAACCTAGTGGCTAACCTAGGTCATGACCAAGTGATTAGGATTTGAAAACCTAGGTTGACTTAAGTTAGTGAGGTTTGACTCATTGGAATTAATTTGGGGAAAATAGGAGCTAGTTTGATTAAGTAATGGCTTGTGAAATCACAAGTCATTTCATGACTTAAAGGCTTAATGGCCATAGGCCCACACCCATTGAACCAAGCCCTTGTGAAATTCTGACCAGCCATAGTGTGTATCCCCCTTATTTATATCCTCTTGAAATTAGGGTTGCCTCTTTAGGAAACTTTGCTATTTAGAAGAGGTGAGTCCCCATCTTTGTAAATCCTTAGAAAATTTATTTCTTCTCTAATTTCCTTCAAACAAATTGCAATAGGACCTAATATTAGTATCCTTGCTGTTATTAATGAGTATTTGCAGGAAGCACACAATTTGAGGAAGTTTGGTAGTTTGTAGAGCTCTTCCCATTTGGAGATTTTGACCCATTGTTCACCTATAGGTATAATTCCTTCTATTGTTTTTAAATTCTGTTAAAAATTATTTCTAGGATGTCCTAACCCTCACCTAACAGTAGGATAGACTAACCCTAGAATTTGGACCCATTTCGTGTCCGTATCGGACACGTATCAATGTGTCTAGGTTAGTGTTCGACGAAATGCCCTTTGAGGCATTTCGTTCGATTTTTGTGATTGTGTTTGAATGGAAAAATCCATTTTAGGCTCGCTTATGCTAATCTTGGACACTGGGCACATTTTTGTGTCGGGTTGGGCTGACACGAGTGCGTGGACACGCGGTCGTGCACGCGTCCGCGCGGACAGATTTCTTCCCTGCTGCTCGAGTGTGTTTTCTCTGAGCACAGAGGGTTTCAACCCATGAAACTCGACATAGGGGTCATGTCCATGACTGACACGAGATCCCTAGAGTTTCAGGGACTCTCATGTCGTGTCGGACATGTTATAGGCTGTGCACATGTGTTACACTGTGCGGTCCATTGTGTTATATTTGTGTTCTATGTTTCATTATTTTTAATGCTTTTAATAATGTTTTAAATTGTTAAATGGATTCTAAATATCATGTTTAAACCTCTGTTATAATTGTGACAAGATTAACTTTGGTTTTCAATAGGGTGTATGATTCGAACATGGGTTTTTTTGTGTTTTTCTGATACACAACAGACACTATATTTCCAGTTTTATTCAAAACCAGTTTAATTCTCTTTTTGTGTTATGTTTTCAATTGATATATGATTCCCCACATGTTACTTTTCCTATTAGCTAAACTTTACATTCAATTATAGGATTTGGTCGTGTGAAGGAGATTTTGAATATTGGTTGGTTCTCTTAAAAACTGTCATTTACTGAAATAGAATTTTGGTTAGTATATTGGTTTCAAACTGGGCTAACTGTCAACTGATTTGATTTCCTTTGTTTACTGTTTAACTGAGATTTGGGTTACATTTCCAATGCTTTGAAAACCTGGGAATGGTTCTAAATTACTTTAAATCGATTTCCTTTCCTTTTCAGAAACCTGTTAATGTGTATTCTGAACTAAGGGTGTTGGTTCTCTTGAACTGTCATTCAGTTGATTTGTGAATGTCTGTTTTGATTTCCTTGTTCATTAATTTACTGAGAATTGGTCTTCCTATGTTTTTAAACTGAAATGTGACTCCATGTTTCCTTCTTACATTCACTGATAATTCATTCAAAACCTGAGATGTGTTCTTATTTTCCCCAGGATTCACACAACGTTAACTGCACTATTTTTCCAGTTTTCTATATGGCTATGCATTCACTGTTATTTCCAGTTCACCATTGTTTGATTTGGACTGGAAAACTGGGTTTTGTGAACTAAGTTTTTTATGTTACTTCATTGTTATTTTCCAGTTCACCATTGTTTGTATTGGACTGAAACTGAGAAATGTTGGGGGGTACTGTTCTGGAATACTTAACTGATTTCATTTTCCTTTCCTTAACTGTCAAATCCTGAGAACACAATAACCTGAGAATAGGATGTTAAGTTTGGGTTGAACTGAATTCCTTTTAATTATTTGCAATATTGTTTATCTTAGAAACCTGGATTGATTTCCTTTCCTTTGCCTTGTATGTGGTTTCCTGTTGTCTAGGTTGGTTGAACTGTTAATGAATTCAAGTATTAAATCTGAGATTTGTATTGAGTCAATAGGTTGTTTGTTCACTGATTTTACTTCATGTATTCACAGTCCTCTTGATAGTCACTCACACCCTCACTCTCTAGTCTTGCACACACACATACCCTTGATCATGTGAGTTTCCCTCTCTCTATACATATGTATGTATATATGTATTGAGGATTATATATATACATGTATCCTATATAATAATATATTGTGTTGTACTTATACACATTAGTTATATATATAGGAATGTGTGAAATGTATATATATATGGAATATTATGTGATATGATATATTATGAACATAGGGCATGGGTGTAATGGTATAGTGACTATAGGATGGGTGTTTTCTTGGTAGACTATTAGACATAATCATGTCTTATGGTTATGTGTTATAGGCATGTTTAGGCATGGTATGCCTAGTAGAACCTAGAGTAGACTTATTAGAACTTAGAATAACTTTCTAGACCTAGATTAGACTAGTTTGACCTAGATTAGACTTGGTTGACCTAGTTTGACTTCTAGGGTTGACCAGAGTTGACTAAGAGTTGACTTTGGTCTAGATTGACCTAGATTCATGTAGAACGCATTGTAGTGCATTTCATTTCTATTCTAGACTTGTTGTGACTCGTACTGTTCTAAATAGGAGCCAGACACCACTCCTCGGACAGTACTTTTATCTCGGACTTTCAGTTAGCAGGCGAGTACATTCTCTGATCTTTTCATACATGTCTGGACTATATTCATGCTCTAGATTACTCTACATGATGTGACACGTATCTTCACGGATTAGTACTATATGGATCCCTTCCTGAGATGTTATCCCTCTACGGGTGCATCGGGTATTTTATGTTCATGTACTTTATTATGTGCATCGGGTACTCCTTGTACTCGTACTAGTTCATGTTTTTACATGTTCTCATGTGCTTTCATGTGCTTATCATGTGCCTCATGTACTAATCATCACATGAGTTCACGTATCTTAGTTGTATTCATGTGCTTATGACATAACTTGAATGGATCCTTGTGTATTGATTGGGACGGGGTGAGTAAAATTGGTTATGTGGACGCAATCCCTAGTAGGTATTCATGTGCTCCTTATTTGTATTCATGTGCCCCCAAGCCGTTTACATAACCATATTGTACTCTAAATCACATAGTCACTTACAGTCTCTACTATCATGTATTTACTTTCAGTTACAAAATATCTCTTTTTTACTTGTACTTCCATTCAGCACTTTCTGTATTTTACTCTATTGCCTGATTTATTTTCCTAACCTGCTATGAACTGTTGAGAGATATGTGCTCGTTCCCGTCCTGACTGGACCTGTTGAAATATTACAGAGGATGAGGCTGAGGCGTTCTGCCCTACATACTACGGAGCCACACTAGATGAGTGCCTGGACTTGGACCAGCAGCAGGATCCATTAGCAGTAGATGACACTCCATTAGTTTAGAATTGTCTTACTATTTTGGATTACTGTATTAGATTTTGAGATATTCTGAGATGTATTATTTTAGACACTTAGGATTCTGGATTGTATCTCTGTGATTCTCTATTCTGGATATTTTATCTTTCATTATCAATCCATCTTACTTGTTCTACCTTAGCTGTGGTTGAGTTATATTTCTGTTATGTCACCCCCATTCGGGGAGTATAACTGTTATTACCTTTAATTGTTAGTTGTTGTGACCTAGGACAGTATTCTACCGCCGACACTGCGACGTAGGCTGGACGTACCCACGTCTCGTGCCCTTACTATAGGGTGCGGGTCGTGACACATTTTTAGTGGTGGCCCATGCAGGTCTAGGTTGGAAATGTAGTGGTATTCGAACTAGAATATCGCTGCAGCCTGCAGTAGAAATTAGCATTTTTTTTTGAAGGTACTCAATCATACTAGGAAAATTTCTTATCAGATTTCGTATATCTATTTTGCTGCTTATTGTCTTCCTTAAAAATTTAAATTGTCCTCCTTTGATTTTTTGACTCATTCTCATTAATTGTATCTTATTTGATCTGTGTCTCCAGGATGGTTGAGACGCGGTCGCATCGCCCCGTGACGGGAGAGGCTGAAGAAGGGTCTGCCACCTCTCGTGTCCAGCAGCCAGCTCCCACTGTCACAGGGCCAGTGCAGCCCTCAGGAGTCAGTGTTTCTGTTGCTTTTGGAGGAGCACCTCCAGCAGTCAGGAGGCTAGTTGTGATTCCAGAGATCCTTCCCACGCAGCATCCTCCGCCTGCGAGGATGGTAGATGCTGCCCATCTCTTCTCCTTCGTGGAGAGGATTCTGGAGTCGCACCAGCAGCAGCAGACGAGGCAAACTACCAATTTCCGGCAGGGGATCGATGAGGCGCACCAGCTGGTTTGTACCACAGTCGAGATGATCACAACTCAGGGGACCCAGCAGCAGCCCCGTCGGAGGGAGAAGGACATTTAGGACTTCCAGAAGATGCATCCTCGGGAGTTCTTCGGCATAGAGGGCATTCATATTGCAGACGACTGGATAGAGCATATTGAGGAGATCTTCCGACTAGCAGAGATACCAGATCGACTCCAGATCGAGGCAGCGGGCAGCCAGATGTAGGATTTGGCTCGAGCATGGTATCAGGCAGATCCCAGGGTAGGAGTTGAGGGCCAGACTTGGGCCCAGTTCAAGGAGCTATTTAAGGAGCAGTTCTTTCCTGATGTTGCCTTGGGAGGTATCGAGGCACAGTTCGAGGCTCTGGTTCAGGGGAACCAGACGGTAGCTGAGTATGCCGAGGAGTTCTACAGATTGGCCCGGTTCATTGATTATTTGTCTGAGAAGACGAAGGCGAGGAAGTTTCGCCGGGGTTTGATTAGAGAGGTTCGGTCGCTGACTAAGAGCGACCGGAACGCCACTTATGCTGAGATATTTTCTGGGGTCATGGCGGCGGAGGACGACCTAGGGCTGAAGCAGAAGAGGCCTCACTTCCAGCAGCAGCAGCAGTCAGGGGCAGGCCAAGAGGCCTCACTTCCAGCAGCAGCAGCAGAGGCCAGCTCAGCAGTAGTATCAGCAGCAGGATCGTGCACCCTTTCAGCAGCACCAACAGCAGAGAGGGCAGCAGGCACCTCGTCAGGTAGTCATTTGTGCCTTCTGCAAGAAACCAGGGCACATGATCCATGAGTGCAGGAAGAAGCTAGACAAGTGCCTACTTTGTGGTGCTGGAGATCACCAGTTGAGGGACTGCCCAGGGGATTTTGGACGAGGACAGCAGGGAGGTGGAGCCAAGGCTCCAGCAGGCCAGCAGAGAGGACCAGCCCTGCAGACCCAGCAGCAGAGTTTCCAGCAGCACCAGCAGCAGGCACATGGTGGACAGCAGGGGCAAGCTTTTGCCATGGCAGCTGAGGATGCCGAGGCCATCGGAGAGCTGATAGTAGGTTCGGTTCTCCTAGATTCCCTTCCAGCATTTGCACTCTTTGATTTCGGGGCTTTCCACAGCTTTGTGTCTGTATCGTATGCTAATAGACACAGTTTGGTTTCTGAACAATTGCCTAGGACCTGCAAGATCACGACCGGGGGTGGGGTCATCCTCGTGAGTAATATTTACAGAGGGCGGAGTGTCATTTTGGGAGGCCGAAAGTTGGGGGTGAGTCTACTAGTCATGCCATTACCGAACTACGACATTGTATTAGGTATGGACTGGCTGAGTAGATACCACGCCCGTATTGATTGCCGTGGGGGTAGAGTTTTGTTCGAGGTGCCAGGAGAGCCAGAGTTTGAGTATACCCGACGGCAGACAGAGCAGGACGACGGAGTCTTCTGTGGAGCATCAGTAGAGAAGCAGGTGGCTCCGCATCCCTTGATCGCAGAGTTTATGGACGTGTTTCCAGAGGAGTTGCCAGGGCTTCCACCGGACAGAGATGTAGAGTTCTCGATAGACTTAGTTCCCGGCACGGAACCGATCTCCCAGCATGTCTATCGAGTGAACAACAGCGAGTTAGTGGAGCTGAAGAAGCAGGTGGATGAGCTGCAGGACAAGGGCTTCATTCGCTCGAGTTTTTCACCTTGGGGTGTACCGGTACTCTTTGTACCCAAGAAGGATGGGTCGGTACGTATGTGTATCGACTACAGGGTACTTAACAACCTGACAATCAAGAACAGATACCCACTGTCGCGGATCGATGATCTGTTTGATCAGTTGAGCGGAGCTCGGGTGTTCTCCAAGATTGATTTAAGGTCGGGTTATCACCAGGTGAAGGTGAAGAGGGAGGATATTCCCAAGACCGCTTTCAGGACGCGGTACGGGCAGTTTGAGTTTTTGGTTATGCCATTTGTGCTAACCAATGCACCAGCAGTGTTTATGAATCTAATGAACAAGGTGTTCTACCAGTACTTGGACAAGTTCGTGGTGGTGTTCATTGATGATATCTTGATATATTCAAAGAAAGAGGAGGAGCACGAGGAGCATCTGCGGATAGTGCTAGAGACTCTCAGGTAGAAGCAGCTTTATGGAAAACTTTCCAAGTGTGAGTTTTTCTTGGACCGGGTGGACTTCTTGGGGCATGTGGTGACTGGAGATGGTATCTCAGTTGACCCCAAGAAGATTATAGCAGTTGAGGCTTGGACAACGCCGACTTCAGTGGCAGAGATCAGGAGTTTCCTGGGGCTGACAGAATATTACCGGAGATTTGTGCAGGATTTCTCCGGGTTGCAGAGCCGTTGACACGGTTGACCCAGAAGGATATTGAGTTTGTTTGGTCAGAGGAGTGTCAGGCAGCTTTTGATGAGTTAAAGAAGCGACTTACGACAGCTCCGATTCTGACATTGCCTTCAGGATCAGGTAGATTCACTATTTATAGTGATGCTTTAGGGAAGGGGCTGGGTTGCATCTTACAGCAGCATGGGAAGGTGATTGCCTATGCTTCCAGACAATTACGTCCCCATGAGAAGAACTACCCTACCAATGACCTGGAGCTGGCGGCGTTGATTTTTGCTTTGAAGTTATGGAAGCACTATCTGTATGGCGAGAGGGTAGAGATTTTTACAGATCACAAGAGCTTGAAGTATGTGTTTACACAGAAAGAGCTCAACATGAGGCAGCGCAGGTGGCTTGAGTTAATGAAGGACTTTGACATCGCACTTTAGTATCACCCGGGGAAGGCCAACGTGGTTGCCGATGCCTTGAGTAGGTATCCGACAGCCATGTGGTTGACTATAGATCGGCACCTGCTTGCAGATTTGGAGAGCCTTGGGATTGAGGTGATTGTGCCAGGGGTACAGATGTAGTTATGGGGCCTTCAGATACAGTCGGACTTGATGGACAGGATCAAGGTGACACAGTTCGATGATTTGGCTCTGCGGTGTATCCTAGAGCATATCAGTGCAGGAGTGAAGGATGTTGAGTTCTCACTTACAGAGGATGGTGCCCTGAGGCACGGTTCCCGGTTATGTGTGCCCAACGGGAGCTCAGAGAGCAGGTTATACAGAAGGTTTACAGATCGCAGTACTCTATACATCCTGGTGCCAACAAGATGTATAGGGATCTGCGAGAGCATGTCTGGTGGTACGGGATGAAGAGGGAGGTGTCCCACTTCGTAGCTAGATGCTTGATCTGTCAGCAGGTCAAGGCAGAGAGGCAGAGGCCCGGAGGATTATTGCAGCCGTTGCCCATTCCAGAGTGGAAGTGGGAACATATTACCATGGATTTTGTATCGGGGTTGTCGCGTACGCCATGAGGGAAAGACGCAATTTGGGTCATCGTTGACAGGTTGACCAAATCAGCCCACTTCTTGCCATTCAAGGTGGGTACGTCTACAGAGAGGCTCGCAGAGTTGTATATGAGACAGATAGTCAGGATTTACGGAGTTCCCGTCAGTATAGTCTCAGATCGGGATAGTCGCTTTACTTTCCATTTCTGGAGGAGTCTGCAGACTAGCTTGGGCACTTAGCTCAAGTTTAGTACTGCATACCACCCAGACGGACGGACAGTCAGAGAGGACTATTCAGACCCTTGAGGATATGCTGCGGACGTGCGTCCTGGATTTTGGAGGTTCCTGGGAGGATCACCTGCATTTGGTGGAGTTTACTTATAACAACAGTTATCAGGCCAGCATTGAGATGTCACCGTTTGAGGCTCTGTACGGGCGTAGGTGTCGTACACCCTTATCTTGGGATGATGTTGGAGAGCGAGCTTTACTGAGACCAGAGATGGTTGTTGACGCAGCCGAGAAGGTGAAGCTCATCAGGGACAGACTTCGCGTGGCGCAGGACAGACATCGGCACTGGGCCGATAGCCATCGGAGGCCGCTGGAGTTTGAGGTACAGATTTAGAGATAGGATTAGAAATAGGTTGTATTTTTGTTTGTTTTGTTTGATTGATCATGTTTAATTTTTAGTAACTTGAGACCTTGCTTGTAATTAGGTTGGAGACATGGTTTTTATGCGGATATCTCTGAGTCGTGGTACGATACATTTTGGTGGAGGTAGGAAGCTTAGCCCGCGCTTCATCGGCCCTTTCGTTATCAGCGGGAGAGTCGGTATGACATACAGACTAGACTTGCCACCTGCACTAGTGGGAGTTCACAACGTATTTCACGTATCACAGTTGAGACGGTACGTGGCTGACCCTAGCCATGTGCTCGATCACTCGGAGATTGAGGTTGAACCTACTCTCAGTTATCCAGAGCAGCCTGTGGAGGTTTTGGATCACCGGGAGAAGGTATTGAGGAACCAGGTGATACCCTTGGTACGCATCGCATGGAGGCATCATTCTCCAGGAGAGTCTACCTGGGAGCGGGAGGATGAGATGCACGAGCGGTACCCCTATCTTTTTGGACCTTGAGGTATACTTTTCTATCCTTCTTAGCAGTTAGTTTCGCCTTTAAATTTTGAGGACAAAATTATTTTAAGGGGGTAGATTTGTCACTACCACTTTTCTAGCTTGAGGGTATTTTGGTCATTTTCAAAATTTTAGAATTAATTTGGAATTATTATTATTATTTATAATTAATGTGCTTTTTTAGTGATTTTAGAATAATTAATTTTGGTGTTTTAGTGACTTTGACTTATGTTGACCTTGTAGACTAACCTAGTGGATAACCTAGGTCATGATCAAGTGATTAGAATTTGAAAACCTAGGTTGACTTAAGTTAGTGAGGTTTGACTCATTGGAATTAATTTGGGGAAAATAGGAGCTAGTTTGATTAAGTAATGGCTCGTGATATCACAAGTCATTTCATGACTTAAAGGCTTAATGGCCATAGGCCCACACCCATTGAACAAAGCCCTAACCCTACAAATTCTGACCAGCCATAGTGTGTATCCCCCTCCCCTATTTATAACCTCTTGAAATTAGGGTTGCCTCTTTAAGAAACTTTGTCATTTGGAAGAGGTGAGTCTCTATCTTTGTAAATCCTTAATCTATTTCTTCTCCAAATTCCTTCAAACAATTTGCAATAGGACTTAATATTAGTATCCTTGCTGTTATTAATGAGTATTTGCAGGAAGCACACAATTTGAGGAAGTTTGGTGGTTTGTGGAGCTCTTCCCATTTGGGGATTTTGACCCATTATTCACCTATAGGTATAATTCCTTCTATTGCTTTTAAATTTTGTTAAAAATCATTTCTAGGATGTCCTAACCCTCACCTAACAGTAGGATAGGCTAACCCTAGAATTTGGACCCATTTCGTGTCCGTATCGGACACGTATCAATGTGTCTAGGTTAGTGTTCGACGAAATGCCTCAAGGGCATTTCGTTCGATTTTTGTGATTGTGTTTGAATGAAAAAATCCATTTTAGGCTCGCTTATGCTAATCTTGGACACTGAGCACGTTTTTGTGTTGGGTTGGGCTGACACGAGCGTGTGGACACGCGGTCGTGCACGCGCGCGCGCGGGCAGATTTCTCCCCTGCTGCTCGAGTGTGTTTTCTCTGAGCACAGTGGGTTTCAACCCTTGAAACTTGACATAGGGGTCGTGTCCATGACTGACACGAGATCCCTAAAGTTTCAGGGACTCTCGTGTCGTGTTGGACACGTTATGGGCTGTGCACATGTGTTTCACTGTGCGGTCCAGTATGTTATATTTGTGTTCTGTGTTTCATTATTTTTAATACTTTTAATAATGTTTTAAATTGTTAAATGGATTCTAAATATTATGTTTAAATCTCTGTTATAATTGTGACAAGATTAACTTTGGTTTTCAATAGGGTGTATGATTCGAACATGGGGTTTTTTTGTGTTTTTCTGATACACAACAGACACTGTATTTCCAGTTTTATTCAAAACCAGTTTAATTCTCTTTTTGTGTTATGTTTTCAATTGATATATGATTCCCTACATGTTAATTTTCTTATTAGCTAAACTTTACATTCAATTATAGGATTTGGTTGTGTGAAGGAGATTTTGAATATTGGTTGGTTCTTTTAAAAACTGTCATTTACTGAAATAGAATTTTGGTTAGTATGTTGGTTTCAAACTGGGCTAACTGTCAACTGATTTGATTTCCTTTGTTCACTGTTTAACTGAGATTTGGGTTACATTTCCAGTGCTTTGAAAACCTGGGAATGGTTCTAAATTACTTTAAATCGATTTCCTTTCCTTTTCAGATACCTATTAATGTGTATTCTGAACTAAGGGTTTTGGTTCTCTTGAACTGTCA
The DNA here is from genome assembly GCA_029216955.1 of Iris pallida. Lineage (NCBI taxonomy): Eukaryota > Viridiplantae > Streptophyta > Magnoliopsida > Asparagales > Iridaceae > Iris > Iris pallida. The sequence goes on along the minus strand of JANAVB010028000.1, from coordinate 25,031,297 downwards.
TTCAGTTGATTTGTGAATGTCTGTTTTGATTTCCTTGTTCACTAATTTACTGAGAATTGGTCTTCCTATGTTTTTAAACTGAAATGTGACTCCATGTTCCCTTTTTGCATTCACTGATAATTCATTCAAAACCTGAGATGTGTTCCTGTTTTCCCCAGGATTCACACAACGTTAACTGCACTACTTTTCCAGTTTTCTACATGGCTATGCATTCACTGTTATTTCCAGTTCACTATTGTTTGATTTGGACTGGAAAACTGGGTTTTGTGAACTAAGTTTTCTATGTTACTTCACTGTTATTTTCCAGTTCACCATTGTTTGTATTGGACTAAAACTGAGAAATGGGGGGTGGGTACTGTTCTGGAATACTTAACTGATTTCATTTTCCTTTCCTTAACTGTTAAATCCTGAGAACACAATAACCTGAGAATAGGATGTTAAGTTTGGGTTAAACTGAATTTCTTTTAATTTTTTGCAATATTGTTTATCTTAGAAACCTTGATTGATTTCCTTTCCATTGCCTTGTATGTGGTTTCCTGTTGTCTAGGTTGGTTGAACTGTTAATGAATTCAAGTATTAAATCTGAGATTTGTATTGAGTCAATAGGTTGTTTGTTCACTGATTTTACTTCATGTATTCACTGTCCTCTTGACAGTCACTCACACCCTCACTCTCTAGTCTTGCACACACACATACCCTTGATCATGTGAGTTTCCCTCTCTCTATACATATGTATGTATATATGTATTGAGGATTATATATATATACATGTATCCTATATAATAATATATGGTGTTGTACTTATACATATTAGTTATATATATAGGAATGTGTGAAATGTATATATATGGGATATTATGTGATATGATATATTATGAACATAGGGCATGGGTGTAATGGTATAGTGACTATAGGATGGGTGTTTTCTTGGTAGACTATTAGACATTGACATGTCTTGTGGTTATGTGTTATAGGCATGTTTAGGCATGGTATGCCTAGTGGAACCTAGAGTAGACTTATTAGAACTTAGAATAACTTGCTAGACCTAGATTAGACTAGTTTGACCTAGATTAGACTTGGTTGACCTAGTTTGACTTCTAGGGTTGACCAGAGTTGGCCAAGAGTTGACTTTGGTCTAGATTGACCTAGATTCATGTAGAACGCATTGTAGTGCATTATATTTCTATTCTGGACTTGTTGTGACTCGTACTGTTCTAAATAGGAGCCAGACACTACTCCTCGGACAGTACTTTTATCTCGAACTTTCAGTTAGCAGGCGAGTATATTCTCTGATCTTTTCATACCTGTCTGGACTATATTCATGCTCTAGATTACTCTACATGATGCTGACACGTATCTTCACGGATTAGTACTTTATGGATCCCTTCCTGAGATGTTATCCCTCTACGGGTGCATGGGTATTTCATGTTCATGTACTTTATCATGTGCATCAGGTACTCCTTGTACTCGTACTAGTTCATGTTTTTACATGTTCTCATGTGCTTTTATGTGCTTATCATGTGCCTCATGTACTACTCATTACATGAGTTCACGTATCTTAGTTGTATTCATGTGCTTATGACATAACTTGAACGGATCCTTGTGTATTGATTGGGGCGGGGTGAGTAGAATTGGTTATGTGGACACAATCCCCAGTAGGTATTCATGTGCTCCTTATTTGTATTCATGTGCCCCCAAGCCGTTTACATAACCATATTGTACTCTAAATCACGTAGTCACTTACAGTCTCTACTATCATGTATTTACTTTCAGTTACAAAATATCTCCTGTTTACTTGTACTTCCATTCAGCACTTCCTGTATTTTACTCTATTGCCTGATTTATTTTCCTAACCTGCTATGAACTGTTGAGAGATATGTGCTCGTTCCCGTCCTGACTGGGCCTGTTGAAATATTACAGAGGATGAGGCTGAGGTATTCTGTTCTACTTACTACGGAGCCACACTAGATGAGTGCCTGGACTTGGACCAGCAGCAGGATCCATTAGCAGTAGACGACACTCCATTAGTTTAGGATTGTCTTACTATTTTGGATTACTATATTAGATTTTGAGATATTCTGAGATGTATTATTTTAGATACTTAGGATTCTGGATTGTATCTATGTGATTCTCTGTTCTGGATATTTTATCTTTCATTATCAATCTATCTTACCTGTTCTACCTTAGCTGTGGTTGAGTTATATTTCTGTTATGTCACCCCCATTCGGGGAGTATAACTGTTATTACCTTCAATTGTTAGTTGTTGTGACCTAGGACAGCGTTCTACCACCGACACTACGGCGTAGGCTGGACGTACCCACGTCTCGTGCGCTTACTCTAGGGTGCGGGTCGTGACAGACACCATATAAATTATTTATATGAGGTGCTTCGGGGAAACCATATAAATCATTTACATGGCTGGTGCTTCATTAACACCAAATTGGCACCGCCGATATGTCATTTACATGAGGTGCTGTATTAACTGCTTTGTCAAACTCACTATGATTACTTATGGGAATATGAAAACATGAAAACGTTACAATTTCTCAACTTTCCTCAACAATTTCTCTCTATCAAAGTTTATAGAAACAATAATTTTTCTCTCTAGCAAACTTTATGAAAACAGTTTCTACAAAGGAAGCATGGCCGCTTAAAAACTTGGTGCCACGTTGGATTCACGTCGAACGCAACATGAAAAATATGATACGACCATGGGAGCTGTAACGCCCCAGTCCCAAAATATATAGGACTAGGAACGAAGCATGCTAGCTGCATATATATGAGATATACCCCAATATATGAAAAATCTCGAATATACACATAAGCTGTTTTGTGAATAATAATAACAGATAGTCACAGGTAAAAGCTAAATCTCATCCACAGAATGTAAAGAAAATGGTATCTCATGAATCAAAATAAATGTCAAAATATAGCTGTTGGTCGGGCGGAGACAAATCTACTACCGACACTAGAATAAACTGAAAGGGAATAGAGTCCAACCTCTAAGATAAATAAAATAAGAAATGATGACTAAATAGGCTCCTCGACCCAATAGGGACAGCTGTGATCAGAAGGTACAACTCGCTCGAACGTGAAGGATGAGTCTATAGCGGAACCATACTCCTGCGGAAAGTCCTGCACACCTATACCTGGAGAGATCACCAGGTCCTCAGAGGGACGTAACAAGATACAAAAAGAACATGCCACATAACTGAATAAATATTGCTCAAATAAATAAGTCAATTGAATTATAACATGGTCCAATACACACCTACTGAACTAGCTTACCATCCCCCCAACCAAACAAGGACAGAAGATGGTAAACTAATTCACGGTGACGTATCTTTCCACGCTATGAATCCAATATAGTATTCGGACCCCAACAAGGTTGAATATCTTCTCATCGAAGTAGTAAGTCACACCTACAACCAAACAAGGACAAGATGTGACGAACTAATCCGCGACAAGTTATTGTTCCAAGCCACGGTCAGATACAAGTACCCAAACCAAGAGTACTCGTACCTAACGGATAAAGGTGCCTAACCGTTCTAAGTGAAATATAGTTAAAAACAATCCTTCCTGCGCATGGGCCATGGCTAAATAGGATCGGCATGATCCCCTCTTGGACACCAGAGGCCCCATCAGTAAGAGCATGACGTTCCGCAGAATCGCCAGTGGCCATTAGTAATTATGGGTAATCTGACCCGCGTCTCCGGCGGAGCTCACGGGTTGCAAAAGGGAATGTGCATCGAAGCCCATACGCTAAGGGATTGTCCTTCCCGCCCAATGCCTACTATGTTGTATCCACAACAGTGAACCTCTATAACCGCTAAGTCAAACTAGCTTGCAACCTCTATTAGCGTTATTCCTATCGCACGGCTTATACGCACCGGTGGCCAGCCAGTCACGCATGTCCATGTTCTACATGTGATGCACAACTTCGTGTTACAATGTGTCAAGGCCAATGAATGCAACACACAAAGGCGGTCCCTTAAATCTAGGTTTAATATGTAAGAAAAATAATACACAACAGGAAATATAAATGAACAGTAAGTTCTAACAGGTTATGCCATGTATCACAGTTTATTTTTCATAAAGAAAATAGTGAACAATGCATGAAATATGAGCTAAATAAAAAACAGCTGGTGGCAAGGTATCTTACATGGAGGTAATGTGCAGAATGGCGACGCCGGATGACTCAAATCGTCAAAATAGGAAAGCAATGAAAGCCAACTTCTACGAACAACCTCGGATGCTGAAATAAACATCATGAACAGATTTGGCATAAAAGAAATACCTAGGAAATGCCTGTCCAAAAGTCTAATTCTGGAACAGAGGCAAAATCGTAATTTTGGGTCAAAACGATATCCGCCGTTGGACCCGTTTTGCACCGAAACGCGTGCCAGAACCTATGGCCTCTAAAGTCGTCAAACTACATGTCTACGGATCCGGTTTGAGGAGAGGAACTCAATGGTATGTCCAGTTTTGGATTCCGATGAGACGTGCACAAAATCGCCCGTTAGAGTGGGTCGCAGGCCCGCCAAAAGGTGTTCCGATTTGACCTTCTCAGAATAGGACCAAACTTGGCATACAAGACCAGAAAAACGATACGGTCCTGATGGCACAAGTTTTGTCTCGATACAACGAACATGCAAAAAGTTATGGTCAAGTTTGCAAAACGTCGATACGGGGGTATCTCGACGGATACGCACTGATTTTGTCGCGCACACACAACGAATTCGAGTCCCATCAGTTCCCACACGTCAGTAACATCCATACGCGCCTTTCGATGCGTATAGTGCTCGACCACGTCATTCGGTTTGTCGGGCGCACGCCGTATCGGTTGATTTTGTTAAATTCTACTATTTTAAAAACTGGTTTTTTTCCCGATCTTTGGGTTCAGAAATAATTGCCTACGGTGCATGAGAATTTAAACTACAAGTAGGTAATTAAAGATCTATATGTGTTCTCTAATTTTTGTTCAGAAATTTACCAAAACCCTCTGCTGGATTGATCAGGATTAGACATCGAACAGGGGTGGTTGGGCTGTGCTCAAACTATCCAGAAAACAGTTTTCTCGTGTTTTTCGAATCGATTTTTCGACCCGATGGTTTGGTAGCATAGGGTAGTACTAGGTGGGATGTCTAGAGGGTCATATAGGCTCTCCATGCTACTCGCGGTTTCAAAAAACATCAACTATGAACGAAGAATTTAAACGATCAAGTGGGTACCTCTTCTTGTGCTTCGAAACAGGACTTCTCCGTTTCAATGGGTTTTCGACGAAACTCCAATGATTGGGGCGGTCGACGGCAGCGAGGAGGGTCGCCTGGGGGTCGGGGATCACCTCTAGGTTGAGGGGGCTGTGTACGAGAAGGAGTTGGATGCGGAGAAGTTAGGTTTTTATGGTTAAAAGGGTCGGCCGCTCGGCTAAATATATAAAGGGGGTCGGGTTTCTCAGCCCAAAGCATGAGAATGATATTATCGGGTTTTACTCAACCCAATTATAATATTGTTGATCGGGTCCCTGGTGACTTCACGGGGGGAAAAAGAGCACAGCTTGTGGTATTAATAACATCCATAGCTATTAGCTAGTTCAAGGGGGGTCTTAGTATTATTATTATAATACCAACAAAAACTTTGCTGATGTGCGGTTTGGCAGCACTGTTCACTAAAATTGCTGTGCAGTTGCTTCTCTCTCTCTCTCTCTCTCTTTTCTTTTTTTTTCTTTTTTTTCTTTTTTTCCTCAAACTCTTAATAATTCTCACAATACACATAAAAATTTTAAAACAAATTTAAATAAATACTAAAAATATATAATATTTTCTAAAATCTTACTAATATATTTTTGCACATATTTTTAATAATTATTGCCGATTGTTAAATCAACAATCGACTTGGAACAACTAAAATAATATTAATAATGATAATAAGGTAATAATAATAATAAAAATATAATAAATTTGTACAGAAATAACGAAGCAAGGTTATAGTAATAATTAGGAGAGACTACATATTACTACTAATATATTATTATTATTTTTTACAAACAATTAAAAACAAAATATTTATTTATTAGAATAATAAAAAAATTCTCCAAAAAATTTGGGGGATTACATCCTACCCAACTTATAAAAATTTCGTCCTCGAAATTAAAATAAACCTCATCTAAAACATGACAATAAATCTGAATAAAAATATATAGTGGGCTGAATACGAAGGGAGAGCAGGTTGTCATTTCGTAACTTGGTCTCTAGAAGAGGGTGGAGATAGTCATAATAAAATTCGAACTGCCACCATTTTTTTTTACAAAATAGGGCATTCTTAGTCTTACAATGGATAATGGGCATCCAGTTGTTTGAGGGATTGGTTTGGTCTTGCATGGTAAAAATCAAATGGGATGAGAATTTCATCCAGGGTTGTTCTAAGGGTCAATAAGTCGCGCACGAGGAGTAATTGAAATGGAGCACAAGATGGTGCGTTAGCGTGGAACCGGTGAGTCATGTGTGTAGGGTGGGTTGTCTAGTTCGTGAGGGGGAATTCATTGGAAGGCATGGCTAGTGTTGTGCTCCGAATATCAAAGCCATGGTAAGGTATCGGAACGATATGCGTAAGGACTGGGTGATTTCCTCACTTTTAAAGCATACGGGTGTTGTGACGGAGGCACGGGTTTTTAAGGTACGCCATTCAAGATTTCTAACGAAGAAGCCAAGAGTTCTCTTTATAAGCTTGCTAGACAATGGTCATGATATTTCTAATGGTATCAAGATAGTGCTCATGTATGTTGACCAACTGATGAATGTATTGCTCAAATACAAAGCTATGACTTAAATAAAGAATGATGGTAGAAGTGGAGTAATACCTGCCAGATCTCTAATCTCAGGATGGGGGTCTATCACAGTCAGGGTAAATGCTTGCCCATGCCTTGACGGCTCGGGACAATCGATAATCCGATGTCGTTCCGATCTGCACCACAAGCATAAGCCAAGGCGTATCCGACATCCGTCTCGAATATGGCCCTTCTTTCCGCAGTAGTTGCAGGTGGGCTTCTGATAGGGTATGGGTCTCTGCTGGTACTGTCCTGTAGGCCTCCTGGTGGGTCCACCCTGAGTCGCCCTAACTGGTACAGCTACCGTGTGGGGCGTCTCCGTGCCTGCTGTTCCTTACGAAGGAGTTCCTGGGTACGTGCTTCCTCCAAGACAGCTGCATGAGAGACTCGAGACTGTGTATAGTGAAAGTCTTGAGCTCTGGTGCGAGCCCCTGATAGAATCTCCTCGCCTTCTCAAGTTCTATCGGGATTAGTGTCACACCAAATCTACTCAAACGACTGAACTCTGCATCATACTCATCTACCGACATGTTCCCCTGCTTCAGATGAAGGAACTGGTCATAGAGAGCGTCTCGAACATGGATGGGGAAGAATTTCTCATAGAAGAGGTCATAAAACTCCTTCCACGTGATCCCAGTGCCCAGTCGTCTTTCTTCAGCCTTCCACCAGTGGTGAGCATTATCTTCTAAGAGTAAGTCCACTGCTGTCAACCAATCATGTGCTGGCAACTGGGATGCCTTCAAGTATTTCTCTATGCTGATAAGCCATGCGAAAACTTCTAAGGGACCCTCGGTACCCTTAAATTTCTTAGGGCCCATGTCTATGAAGTTTGCAATGGAGCCCAGATATGGTTGTAGAGCTAGAGTTGCATCTGGTACCGGGGCTGGTGGTGGAGATCTAGCTAAGTAGGTCATCATGCTCTGCCTCAACTGTTCCATTTGTTGCCACTGAGATTGTAGCATAGCATACATAAACTGGGTGGTAGGGTCCGCATCAGTCAGAAGTGGAGGCAGTTGGGGTCCGAGCTGTGGCAAAAACTGCTGAGGTAATGGGGATGGTGGAGTCTCTCCTGGTGGTACTACAGTAGTTTGCTCAACCTAGCCGACTGGGGGCACTTGGGCTTCCTGCTGCACCGTCGATGGGTTCGTGGTATTCTGCTGAGGCTCTAGCTGATACGGAGCCACCGGGGTCATTGGAGAAATCTGTTCTTCCTGGGAAGTTGCATCACTAGATATGATGGCTAGGGTAGAGGTGGGTCCGCTGTGTAGAGTCATATTGCTGGCACGAAGATAAGGCAATGTTAGAATAGATTCCGATAGGTTTTGAGTCAAGCAATTGAAAGAGAATTTAATAAAGAATTCAAAATGTCAATAACACGTGGATAAGATCCTAGAAGGCGAATATGGCAAGCTAATCATAACTCAATCCACGTAAAATCATACGAAAGGCGAACCAAATGCACTATGGTTGATCATACCACAATACACAGGTTCTGATAAGACAATGTATCAGTGGGCGCCCACAATAAAACATATGTCCTCAACAAGCTTGATGAGAGAGTAAGCTCGCAAAACTAGGCTATAATAGCAACATTAGTGAAGGTAGTCCAATTACAAAAACGCGAGATAATGATGAAAGAGATTATAAATAGCTTAAGCTACTTAAGAATCTAAGTCGTGTCCGGTATTCGTGCCTCTGCAGTCGTCCTACTGTCTTCTTGTCTAAGGCCTTGGTTAAAGTCAAGGAAGTTAGGCTGTGAGGCTTCCTACCCAACTTATAGGAGTTGAACTAGTAGTGTGATTGAATGGTGGAACATGACGACCTAGTACGCACGAAAGAGGGGTAAGGATTTACGGAAGAATAATTCAAGCAAGAAGCAATCAAGATAGATAGTTGAGAGTTCGAAGTGAAGGTGAGATAGAATATCATTTATGTGGATGAGATCCTAAATTTTCTAATCCTATACGCAGGCTTGCTTGGTACGGTAAAGTAACCGAACAATTTTTCTTGACCTCATGGGCTACCACAAAAACATATAATGCCCCAGTCCCAAAATACGTAGGACTAGGAACGAAGCATGCCAGCTGCATATATACGAGATATACCCCAATATATGAAAAAACTCGAATATACACATAAGCTGTTTTGTGAATAATAATAACAGACAGTCACAGGTAAAAGCTAAATCTCATCCACAAAATGTAAAAAAAATGGTATCTCACGAATCAAAGTAAATGTCAAAATATAGCTGTTGGCCGGACGGAGACAAATCCACTACCGACACTAGAATAAACTGAAAGGGAATAGAGTCCAACCTCTAAGATAAATAAAATAAAAAATGATTACTAAATAGGCTCCTCGATCCAATAGGGACAGCTGTGATCAGAAGGTATAACTCATTCGAACGTGAAGGATGAGTCGATAGCGGAACCATACTCCTACGCAAAGTCCTGCACACCTATACCTGGAGAGATCACCAGGTCCTCAAAGGGACGTAACAAGATACAAAAAGAACATGCCACATAACTGAATAAATATTACTCAAATAAATAAGTCAATTGAGTTATAACATGGTCCAATACACACCTACTGAACTAGCTTACCATCCTCCCAACCAAACAAGGACAGGAGATGGTAAACTAATTCACGGTGACGTATCTTTCCATGCTATGAATCCAATATGGTATTCGGACCCCAACAAGGTTCAATATCTTCTCATCGAAGTAGTAAGTCACACCTACAACCAAACAAGGACAAGATGTGACGAACTAATCCGCGACAAGTTATTGTTCCAAGCCACGGTCAGATACAAGTACCCAAACCAAGAGTACTCGTACCTAACGGATAAAGGTGCCTAACCGTTCTAAGTGAAATATAGTTAAAAACAATCCTTTCTGCGCATGGGCCGTAGGGCACCAGAGGCCCCATCAGGAAGAGCATGACGTTCCGCAGAATCGCCAGTGACCGTCAGTAATCATGGGTAATCTGACCCGCGTCTCTGGCGGAGCTCATGGGTTACAAAAGGGAATGTGCATCGAAGCCCATACGCTAAGGAATTGTCCTCCCCGCCCAATGCCTACTATGTTGTATCTACAACAGTGAACCTCTATAACCGCTAAGTCAAACTAGCATGCAACCTCTATTAGCGGTTATTCCTATCAAACGGCTTATACGTACCGGTGGCCAGCCAGTCACGCATGTTCGTGTTCTACATGTGACACACAACTTCGTGTTACAACGTGTCAAGGCCAATGAATGCAACACACAAAGGCGGTCCCTTAAATCTAGGTTTAATATGTAAGAAAAATAATACACAGTAGGAAATATAAATGAACAGTAAGTTCTAACAGGTTATGCCATGTATCACAGTTTATTTTACATAAAGAAAATAATGAACAATTTACGAAATATGAGCTAAATAAATAACAGCTGGTGGCAAGGTATCTTGCCTAGAGGTAATGTGCAGAATGGCGACGCCGGATGACTCAAATCGTCAAAATAGGGAAGCAATGAAAGCCAACTTCTACGAACAACCTCGGATGCTGAAATAAACATCACGAACAGATTTGGCATAAAAGAAATACCTAGGAAATGCCTGTCCAAATGTCTAATTCTGGAACAGGGGCAAAATCATAATTTCGGGTCAAAATGATGTCCGCCGTTGGACCCGTTTTGCACCGAAACACGTGCCAGAACCTACGGTCTCTAAAGTCGTCAAACTACATGTCTACGGATCCGATTTGAGGAGAGGAACTCAACGGTATGTCCAGTTTTGGATTTCGATGAGCCGTGCACAAAATCGCCCGTTAGTGTGGGTCGCGGGCCCGCCAAAAGGCGTTCCGATTTGACCTTCTCAAAATAGGACCAAACTTAGCATACAGGACCAGAAAAATGATACGTTTCTGATGGCGCAAGTTTCATCTCGATACAACGAACGTGCACAAAGTTATGGTCATGTTTGCAAAACATCGATACGGGGGTATCTCGACGGATACGCACTGATTTCGTCGCGCACACACAACGAATTCGAGTCCCGTCAGTTCCCACACGTCAGTAACATCCATACGCACCTTTCGATGCGTATAGTGCATGACCACGTCGCCCGGTTTGTCGGGGCGCATGTCGTATCGTTTGATTTTGTTAAATTCTACTATTTTAAAAACTAGTTTTTTCCCCGAACTTTGGCTTCATAAATAATCGCCTACAGTGTATGAGAATTTAAACTACAAGGAGGTAATTAAAGATCTATATGTGTTCTCTAATTTTTGCTCAAAAATTTACCAAAACCCTCTGCTGGATTGATCAGGATTAGACATTGAATAGGGGTGGTTGGGCTGTGCTCAAACTGTCCAGAAAACAGTTTTTCTCGTATTTTTCGAATCGATTTTTCGACCCGATGGTTTGGTAGCATAAGGTACTACTATATGGGATGTCTAGAGGGTCATATAGGCTCTCCAATGCTACTCGTGGTTTCAAAAAACATCAACTATGAACGAAGAATTTAAACGATGAAGTGGGTACCTCTTCTTGTGCTTCGAAACAGGACTTCTCCATTTCAATGGGTTTCCGACGAAACTTCGACGATTGGGGCGGTCGACGGCAGCGAGGAGGGTCGCCTAGGGGTCGGGGATCACCTCTAGGTTGAGGGGGTTGTGCACGAGAGGGAGTTGGATGCGGAGAAGTTAGGTTTTTATGGTTAAAAGGGTCGGCCGCTCAGCTAAATACATAAAGGGGGTCGGGTTTCTCAACCCAAAGCATGAGAATGATATTATCGGGTTTTACTCAACCCAATTATAATATTGCTGATCGGGTCCCTGGTGACTTCACGGGGGGAAAAAGAGCACAACATGTGGTATTAATAACATCCATAGCTATTAGCTAGTTCAAGGGGGGTCTTAGTATTATTATTATAATACCAACAAAAACTTTGCTGCCGTGTGGTTTGGCAGCACTGTTCACTGAACAGTGCTGCGCAGTTGCTTCTCTCTCTCCCTTTTTTTTTCCTTTTCTTTTTTTTCTTTTTTTCCTCAAACTCTTAATAATTCTCACAATACACATAAAAAATTTAATAAAATTTTAAATAAATACTAAAAATATATAATATTTTCTAAAATATTACTAATATATTTTTGCACATATTTTTAATAATTATTGCCTATTGTTAAATCAACAATCGACTTGGAACAACTAAAATAATATTAATAATGATAATAAGGTAATAGTAATAATAAAAATATAATAAATTTGTACAGAAATAACGAAGCAAGGTTATAGTAATAATTAGGAGAGACTACATATTACTACTAATATATTATTATTATTTTTTACAAACAATTAAAAACAAAATATTTATTTATTAGAATAATAAAAAAATCCTCCAAAAATTTTGGAGGATTACAGGAGCAACCATGTTCGTATCTACGTTGTGTAGTGCGTATAAGTCTTTGAAACATGGATAGCTACTAGCAATGTGGATGGAAAGGATACAGATAGGATATAGGCGCTAGCATATAGCAGATGGGTTGGGCAGTAAAAAAAATGAACACAATGATATGATAATGCCAAGGCGGATGAGTAGCAACTCTCTAAAATATAGGATAAGAAATTCTTGTATTGAGGATAAGATGAGAGGAAATTATGTCAGGGGGTTGGGCATGTGCATCACAGTTGTACCGGTTAGGAAGGCGAATATGTAAGTTAAGGAGCAACTAGAACATGAGGTAGGACAAAACTTGGATTGTGGTTGTAAAGAAAGATGTGGTTGTTGTTGATGTTACAGAGCACATAGCCCTTAACAGAGCTAAATGGAAGAAGAGATTTCAAATAGCAATGCTAAAAACATATGGGACAAAGACTTCGATTGTTCTTTACTACAGAGGATAAATCCAAGGATACACATCATTCTGATATCTAACCCAATGTAATTTATGACTGAAGTGTATACAGATTCTTATATAGATTAGATATTCCTAAAAAAATACTAATGAGTTACAAATAATTTAATTCACATATAATGAGGGCCTTAGGGTTCTGAATCTCTGATATATTCGGATATCATTCGGATATGAAAGACCAAACCATGTCTATATTGATATATCAAATGGACAGATAACAGATATCCGGATTTGTTAAAATTTGATGCCTTCACGAATCTTACTAAGTATTTATTGGTAAATAATTGATAACTGATAAAAAATCTCAATCAATAAGGATAATTGATAAGACAAAAAAGTTAAAACTTGTAAAGAATCTTACTAAATATTTATTGATATACGCAATAGAGTCTTCCAACTGAGATTTAACACCAAGTATAAAAATAGTTTCAAATAAAATAATAGCATGGATTCGAAAAGTAAAACAAATGAAAGCACATAAGATATATAAGAGTTCTTTGTCATTCCTTCAAATTTTGGCTTTTCCATAAGCCAAACATACGTTAGCTAATTGTTTTGGTCAGTGGACAACCTTAGAGTATAGTTACTTACTCGATTTTAATAACTCGTCTCCAAAGGAGTCACAGAAACTTCACAATAATAACATAAGGGGCGATGATTGTCTGAACCTGGAGATATATACATAAAAAATTCATTAGCCAACAACAAAATTAACTACACTTATAATAGGTATATTGATATTGGTTTTGTGAATAAACAGAGGAATAAGGAAACAACTTATGCTCACTCTTTGAATGATCAAATTTAGAGTCTTGAGTAGCATTTAGATCAGAAGGTAGGTTTATGTGAATTTATGCTTTATGCTGAGTGAAGCAAGGTCTTCAATATATGTTTGCTCTGTTTACTATATAAGATTGATGAAAATAGTTGGCAAATACAGTAGAACTGGTGTTGTTTAGAAATCAAAACAAGCCCTCATAAAAGGCCAAAATAAATATGGTTATGTTCCCTTGTCACAAAAGGCCATCAATATGCCCAATCTACAAATCACCCCAAAAAAACACTCAGATTAGCCAAAAATAATCAACTTCCTTTTTCTTTTGATTTTTTCATCAAATGCATAATGAAATGTATACCGAGAAGAGAATGGGAATGAAACCTGTATAATGCAAGACTGAGAAGAAACCATCCAAGAAAGTACAATGCAAATTCGAAGGGTATCTAAAACTAGTAGAAGACAATGCTTGCAAGTATTGTTGTTAAAGAGTCTATGACTAACCAAGAAGGGTATCTATGCAAACTCGAAGGGTATCTAAAACTAGTAGAAGACAATGCTTACAAATTTGAAGGGTATCTAAAAATTTATGAAATCATGATCACCTAGGCATCACCTAGATACATCAATTACTAATGCCACATAAGTTAAGTCTTAGATAGCATATCGAAAGCCATGTTATTCAGGCCCTTTTGGTACAATAACAATGAAGGTTCACCCTCAAGTATCATATACCACATCATTCCCAAAAATCCAGTTTCCCTTAATATGACCTACCTTAATTGCTTCGTATTTCTATATTTAGCGGCTAATATTTAAACCCTTCACTTTGAAAGAACCATTTATTCTACAAATAAAGAAATAAATAATTCTTAGTACATCTTTTTGCCCCATTAACTTCAAAGATCATAATTTTCTACTAAACAACGTAGATTAATTTGACATTACATATTTAGCAGATTTATACAACACTGAAGCAGGTGTAGTAAAGCTAAGAGTTTATGCATTTCAAATAACAAATTGAGATAAATCTAGAAATTGAGGACCAATGATCAATATGGACTAAACATTAACCTCTGTCTTTTTTGTGTGAAGGCACCTTAAATGGTGATAAAGACTATGTTGAGTGCAAATATATCCACCAGCCATAATATATGATGTTACTTACCTATAAATAAGATTAATATAAATAAGATGGGGTAGTGGTCAGTGACATATAAGCAAGATGAGGTCACTTACTTTCGTATATAAAAGAATTGACAAATTTCCATGATAGGGCCTCTATATAACACTCATATAAAATGGGCTAGTGCTCACTCACCCTGACCTAACGATGTTCTTTAATGAATAAACCATGAATCAAAATTTGTTGGAACAATGAACACACTCTAAAATAATAATGTGTATAATATCTATAACATTTAAAAGATTAGGTAGTAATAGTTTTCTTTTTCTTTAGAATCACAATACTACTAAAATAAAGCCAAAATACAGCCATCCTGAAGGAAGGAAATGATACCATTAGGTGCCTCCTCCAATCACGTACAGAAAATATTACAAGAGATGGTGTTATGTGAACAAACAAAACGTATTGGATTAGAAGTCTTCACGAATTTGATTCTAGGTTTTTGAGACCATCCAAGTTGAAAAAGAGACAGCCTTACTACATCCTGATTTTACTTAGAAGGTGAAGTCTCGCTGTGATCTTATCGATAAAGACACCATCCAAGTTGAAATTTTTGTTACTTCTATCTATGTGTTTGATTAAGCGATTTTTCAATAGACTATTAATTTGTTATCTGGGAAAGCAGGGCCTTTTGAGATTGGCCATGGAATTTAGTAAAACCAAATATGAGGGAGTACAGTTACTTGGACTTTATTTCCCCAAGTCAAGTCTCCTTCACATGGCATAAAGGCTAGAGCTCTTCTTATGTGCAAAACGTCCGAATGTAGCAGATTCGGGAATAGGAAATAAATTTTAGAAATTAGAGTTCCTTTGAGTAAAGCATATAGAATCAAAATTTGAGACATTCAATTTGCTGAGTAATTCTGATAAGGAAAATTGAATTTGACAATAGACTAGAAAACCCCTAAAACCTATGTTTTAATTTTCCAATTTTCCTCAACTGTGATAAAAATAAAAGAAACCCAAAACCTATAGTTTCTTACTTGCATCACATATAAAAAAAGAATCAAAAAATTAAAGAAATAGATGACTCACTATGAGACCATCGTTGGACAACCGACGACTCACTCGAGACCGTCGTTGGACATCCGACGACACACTAGGATACCGTCGTTGTGTAGATGTCGCCTCTGGGGTTGTTGGACAGCTGATGAAAAAGCTTCAAATGACCTTCATAGCAGGATGACTCATCACAGGTGGACGACTCGCGAATCAACGGCTTCGTTATGTTTATGAATGAGAGAGAGAACTGATGGGCGTGATGCATGCAATAAAATTTAAAGTTATTTGTAAAAGAGAAAGGGGGAACTGATGGGTATAATGAGTGCGGGAATTGTATAGCGCTAAATAAATGTGGCTGTGCACCAAAATTTTCATGAATAATTAATAATTTTAGGGGGGAGAGAAATTATATTACTAACGGACTATAATAAATACTAACGGTTTAATTGAGTTACTAATTTATAAAGTGTTAAGTCCGTTAGAAATGGAAAAGGGACCAGTTAAAAATATGCATATTTGGTGTAGTGAATTACTATCTTGTTGTTCCATACAACTCTTATCATGCTGCATATAGACACCATCAACATGCTCCCAACACAAATAGGCATGCTACTTGTACCTATTCTGGATTACATGGACACATCTCACCATAATGTAGAATTAGGATATTACTAGATATAAATCTTTATGCATGTGTGCCAAAAACTAACATTTCAGGACCCACAAGAACTTGAGTACCAAAGGTCACATCTACTCTTGATGTAGGTGGACCTTCCCTCCTCAACTAAAAGTAAATGGTTTTTCGATAGCGGATGCTCACGACATATGATGGGAGACGCAAATCTTTTTCCATCACTACCAATGAAGATAGAAGGGTATATATCCTTCAACAACAACCTAAAAGGGTACATCATAGGTAATGGTACTATTGGTCATCCTCCTTCTCCTGTAATAATGGATGTCTGCCTAGTGACCGAGTTAAAGCATAACCTACTCAGCATAAGTCACCTTGCTGATCATGGATATGATATTAACTTTGGATAAAATAAATGCTATATTTATGATAGGTCAATGGGAGACATCACTTTTGAAGGGATAAGTGAGGATAACATTTACATTTTCTATCCTTCTAGAGATACTAATAGTGTAGGGAGATGCCTCTACGCTCACAAGGATGAGAGACTGTTGTGGCACTAGCGTCTTGGTCATGCAAACATGGATACTATATCCAGGCTATAGAGAAAGAAGCTAGTCAGAGGCTTGCCCGACATCACATTCAAAAAGGGCGCGGTATATGCCAAATGTAAGTTGAATAAGGCAACCAAGTCCTCATTTCATTCCATAAACACTATAAGTACTACTAGACCCTTGCAATTACTTCATATGGACTTATTTGGTCCTAGTAGAGTAGCCAGTCTTGGTGGAAAACTCTATGCTTTTGTTATAGTAGATGACTTTTCAAGATTCACTTGGGTTTTTTTTCTTACAAAAAAAAGCAATATTATTTCTGTTTTCAAAATTTTTTCTAAAAAGGTTCAAAATAAAAAAGGCTACATGATTACTCGAATTCAAAGTAATTACGGAAGCGAATTCGAAAATACTAATTTTGAAAAGTTTGGTGACTCAAATGGTTTTGATCATGAGTTTTTCTGTCCTAGAACTCCTCAGGAAAATGGTGTTGTGGAGCGAAAGAATAGGACTCTTGGCGATATAGCTAGAGTCATGTTGAATAAAATTTTTACTTTCGAAATATTTTTGGGCTGAAGCTGTCAGTATAGTGTGCCATATTTTAAATAGGGTGCCCATTCGACCTATTACGAAGAAAATACCCTATAAGCTTTGGTTTGGAAGAACTACAAATGTTTCATATTTTAGAGTTTTCGGTTGTCGATGTTTTATCCTTAACACCAAAGACAACTTAGGCAAATTTGATGCCAAAGCTGACGATGGTATCTTTCTTGGCTATGCTGCCAAGAGCAAGGGATATAGAGTGTTCAACAAATGCTCATTAATTGTGGAAAATTCTACAAATGTGACTTCTGATGAAGATAATAGTGCATCAGCCACTCATGACGATGATGTTGAGCCATCAACTTCTACGCCGATGAATACCACCACTGAAACCAATTCTCTGGAGGGCTTGCAAATAAAATTCTTTTTCAAGCCATCACATCCAGAAAACTTGGTAATAGGTGAGGTTTCACTTGGAGTAAGTACTCGATCATCGTTAAGAGACTCCATTGCTAGCACGGCCTTCATTTTACAAATTGAACCTAAAACTATTTTAGAAGCTTTTAATGATGAGTTTTTTTATTTCTGCCATACAAGAAGAACTCAACCAATTCGAGAGGAGCCAGGTCTGGGAACTTGTTCCTAGGCCAGCTAAATATTCGATTATTGGTACAAGATAGGTTTTCGTAACAAAGTAAATGAAGTTGGATCAGTTACACGCAATAAAGCTCGTCTAGTAGCTCAAGGATACAACCAAAAGAAAGGTATCGACTACGATGAGACGTATTCTCGTGTTGTAATACTGGTATCCATTCGGATGCTTTGTGCATTTGCCAACTTTCAAAATTTTAAATTGTTTCAAATGGATGTCAAACGTGTCTTTTTGAATGGATATATTAAGGAGTAAGTTTTTGTAAAACAACCCCCTGGCTTTGAAAATCACAAATTTTTTGACCATGTTTTCAAACTGAAGAAAGCACTCTACGACCTCAAAGAAGCCCCCAGAGCTTGGAATGAACGCCTAAGTACTTTCTTATTAGATAAAGGTTTCTCCAAAGGGAAAATTGATACTACACTCTTTATAAAATCTTTCAAAGACACTATTCTTTTAGTATAAATTTATGTTGATGATGTCATATTTGGCTCTACTGATGAAACTCTCTGTCAAGATTTTGCAAAGTGTATGCAGAATGAATTTGAGATGAGCATGATGGGAGAGCTTAATTACTTTCTTGGACTGTAAATCAAACAAAAATCGCATGGAACTTTCATCTGTCAGTCAAATTATAAAAAGGACATACTGAAAAAATTTGACCTTGACAACGTCAAACCAATCGGCACTCCAATGGCTACTATAACCAAACTAGAACCAGATAAAAGCAGCAAACTTGTTGATCAACTTAAGTATCGAGGTATGATAGGCTGTCTACTTTATTTAACTGCTAGTCGCCCTGACATTATGTTTAGCATTTGCCTGTGTGCTCATTATCAAGCTAATCCTAAGGAATCACACATGTTCGTCGTTAAGCGTATCTTTCGATACCTTAAGGGTACGATTACAGTGGGCTTACGGTATCCTAAATCAATATCATTTGACCTTATTGGCTACTCCGATGCTGATTCTGCTGGATGCAGAGTCGACCATAAAAGTACTAGTGGTACGTGTCATTTATTAGACAAGGCTCTAGTCTCTTAGTTTAGCAAGAAGTAGAATTCTGTCGCACTATCCACAACAGAAGCTGAATATATCGCAGCTGGTCGTTGTTGTACACAAATTCTGTGGATGAAGCAAACCCTAGCATACTACAACCTATCATTTATGCATATTCCAATATTTTGTAAATAGTGCTATCAACTAAGAACCCTATATGTCACTCACGTACGAAACATATTGAAATTCATCACCACTTTCTGCGTGATCATCAACAGAATGTCACTATCAATTTAGAATTTATTGACACCGATCATTAGTTGGCCTATTTCTTTACAAAACCACTATCCGAGGAGCGATTCAATTTTCTTTATCGTAAATTCAGAATTTTAGATGGAACGGTTATACATTAAATTGGCCTGCGTAATTATCGAATATGTTACGATTCTCTATACTGACTTTGCTATGGGTACAAGCCGAAAGGGTCCTTCTGACAATAAGGCCTAAAAGCCTAAGCGACACGGTACACTAGTCTTCGGACTACCGCTAGCTGGGATCCGGGCCCTGCAGCTACCCCATAGCCGCTTCATCATATTGATTTATGTCATAACTCCTTAGTTATTATATGGTTAATTTTTATTTATAGCCTGCCTCATTTGAAATTTCTAACTTCATTTCTTCAATTCATTTTTAACCATTTATTCGTATTTTTCTTCCTATCTCATTTTTATTTCTTGCTTAAAGTTTTGGCACAAGGGACCAGAACTCGGACCGAACTTTGCCCCCACACAGAATTCGGGCCGAGTTCGGCCTTCTTATTCCAGAACCTCGGGAAGCTCTCAGCCGTTGATCTGTTTTTGATCCGATGGCTCCTCTTTAACCCGACCAGCCGACCAAGGGGTCTTAAACTTCTCTCTCTCCCCTCTATTATCTTCTCCAAACCTCTCCATACATATTTCTTTCAAAACCCTAATCCTAGGAGTCTCTAATCTTTGGGAAATCTCTCTCCAAACTCAAGGAGATTACTCTTGGGCTCATTCTCCTCCATCTTAGGTCTTTCATGTTGAGGTATATCTTCCTTTTTTCTTCTTTTCTATCAATTTTTCTTATGGCACCTAGGTTGCTTGGTAGAGAAAAGAGACGAAGGAGAAGTATCGGTGAATCCTCTACTCATCCTCAACCAAACCAGCAACCTATCCTCAACCACCACCTCAACCAATCCCACAACCTATTCCTCTACCTCCTAACATGATACAACCTGTTTTTAACCCAGCTCCACCCCTCAATTCCGAGATATACGATGATCGTATTTTTGTGTCCTTAGATGCGTCTAACGCATGGTCACATGGTTCAACGACTTTTGTCATCGTAGTGTATTTGTCGAACACCCTATTAAGTTTACAGTATTTTTCGACTATCTTCCTAACTTTCGTGACTTGTGTCTCGATGAACTTGTTGCAACTCATGAACCTATCTATGTGAATGCCATTCAAATATTTTATTGCAACATGACTTATGACCGTGACTGCATCTACTCACGTGTCGCCAGAATAGACATATCTTTTGTTGATTTTGAGTTAGCCGACCTTCTTGTATGCCCGACCCCAATACTTGGGAACGGCTTGATGATGCCCGGGATTTTCTCTTCCCCGGTGAGACCACTTTGGAAGGTTTTAAGGATGATCTTTGCTCTCCAAATCCTTCTCCTCGAAAACCTATGGCTAAACATGTCAATAATCACTTTTACAAACTTCATCGTGTTATCTTTTCTTTGGTCTTGCCAAAAGCTGGATCGATTGATGAAGTTACATACTTTGAGATCACTGCTCTTTTCTTTCTTCACTTTTGCGTCCCTTTCAACTTTTCTCGCACGATGATGGATTGGATGATTCGTGCTAGGACTAAACCAAAATATTTTGTTTATACTATGTATCTTCCTATGATCTTTCGTACCTTTCATGTCCTATTAGATCGGTGTCAGTCCTTGTCCCCTCCTGCCTATCTGACCAAGGTAAGAAGAACTGTTGTTGTTGTGGCCTTCTCTGAGTCTGATGCTGCTGAGGAGACTAACTCTTCTGTTCCTTTTGCTGCTCCTGATTCCCCTGCACCCGAATCCACTGCTACAATGGACTCTATTCAGACTATGCTTCACGAACACTTCCATTTTGATGACGAACGCCGGGCTGAGATGGATGACCGCTGGACGCAGATGGACTACCGCACCACACTCCAGATGAGTGCGCTCAGCAACTGCATCCACGACATTCAGTACTCCATGGCCTTCTATCCGACGATGTCGATTCCGATGATGCGTGATCCATCTTGCGATGGTTATCGCATTGACGATTCTTGGGTTCGTCGCTACCTTGATCCGACCTCTGCATTTGTCGATCCTCGTCGTACCGGTTCCGATGGTGCGTGGCCTTCATATGCTCCTTGATGGATATGGCTATTGTATTGCCACTGATACTTAGGACTATTTTTCATTTGGCACTATGTTTGTTTTGATTATGTTTTTATGTTTTTAAAACTCTATGGCTCAGTTTGCTCTTATTTAGAACTACTACTTACATGTTATCTTTCATTATGTGGATGGTATCTATATTGCTTCTCTATTTTTTTTCCATTTTGTTGTTTGTCAAAAGGGGGAGAAAACTTGATATTTGTATTTGCCTTAGCACTATGAACTATGTATATGTATACTTGGATGAGAACTTGTCACAGGAAATATTAGTTTATGAGGGTGCAAATTTGTTCAAGTACGGGGGAGCCATGATGTGTCCAGGAATGAATATTGAGACATGCATATATCATGTTTTGTCAATTATCAAAATGGAGGAGATTGTTGACACAAACCAGATCACAGTCAACCTAATCTTAAAAATTAACAAAATAATACTTGCCATAGTCCAATTTGACACATCAAGCTCGAAATTAATCAACTTCGCTCACTGGTTCAAGACTACAGCTGCCTGAAGATTTACTATTTTATGTATACTGGAGTCTGTATTTTTACTGTTTTTTAGTATAGGATGATGTACATTGGGTCATACTGAGCAACTTTGGGCTAGACTTAGCCTTATAGGTTTACTTAGGCAATATCCTAATCATCCCATTCATCCAGAAGCCCACTTAGAATATTCTGTCCATAGGAGATAGAGTTCGGGCAGAACTCTGCCTCCACACAAAGTTCGGGCCGAACTCTGTGATGGAACTGGGGATTCCCAGGGCCCTTCCTTTGGTGTGCGTATTAATCGATAGAAAGTTAAACAGATCTAATACGTGTTCTAACCCTTCATAGGCAGAAACTAGGGTTCACGAATTATACCTGCGGCGGAAAGAAGACATGTAATTCCTGGCAATCTCAAGCAGACGATCCCAAGATCTTCTGCACGTATTCTTTCCTCGAGTTGGACGTCGTGTGGGCGACGATCTCCCAACCTTTTCTTCTCTATGGCAGCCCTCTCTTTCCCTCCTTACGTGAATTACGAATTTAGAGAAAATTTTAGATTTTTGATCAGTAATCTGTCGGCCAGAGAATAGATGATATATATAGGCTACGGCAGGGACCATGAGAAGAAATTAGGGTTAGGCCTCCTAACGGATCTGGATATCCCGTGTTCAGTCCGAAAACACAATCCAGGCACATTAACAATAGCTCGGTCTACTAATGAGCTATTGTTGCACTACCTCCCTAATCCCAAATTATATTTGTGGGCTCCTTTTATTATATGCTCGTTTGGCTCCCCATGTTAAGATATCGTATGTCCGTCGATCAAATTAAGTTACTGACAACTATATTGGTTTGACATCTTTTAACCTTAAGTAGTACCGCTCAACTTTATTTGTCATGTCGGATATAATCCACCTGCAGGGTTTAAATGACAATCCTTATGAGCTCCTTAAGATGACATCATCAATCCGATGTATCGGGACATGGATTCCATTTATAATCAACAACCCATCATACATACAATGTTATTACCCAATTCATAGAGCTTGTTGATCCATAATGAATCTCACTCTTTTATGACTCAAAGTAATACATACTGCATATACATGTCCGTTATTATATTCGGATTAAGAGCACAAGCATCCATAATAACAGAGGTATTTGTTCTCTTATGTAGTCAGTACAAAGAGAACAACCTCAAGTGGTCCTGTTTAATACACACAAAGTGTACTAGTGTAAACCTATAGTCAAGATAGACTAATACCAAATTACACTACAACCTTTCCAATAGATTGTCCAAGTCCTTCTAGGTTGTGAACTATTTATATACTCTATAGGAAACTAATAATATGATCTTCTGTGTGACACCACACACCATATTATATACCATATAGAATATCAGACATTTGTATTAACACTTGCAACAAATACAATATGCAAACATTTGTCCATATGATTCTCATTCAAAATTTAAGGAAATAAGGTTACTACAAAAGTGATGCTTTTAGCATATAACCCTAACAATCTCCCACTTATACTCAAAGTATTGCTTTTTAGTATACTGTTACAAATCTCCCACTTATACTTAAAGCCGTGTTGCTGCACATCTGACTCCTATTCCCTGAACATGACTGTCAAAAGCCTTAGCTGGTAAGCTCTTTATAAAGGGATAAGATAGGTTGTCGGCTGATGCTATCTTGATCACAGCAACTTTTCTTTCTTTACGAAATCTCGTATCAGGTGGTACTTGCGCTCAATGTGTTTGCCTGTCTTATGGGCTCGTGGTTCCTTCGAGTTTGCAGCTGCACCACTATTATCACAATAAAGTGTAATAGACTTAGACAAACTAGGTACCACATCCAAGTCCAACAGAAAGTTTTTGAGCCAAACCGCTTCTTTGGCTGCCTCAGAGGCTGCCATATACTCGACTTCCATGGTGGAATCAGCAATACATTTTTGTTTGATACTCCTCCACAGAATGGCTCCACCTCCCAAAGTAAACACATAACCTGAGGTAGATTTCCTGGAATCCCTATCTAACTGAAAATCTGAGTCTGTATACCCCAAGGGAACTAAACTATCTTCCTGGTAAACTAGCATATACTCTTTAGTCCTTTTTGGGTACTTCAAAATATGCTTTACGGCAGTCCGGTGCTCTTGTCCTGGGTTAGACTGATATCTGTGACCATGCCTACGACAAAGCAGATGTCTGGTCTCGTACATAGCATTGCATACATTAAGCTTCCTACTGCTGAAGCATAAGGAACTGCCTTCATGTTCTCGATCTCTTTAGGTGTCCTCGGACACTGCTTCTTTGATAGAGCAATTCCATGTCTAAAAGGTAAGAAACCTTTTCTAGAATTTTGCATACTAAAACGAGTTAGTACAGTATCGATATAGGAAGCTTGGGATAAGCCCAACATCCTTTTCTTGCGATCTCATAGAACTTTGATCCCAAGGATGTGACCTACTTCTCCCAAGTCCTTCATATCAAACTGTTTGGATAACCATACCCTTACATCAGATAATACCTTCACATTGTTTCCAATGAGCAAGATGTCATCCACATAAAGTACTAGGAACACCACCACATTTCTGTCACACTTTCTGTATACACATGATTCATCCTGACATTGATCAAATCCATAGGATTTTATCACCTGATCAAAACTTATGTTCCAAGATCTGGAAGCTTGCTTAAGTCCATAAATAGACTTCTTGTGCTTACAAACAAGATGCTCCTGGCCCTTTTCAATGAACCCGTCTGGCTGCTTCATATAGATGTCTTCCTCAAGACTTCCATTAAGGAAAGCTATCTTGACATCCATTTGCCAAATCTCATAATTGAGATGAGCTGCAATAGATAAAAGAATCCGAATAGACTTAAGCATGGCTACAGGAGAAAAGGTTTCCTCATAATCGATACCCTCTCTTTGAGTAAAATCTTTTGCTACAAGCCGAGCTTTAAAGGTTTCAGCCTTACCGTCTGATCCTCTTTTTCTCTTATAGACCCACTTACATCAAATGGTTTTTACACCAACGGGTGGTTCTACAAGCTCCCAGACCTGATTAGGATCCATAGATTCTATTTCAGATATCATTGCTTTTTTCTAAGACTGCATCTTTATCTTGGAGTGCTTCATTGTAGGTACATGGATCATAATCTTGTTCATCAGGGACGAAGTCTGACGACTCTCCCAAGAACATATATCTATCAGGTTGTATCACAACCCTCCCACTACGACGAGGCACTATCGTTTATGGTGTAACATTTGTGACACGTTGTGCAGTTATTTGTGGTTCATCCTCTTGTACTGTTGGTACTGAAGTACTTGGTGTCTCACGTCTCAGTTCTTCTAGAACAACTCTACTTGTAGGTTTATGGTTCATTATATAGTCTTCCTCTAAGAATCAGGCATTGGTGCTAACAATGACCTTCTGATCCTTAGGTCTATAAAATAAACCTCCTTTTATTCCTCTTGGATAGCCTAGAAACAAGCGTACTTCTGTACGAGATTCCAACTTATCTCCTTTCCCATTCAGCACATGTGCTGGACTACCCCAAATACGAATATGTTTTAGACTAGGCTTACGTCCAATCCACAGCTCTATGGGAGTAAGAGGTACTAACTTAGAAGGAACCAAGTTCAAAATATAAGCTGCAGTCTCTAAGGCATATCCCTAAAACGAATCTGGCAAATCCGAATAACTCATCATTGATCTAACCATCTCCATAAGAGTTCTATTCCTTCTTTCGGCTACACCATTCTATTGGGGCGTTCCAGGTGCAGTCAATTGGGATGCAATTCCAGCATCTGATAAATAATCCCGAAACTCTCCAAAGAGGTACTCGCCACCATAATCTGATCGTAATGACTTGATACATTTTTCATGACGTTTTATCATTTCAGCCTTGTACTCTTTGAATTTCTCAAAGCACTCAGACTTACGACACATCAAATAAATGTATACATACCTTGAATAATTGTCAATAAATGTGACAAAATATTCAAAGCCACCTCTAGCTTGGATAGTCATGGGTCCACACAAATCGAAATAAACCAATTCTAACACATCTTTGGCCCTATACCCCTTTGCCGTAAAAGGCCTTTTGGTCATTTTACCTTCCAAGCAGGATTCACAGACTGGTAGTGCCTCCACTTCCAATGAACTCAAAGGTCCATCTTCAACCAGTCTTTGAATCATTCTTAGGTTAATATGCCCCAATCGCAAGTGCCAAAGATATGTTTGGTTCATACAAGAAGGTTCTTTTCTCTTATTTAAGTTAGATGGCATATTATTCATTTCCATAAGTTGTATTATGGACGAAATAGGATTAATGACATACAAATTATCAACCAATGCACCAGAACAGATAAAATATTTATTCTTTCTAATAACAATATTGTCATTAAAATAAACTGAATATACATCCTTAACTAACATAGAAACAGAAACTAAATTCCTTCTAAGTGAAGGTGCATAAAGACAATCTCTCAATGTCAAAGACTTATTTCTACCAAAAGATAAAGTAACATCTCCTAATGCAACGATCGATTTGTAGCATCACCCATGAACAAGCATATCTCTCCATTACTGAGCCGCCTGGTTTCCTGGAACCCCTGTAATGTATTGCAGACATGATTAGTGGCTCTTGTATCTACACATCAGGTGCCGGTAGATAACACTGCTAAACATGTTTCAACTACTAGTAAATGAAATATACCTTCGTTGTTCCCTTGTTTGAGAAGTGGACAATCAGTCTTCCAATGTCCTGACCCTTTGCACTAAAAATATTTACCTTTCGGCTTTTTCACCGCACCTTGAGGTCCCATGCCCTTCTTTGCTGAGTTTGCCTGTTTCTAAATGTTATTCTTCTTCTTACCGTCTTTTGGCTTAGAAATAGAAGCCTTTTCAGAAACAAAAACATGACCACTCTGCCTAAAAAGAGATTCAGCATTCTGTAGCTCTTTTACAAGTTCTGCCAAACTATACAACCTTTTGTTCATGTTGTAATTAAGGCAAAAATTGTCCAAACTTTTAAGCAGAGTCCCAAGAATGATATCGACCTGGAATTCCCCATCGATTTCAGCTCCAAGGATCTCCATCTCATTCAGATGACCCATCATCTTGAGAACATGATCCCTTACTGGTGTACCCTCAGTCATTTTTATATTCATCAAACATTTCATAGCAAACTGCCTAGCTGCTCTACTCTGATGTCCGAAGAGTTCCTTGAGGTTATACATCATGTCATAAGCTGTGGCCATGGCCTGATGCTGATATTGCAGTACATTTGACATAGATGCCAGAATATAACACCACGCCATCTCATCTGTCTTTTTCCACATCTTATAAGCCTCTTTGACCTCTTCATTAGAGTTAACATCAGGCTTAGGTGGGCATTCCTCAACAAGTACATATTTGTACTCCTCAGCAGTCAGAACAATGTCCAAATTACGTTTCCAGTCAATCTAATTTGGTCTAGAAAGTTTATTTTCTTTAAGAATCACCATAAGTGGACTGAAAGAACCTATTTTTGAAATCCTGAGAATCAAATAAATAAAATTATGTAGGGCAAAAAAAACTTTTTGAATTAACTAAATATTGATTCCCACACAACAATAATAAGAAATTCACGAACACCTTGGACACCAAGAATTTAGCATACCACGATAGTGTGGACGTATATAAATTTAACTTTGTTCAAGTAGATTTTTCTTATTAATTTTACTATCATGTCAATATAACTTTATGACAAATAAAATTAATATGCTGGTCTTGCTCTGGTCATACAAATAATAGCAGTGACTCCGATTGGGAGGATACCATTATTTGTATCTAAGTGTATACCATTACTTAATACTAAGTCCATTACCTTGTAATGAGTTCCTTCAGATGGAGAAGTAAACACATACTAGGTAACTTTCTACATTTATCCCTATGGAAGTTTGTACTGGTGATCCATAATTATACTCATCCGATATAGAGGAAAGCAGTAAAGCCAACACGCAAGTATAATTACAGCACCTTCAAACCAGTAATGGAGACCATAGGATTTATACTAAATAAAAATTCTCTCCCACTTAGTTATTTAATAATAAGTGTTTTTCTACTAGTTGATATTTTGTCCATGTTGTCCATTATTAATGTAGGCTTGGTTTTTCAAAAAAAACAACTACACAATAATAAACATGCATGATCAGAAAAAGCAAAATGACAAAAATAAGAGAAAATATCCAACTATTATGGTCATCTTTGCTGCTCCGTCCTCAACTATCCGAATCCAAAATCTGGCGCTGCGTAGATCTATTCGGGGTTCGACCTATCCGGTCAGGTCGGGGGGTTCGTGGAAGCGCCCCAAATTTTTTTAGGTTTTGGCTGTCGATTCCTTCATCGAAAATCATCTGTCTGCCTCTGGACTGCTTAAAACCAGCATCTCATCCGGCGTCAGAAACAGCTACCACCGCCATCACGATTGATCAAAAACAATTAAAATTACATTAATCCTATGCCTCC
This sequence comes from Iris pallida, assembly GCA_029216955.1. Classification (NCBI taxonomy): domain Eukaryota; kingdom Viridiplantae; phylum Streptophyta; class Magnoliopsida; order Asparagales; family Iridaceae; genus Iris; species Iris pallida. Next base: position 25,002,760 of record JANAVB010028000.1, on the reverse strand, counting down.
CGAAGTAGTTCACACATAATCTAGATTACTAAAATAATAAGCGTGATTAACCCTCGTGATTTTAATTACACCACAGCAACAACAACATCTATGACATGTCCATGATTTAAACAACACAATCAAAAAAAGGCATTGGACCATAATAGTTGGATCTAAGATGCCTGCAAAACTGAGTTAGAACAGATCTACATCTACCGACTATTACACAGTGCAGGTTTTATTGGACAACATGGACGTATCAATCAATACGTAGACCCAAAGTGGCTCTGATACCATTGATGGAACTGGAGATTCACAGGACCCTTTCTTTGGTGTGCGTATTGATCGATAAAAAGTTAAACAGATGTAATACGTGTTCTAACCCTTCATAGGCGAAAACTAGGGTTCACGAATTATACCTGCGGCGGAATGGAGACAAGTAATTCCTGGCAATCTCGAGCGGACGACCCCAAGATCTTCTGCACACATTCCTTCCTCGAGTTGGACGTCGTGTGGGCGACGATCTTCCAACCTTTTTTTTCTTCTTGGCAGTCCTCTCTTTCTCTCCTTACGTGAATCGCGAAATTAGAGAAAATTTTAGATTTTCGATCAGTAGTCTGGCGACCAGAGAATAGAGGATATATATAGACTACGGCAGGGACCATGAGGAGAAATTAGGATTAGGCCTCCAAACGGATCTGGATATCCCGTGTTCAGCCCGAACACACAATCCAGGCCCATTAACAATAGCTCGGTCCACTAATGAGCTATTGTTGCACTACCTCCCTAATCCCAAATTATGTTTGTGGGCTCCTTTTATTATATGCTCGTTTGGCTCCCTATGTTAAGATATCGTATGTCCGTCGATCAAATTAAGTTACTAACAACTATATTGATTCGGCATCTTTTATCCTTAAGTAGTACCGCTCAACTTTATTTGTCATGTCGAATATAATCCACCTGCAGGGTTTACATGACAATCCTTATGAGCTCCGTAAGAGGACATCATCAACCCGATATATCGGGACATGAATTCTATTTATAATCAACAACCCGTCATACCTACAATGTTATTACCCAATTCATAGAGGTTGTTGATCCATAATGAATCTCACTCTTTTATGAGTCAAAGTAATGCACACTGCATATACATGTTCGTTATTATATCTGGATTAAGAGCACAAGCATCCATAATAACATAGGTGTTTGTTCTCTTATGTAGTCAGTACAAAGAGAACAACCTCAAGTGGTCCTATTCAATACACACAAAGTGTACTAGTGTAAACCTGTAGTCAAGATAGACTAATACCAGATTACACTACAACTTTTCCAATAGATTATCCAAGTCCATCTAGGTTGTGAACTATTTATATACTCCATAGAAAACTGATAATATGATCTTCTGTGTGACACCACACACCATATTATCTATAATATAGAATATCAGACATTTGCATTAACACTTGCAACAAATACAATATGCAAATATTTGCCCGTATGATTCTCATTTAAAATTTAAGGAAATAAGGTTACTACAAAAGTGATGCTTTTAGTATATAACCCTAACACTCTGCCCCCTAAATTACAGGATGCTAAATTTTAGGTCTTGATCGCTGCTAGTTGTCCAATGACCAAAAATTTGAATTATGCCTACCCCGAACCCTATAAATAGGCCTTGAATTTTCTCATTTCAAACTATCCAATCTTCTCTTCTTCTTCTCTTACATAGCCTACATATTATAGAGCCTTACCTTCCCATCCAATTAGCATTCAAATTTTTCAACCGTCCAAGTTGCTCGGTACGATTCAGCTAGAAGTTTGAAGTACAAGAAGTTGTAAGTCACTTAGAAAAGTCCAAGTTTTGCCACATCGATCATTGAAAGAAGTTTGACGTGCTCTTCTGTGAAAAGGCACGTGGTTGTAACCCTCTTTCACAAATAGTGGATTTAATCCTGAGCTATAGTTCTCAGGCCTGGACTAGTCCTCTACGAGGGAAACTAGGTTAAAATCGACTGTGTTTGCGTATGCTTTCTCGCACTTTCTTGTTTACTCTGATTATTTACTGTTAGTGAAAGTGTTTAATTTTTAATTGGATATTATTGTCATAAACTTTAGTCACCCCCTCTAGAGTTGCCTACCTGTACTTCAATTGATATTATTGTCATAGACTCTATTCACCCCCCTCTAGTGCATTCCCTGTACCCAAGAAAGACGGCTGGTAATAAGACGTTTCTTATTTGCCAACTCGTCAACTAAAAGTACATAGAGGGTGCCAAGTGGCACATCTGAATGAGTTTCAGGGTATCATCGATCAGTTGTCTGTAATGAAGATGGTGATAGATGATGAGCTTCAGGCCCCACTACTCTTAAGTTCTCTGTCGTAAAGATGGGAGACGTTGGGGGTGTCGGTGAGCAACTCTGTGCCTGATGGAGTTGTTGTGATGGAGGCAGTCAAAAGTAGCTTGTTGAATGAAAAGGTCCGGCACAAGCAAGTAAAATCGTCGCAGGAGACCTCTCTGGTAACTTTCTATGGAAATGGAAGACCCAAGTCACAGGCAACGAAAGGGGAAAGTTCTCAAAATCTTGTGATTGTGGACCGCAAGGAGGACTGCTATTACTGTGGCAAAAAGGGTCATATCAAGAGGAACTTCATAAAGCTCAAAGCTGAGAAGGCCAAAGATAAGGATGATCAGGGGGATCTCACAGCAATGGGAGATATCAGCATCGCAACGACCGACGCAGAGAAACCTTGTAGCTTGTATCATGATGGCGATTGTGTCATGTATACGGGAGTATCGTATCATGCCACTCCACATAGGAGGATCTTTACGTCATATCGCGACGACATGTTTGGATGTATGAAGATGAACGACAAGGGATTGCTGCAGTTGTAGGCATCGGTGAAGTGCACTTGACGACAGAGTTTAGTGAAAAACTTATCCTCAGGGATTTGCGACATGTACTGAATTTGTGCTATAACTTAGTTTCGGTAAGGAGACTGGCAGATGATGGCTGTCGCAGTCTGTTTCGAAGCAAATATTGGATGCTTGTGAAGGGTTTCCAAGAGCTGGCTCAAGAAGATTTGTATTGTGGCATGTACAACCTCAAGCCGCTGAGCTGTACAGACAGGCCATAAACACCGAATAGAGGCTCGAGGGGTGTTCGACAGGAGGTGGATCATCGAGAACTTGGTGAGGAGGGGCTTCTAGATGCTTTGAGGGTTACGAAGGATTCGGTTCATCGAGACAAAGTGACGGATGGTGATGAGTCAATGATAGAAGGTCAGTCTGACGGTCCTATGACAGCTGGTCGGTCTCTAAGTGGGGGTTGCTCTACAGATCTAGATTTGACGACATTTAGTTTGCCAAATATTCATGAAGTGACATCGGTTTCATCTATTCGAAGCCAGGAAGGAGATTAAGTATTGCAGCAAACTTAATCTGAGGTGGAAGGGGAGCTGTCATCGACGGCATGCACAATTGATATTCTGCTCGAGGACGCACGTGTATGAGGGAGCTTCAAGTTCGGACAGGAAGGTGGACATGTTCCGAAGTTCGAATCTTGTGCAAACCGTACCGTCCGCTTGGTTGGGTAAGCTAAGGGTGAAGAAGCTCGTCGAAACGTTAACACTTTCCGGTAGAAGACGGAAGTCGGGGACAAGCAGCCAAGACTTACAGTGAGGCTGATCGTTAGGAAATTCGGTTTTGATTGTGTCATTAATATCGACAGGATCCCAGTGGTGCAGGAGGTGCTACGCATGGCAGCTAGCATCGACGTGACGGTCGAGGAGCTGGAGACAAAGGAAGATGCGAAACAACTCGAAAGATCAGAGATCAGTGGCATGGGGAGCAAAAACTCTGTCGTGGGACGACAAGCATGTAGTCCAGTTGAGGACCCATAGGGTCAATACCCTCTCATCAGACTGGAGAGGAAGATTGTTGGAGTCCAGTCTGGATTTGGTAACAACATACTTGAGGAATCCAAATCTTATTAAATATTCAATTTGATTAGATTTAGATGTCTATAATTGTTGTTGTGCTATTTTAGATATAATAGGATTCTTATTTTAGAAAATCTTGTTATGATCTAAAATAGGATAATTGATGGGCTATTTTAGGTACAATAGTATTCTTATTTGAGGGCTTCCTAATTAAGAAATCATATTATGACCTAAAATAGTATTTTCTCATCCTATATATATGGGGAGAGGGTGGAGGCACAAAGATAAGCACAAAGCACAAAAGTGGATATTCGGGGTGCTTGTCCACAAGAAATTCTAAGAGAAAGTCCGTACTTTGCTCTTAGGACTTCGCCATCCAAGACAGAAGGAAGAAGAAGATCTAATCGAGAGGTCGTCAACTTCGATTAGGGAGATTACTAGGGGTTGGTTAGTGATCTCAATTGTAATCTTCTATTTTTCTTCTTGAGAGTGGTGAGAGGTTGAACCTATTAGGGCAAAAGGGTTCAACGTGAGTTCTGTTAATCTTGTAATTTCATCTGAATTATTAAAGGTTGGGATTTTTTCAGGTGACGTACGTCACCGCCATATACTTGTCTTCATCTTGTACTTGGTGTTCGTTAGACGGGACTTGGTTTTGGTCAGTAGGGTTGAAAAGCGCTTCCGCACGCGTCCAACAATAGTGAATTTTGGCTACCTACATATATTAGAAGTTATGTACTTGGCTCTTCAGTATTTATCATGTGGTAATTATTGTATGATGAGTACTTCTATATATAAATACTTTTAGTCCACAATCTTGCTAAGATTAGTAGGGCACTAATATGTGATCCAGAGGGTTCTATAATATTTGACCTTTCCCACGATTTCTATTCTTATATTTATACACAAGGATTGATCAAACTATATTTTAAAACCACATGTGATTAGTCATCCTGAACCGTCTAAAATTTCCTATCAGATCGGAAGAAGGCAAAAAAAAAAATTACAATGTGAATTGGTAGGAAAAAAGATTAAATTATTTTGTGAAAATTAATATGATATAGCTTTACCCTATAGTGATATTTGGAGGTAGAGCAGGTCAGCTATGACAAATGTGAAGCTATGCATCCATGTCAGACTGATGAAGAACTACAAACAAGTACCTTAGTGGTGGTTCAAGATAACTAAAAGATATCAAACTACACGTGTGAGGCACACCACGGACACTACAAGATGAACTAGGACACACCAAAATAGGTGTGGTACCTGCGTCGCTACGTCCTTACCATATGGTATCATATTGGAAAGAGTGCTCGTGTGTGTGAATGCCACAAATTTGATGCGGCTAATCAATGGTTTTTTAAATTGGTGGAAACCACTTTTGTCTCCTGAGCAAGTACCTGATGCAAAATTTCCATATTGGTGCAGTGCATTCTGATTCTGGAGGGAGTTCTAGAACCCTTCTGTTTGTAGGTTACTTTTGTAATCATTTTGGTGCTTGTGGTTGAGCAGTTGTTAGTATTCTGATGAACATGCTTTTATTTCCTTTTTATATTTATTTCTGATTTGGATGACTGTTATGCAGAATACTTACCTTGAGTTATGATCCTTCATCTAAAAAAGGTCTTAAGTTGTATGTAAACAAAACTTTCTATCTAAAAAAGAGTCATGCTGACGGGAATTCAAGAATCAGGAAGGATAGAACATTTCATAATATGGATTCAAGGTGTAGGAATAAAGATTTCGAAAGGTTTTCTACTTAATTTGATTGTAACAATAGCCTTTATAGGTATGTTCATGCTGACGGGAACGAGTTAAATGACTTGTATGTGGTTTGCATGATATACTTATGATAATTATTATTAAGTGGTGTGCACGTTTCTCAATTTTCATGTGTATATGGACGTTAACTTTTATTTATTCCTTGGAAATGGAGTATCATATTTAATTACCTTGGAGGAAAAGCTGTTGATATTTTGTTAGACAGAAGTTAGCATTGATATGTGATGTACTCGTATATTTGCATATTGCCTCTACAAATCAGTTTTTTTTTTTTTTTTTGTATGTGCGCATTTTCTCTACAATTTCGTTTCATAGGGATCCTTATATAGGAATAGGTTCAGCTAGTTTACCTTTATTAGTTGTGAATTTTCTTGTTTTCAGGGTGCAGCATATCGAATTACTACTTAAGGGAAAAATCTTGAGGTAGAATCAGTAGCGCAGCTTAAGGAAAATCTTAGCCTAAGCCAGGAGTGGTGAAGAAGTACAATAGGATGCCAGTACCTGTAGCTACATCTGACATCTAAGTTTTAACAAACAATGAAACATCAGTATATGGAAAGGAAAATGCTACTTTGACCGCCCGCAGGGCTGACCTGCGCCCGCGTGGCAGCCAGCCATTAGCCCCTGCTAACGTGGGCCTACCCCGGGGCCAATGCCAACGCGCCGCATGACCGCGGTCTAGCGTGGGCAATCCCGGCTGTGGTCAAAATAGCAGCACAAATATGGAAATTGTGGTTGATTCTCTCTTGTATATGCATACACATCTCATCTAGAATCACCAATTCAGCATTGACTAGAAAAAAAGGATCTTATTACAGATGGAAACAATCACACAAAAGTCCACCTCATTACTTTGAACACTATTTTGAATTAAAGTAGCATATGACTATGGTGTTCTTTCTTTTGTGTTTGGGTGTAGTACACCAGGGTCTGTTTGTGTATTGTTGTTATAGTTTCATAAAAAATTCTGATTGTTGGACACTTTAAAGTCCTATCTACTTGATTCCTTTCAGATGTTGGAGAAGGGACATGAAGATTTAGATGAAGACTTTGATTTCAAGGTATTGGAAAATGGCATTGTTAGTTTGGGAAAAAAAAATTCACATATATTGTCATTGGTTTGCTTATTCACTTTTCTATTTTTTCTCGTGACTGGACATATTGTTGTGCCGCCTCTACATTTCAATGTACATGTGGAATCTGAGATTCAGACCAGTGCATCATATTGGCTTGCCTCATCACTCACAGCACGCGAAGAAACTTCTGGAGACTGCTGACATATTTGTTAAGTTATATACCATTGTAGGTGTGTTGTCTATGTTTTCTTCCTACATTCAAGGTTTGTTTTGGGCTGATGTCCATTAGTGTTCTGATCCCTTCATGCCTGGCCCACTAAACATTATACGACATAGTATTCTATATGCTGAGTGTTGTAAATATGGATATCCCATGTCTTTTGGTCTTCCAAAACTTATGTAACTCATAGTCCTTGGTTTCATAACTTATGTAAGTTATGGCCTTTGACATTCTCTTGTAGGCCTACAAAAGGACCATTCTAGTTGAGTGTTAGTGAAATAAAGAAAGACTATTTTCCTACATTTTTTATCTTGTTCTTCTCCAATGTATAACACGTTATCGGCACCACTTTGCTCAAGGAAATTGTAAGTTATCAGCAAGACTTTGCTCAAGAAAATTGTATGTCCAACTTTCGTCGTTCTTTTAAATTTATTATTCGTGCATTCATATGGTTGTAGGAGGGTTTTCTATTCCCACAGCCGACGCATATTTTTGCCAATATATTCATCATTGGGGTTTAAGATTGTTGGAGTTTACAAAACTGACCCACACAAGATTCGATTTTTTTAACCCAATAGTTGATGCCTTTGGTTGGTGTTCTTACTACAAGAAAAATAACATTTGATGACGGTCTTTTTGTTGACGGTCGGTAAAACCCGTCAACTAAGCTGTTTTACTTGACAGTTTAGGCCTCGTGTCAAGTAAACCCTTGTTTTCTGTTAAGTTTAAAATATTGGACCGCTTTAGTTGACGACTTTCAGGGAACCATCACGAAATCCACCTCTTTTTCTTGACGGTTAGGTTAAAGCCGTCAACTAAAGTCGAGGGGGGGGGGCAATTCTCGCGGCTATTTCATCATCGTAAATATTCCAAATTTTTTGGAATAGTGACAGTTCTGATATATTAAGAAAATAGCAGGCACTTTTCAAGAGCCTGCATTTCTTCGAAAAAAATTTCCCTCTATAAAAATCCTTTTCTCCCCTCGTTCCTCTCAGAAAACCCTCTTCTCCTCAAGTCCTTTCTCTTTCCTCTCAGAAGACACTCTCCTTCCATTCCCTAAAACACTCTCCTCGGCGTCCCCGATCTCCTTGGTGGCCTACGTCCCCTCTCCAAAACCCTATCATCGGCGGCAAATACCATGCGGCAACTTCGGTCGTCACCCCAAAAAATTTCCCACTCTATCAAACCCTCATGTCCTCCTCTCCTTCAATTCGATCCCTAATCTCTCTCTACTGAGTTCTCCTCTTCTCCTCTTCTTTCCTCTTCCTGTCCCCTCGAACCCGCTCCAAAAACCTTAACCCTAAATTTCTTTTCTTTTTTAGCAATGGAGGAAGCACTAGAGATGGAGCGACGAAGGAGATGTAGCCGGCATCGAACGCCTCCACCGCCTCCTCATGTCCTCCTAGGAACAAGATGGTTCTATACAAGCTGCCCTTCCAAGAGGTTCGGTTCCTCATCAAAATTGTCGCCTGCTCTCGACAAAGCTGGCACCCCACTACCGTCGTCGCCGCCACCACCACCACAGTCCTTTTCCTTTTGAAATAATTAGTTTTTGTGAAATTTTTAGATCAACTTACTTTCCTTCGTAAAAAGTCTAGATTTTTAGAGAGATTTTGATCTCGAATTGGGGGATCTTAGAGTTTCCAATTTGGGATCTTAGATTTTTTTCTCTCTCTTCTATTTTTATTCTTCTTCCAATTTGAGTGAGGAGGAAGATGGCTTACGAAGTTCGTTCAACGACGTTCGAGGACTACGAGAAGGAGAGCAAGTATGGATACGTACGGAAGGTCATATTTTGATAGTTACTGTGATTTATTTAATCCAAGGTCAGATTTCATTGAATATCATAGCATACCCTCCGAATGGATACATGAAGCTTTGGTAGGTATTATATGTGGCACTTTTGTTTTCTTCGTAGAACTCCTTATTAACTGGTCAAGATTTCAAAGTACCACTTGACTGCCAAAGCTATATATGCATATGTGGAAACATCTATAAACAATCTATAAACAATTTATGGTTATAGTCTTGTAACTTATACATTGTGATCATGTATATTGCATCAAATGTTTTATTTAGTCTTGCTGTATTCCTGCAGGCAATATATTCTCAGTACTATGGAGGTCTTGCCAAAGGCCCTTGAAACATTTCCTAGAATGTTCCAATTGGCCAATAGCTCATTCCATTTACATGACATTGTTGGGAACGAAGCGCAAAAATCGTCCCCCCAAACCAGAAAGTCCTGCGAGAGAACCGAGCAAAAGCACACAAACCAAAAATGCCAAACACAATCACAGACACAAAGATTTTTGACGTGGAAAATTCTTGCGGAAAAAACCACGGGACGATCGGAGTCCAGCCCTGAAGAATCTCCACTAATGGAATAAAGAGAATACACCCTCTACAAGCTCCTTCCGATCCAACACGGATCACCACAACTCACTTGAAAGAAAATTTTTTGATTGTGGACTCCGAAGAACAAGAGATGCCGAAAAATTATTCAAAGCAATCTCTCCTTCACAATAGTCCTTAATCCTCTCTCTCTCTCTCTCTCTCTCTCTCTCTCTCTCTCAAAGGTTGTAAGCACTCTTGTTTTTTAGATTATTTTACAACTAGCATGCGTCACCTTTTTATAAGCCCTTGGAAATCCATACATGGAAGGCCAATATATATAAAAACTTCCAATATGCATCAATCATATATTTAATGGAAATCCAATCATAATTGGCTTGCCATAATTGGAAACACAATTATATGGAAAGCTACTATATGAAGGGCCCAATCATAAATATATGATCAAAATAAATATGGAAATCCAATCATATATTTTTTTACTATATATGTTCCAAAATAGATCTATGCACTCCCCGAGCTTCTCCGACACACGGATGGCGCTTATCGCTCTCCGGGGTATTCTCCACATAGGTTGGGTACTCCATCCAGTTCAACAAATCTCCCCCTTCACAACTTGGTGGAGGAACTCGTCATCCCGACGATCCGCTTGCAGTACTCAAATTTTCCCTTTGGTAGAACCTTGGTGAGCATGTCCGCTCCATTGTCATCAGTATGGACCTTCTCAAGCATCGCGTCCTTCTTAGCTCAACCACATCTCGTATCCAATGATACCGAGTCTCGATGTGCTTGGATCGGCTATGAAAGGTCTGATTTTTCACAAGTTGAATAGCACTCTGAATGTCGCAAAGCAAAGAATACTGCTCTTGCTTCAGCACCATTTCCTACAGCAGCTTTTTCATCCACAGCAACTCCTTACAAGATTCCGTCGTTGCAATGTACTCAGCCTCTTTCGTCGATAAGGCAACATACTTCTACAACCGCGACTGCTACGATACCGCTCCTCCAGCAAACATCATCATATTGCCCAAAGTCGATCGTCTCGTGTCGACATCTCCAGCCATATCAGCATCGGTATACCCAACCAGCTTCGGCTCGTTACCACGAAAAAATTCTCCAATCGACAGTGCCCTGAAGGTATTGTAGAATGCAATTGACCGCACTCCAATGTACCCTTCCAGGATTTGAAAGATACCTGCTAACTGTGCCAACTGCATGAGCGATGTCTGGCATCGTACATACCATAGCATACATAAGGCTTCCCATAGCTGAGGCATATGGAACCTGCTCCATATATTTTTTTCATCCTCGGTAGATGGACACTGCTCCTCAGTGAACTTAAAGTAGACCGCAAGGTGGAAACTCACTTTCTTTGACCCGTCCATACCAAAACGTCGGTGAATATACCTCCTTTGGGACAAGTATAGCAACTTGGACTCTCTCTCGGCTGATCTCTATCCCAAGAATAGTCTTTGTTGTACCCAAATCCTTTGTAGAGAAGGCCATGCCCAGTTGGCACTTCAACTATGCTATCCTAGTGGCACTCCGACCCACTAATAGCATATCATCAATATAGAGAAATAAAATGATGAAATCATCCTCGACAAAGTACCTCACAAATATACAATGGTCTGACGTCGTCCGTGCATCACCGTGCTCTCCCATAAATGACTCGAACTTCCTGTACCACTGACTTGGAGCCTGCTTCAGACCATACAAGCTCTTCCTCAACCGACAGACCAAATGTGACTTACCCTTCTCACAGAATCCCTCTGGATGCTCCATGTATAACTCATCCTCAAGATCACCGTGGAGGAATGTCGTCTTCATATCTATCTGCTCGACCTCCAAGTCGAGACTGGCTGCCAATGCTAGCACCACCCAAATTTATGAGTGCTTAACGACAGGCGAAGAGATCTCATCATAATCTACGCTTTTTCGCTGACCGTAGCCTTTAACTACCAGCCTCGCTTTGTATCGAGGGCAAGTAGCATCATCCGTCTGCTTCACTCTAAACATCCATCGATTCTTCAAAGCCTTCTTGCCCTTTGGCAATTGTACCAGCTCAGAAGTGGAATTGGCGTATAAGGAACTCATCTCCTCCTATATAGCCTCCATCTACTCTTGCATGTGTTCATCTTCTATAGCCTTTGTAAAATTTTTGGGCTCTTCCCCGTCAGTCAATAGCACATACTCACCCGGTGAGTATCTTGTAGATGGTCGACGCTCTCTGTCACTCCTTCTCAGTGGAGCCACTGGTGCTGGCTGTATACCAACAGCCTCCTCCTTTTCAGGAACCGTCTTCCCGACATGCTCATCATCCTGAGGGACACCCTGACCACCATCAGCAGGCTGATAATCAAGGTTGGGAGGAACTACATGTACTGGCTCTCCTATAATTGGATCCTCTGCGATGTCCTCTGGTAACTGCTCGAAGCGAAATGAATCTAACTCAGGCAATTCCTCAACCTCAGAAGGTGTCTCGGAATCCTGAGTGTTGGTCATGGTCCGATCCTTGACAAATACCACGTCCCTGCTTCTGTAGAGCTTTCTTTCCACCGGGTCGTAGAGTCTATAGCGAAACTCATCCCGACCGTAGCCGACAAAGACGTATCGCCTCGTTTTTGGCACAAGTTTGGACCTCTCGTCCTTCGGTACATGTACAAAGGCCTTACATCCAAACACTCACAGGTGATTGTATGACGGCTCTTTGCCGTACCATACTTTGTCAGGCACATTACACTGCAAAGGAGTAGTAGGAAATAAATTAATAACATAAGCAGCTGTGAGAAGAGCCTTACCCCAACAACTGTCCGACAAGTTTGCTTCTAACAGCAAACACTGCACTCTCTCTATCAGTGTCCTGTTCATGCGCTCCGATACGCCATTGAGCTGAGGTCTCTTGGGCGGAGTCTTCTGGTGTCGTATCCCTTGCTCTCTGCAATAAGCATCTGTCACTACCACTTTTCTAGCTTGGGGGTATTTTGGTCATTTTGATCATTTTTGAAAATTTGTGAATTATTTGGAATTATTATTTATTATTTGGATTTATTATAATTAATATGATTTTTAGTGATTTTTAGTGATTTTTAGTAGAATTGATTTTGGGCCTATAGTTGACTTTGACTAGTGTTGACTAGAAGACTAAACTAGTGACTAACCTAGGTTATGGCCACTTGGTTAGGTTAAGTAATCTTGGTTTGACCTAAGTTAGTGAGGGTTAACTCATTGAAACTTGTTTGGAGAGATTTGGAGTTGATTAGGCTAGAATGGCTTATGATTTCATAAGTCATGACTAATGACTTGAGACTTAAAGCCCATAGGCCCACACCATGTAGCTAACCCTAATTCTAATTAGCCCATGGCTGGACATTATGATCTCCTCCATCCTATTTAATACTGTAATACCCAGTTTTCCAGATGAGGGTAATTTTGAAATTTTATATTTAATTTATTTAATTATGGTATTTAAAATTTTAATATAATTTTTGGTGATTTTTTTTTATAATTTTTAAAACTATTTAAATCATGACTTGTGATTTTAGGTGTTTTGCTAGTGAGCCGTAGTGACTGTCTACCCTAGAGCCTAACCATGTGAGTAGAGATTTTGTTTAGTACATTCTAGCCTAGAGGGTATTTTTGGTCATTTTAGGATTTATTAGAATTTTTGGGAATTTTTAGGAATTGTTTTGGAATTATTTGACTAAGGGTTGACTTGGTTGATTTTGACTAGTGTTGACTTTGATGACTAGCCTAGAAGCTAACCCTAGTTGTGATAGCCTTGGTTAGGTTAAGTAACCTTAGTCCAACTTAGGTTAACCCATGATTTAGTCCATTAGACTCAAGTTAGAATAGAGTGGGTTAAGTCATAAGTCATGACTTATGGTTTTGAGACCAATAGAAATGAACATAGCCTTAGCTCATGTAACTTGGCCCAAAGCCCATAGCCCATCACTAAACCCTAACCCTAACCGACTATGGCCAGCCAACATAGGGATCCCAACCCTTTAAATAGTCTCTTCCATTTAGGGCTAGCCTCTTTAGAAAGAAATCCCAAGTTGGAAGAAGAGGTAAATCCCCAACTTCTAAAATCCCTAGAAAATCCATTTTAAATCCTTTTCTCCCCAAACCAATTGCAATAGGTTCTAATTTAGGTATTCTTGCTGTTGTGAAAGTTTATTTCCAGCCTTGGGACAATTTGGTGGAGTTTGGACATCAAGAAGAACACCTCTCTTTGGAGCTCTTTGGGGCTTTTGACACCTATAGGTAAATTACTAAAACTCTATTATAGTTGCTAATATTTTTGCATGGAGACCTAGATCTAGGTGTCCCCTAGCTAACGCCCAAGTTTGGTAGGAAATCGTGTCCGATTCGTGTCCCAATTGGACACGAATCCATGCTAGGCAGTAGGTGTTTATGGAAATGCCACAAAGAATATTTTTGTCTTATTTTTTAATTCTTTTTGAACATGATTGTAGATCTAGGTGTATGTTTTAATTCTTGTGAAGTGTCCATGGTGTTTTAGTGTCTGTGTCGGGTGCACGAAGGGTCGGACACGCTCGTATGCGCGGTTGGGGCTTCCCCTGCTACTCGGGTTGGATTGCACTCTGGACACAGCAATTCGGGACACGCCACTTGACACGTGGGTGGGGCAGTGTCTGATACGGCCCTTCCCAAGTCTCGCGTGTCCCTGTGCCGTGTCGAGCGAGCACGAGCTCGTGCACTGGTCGCTCGAGCTGCTGCGCGCGAGTTTCAGTCCCCTCTGATACGGGCTGTTAGCGTGGACACGGCGACACGGTGTCGCATTGCAGGCTGACACAGACCTAGGGTGACCCTAGGCGAACACCCCTGTGTGAGCACGTGCCTCGAGTCGTACTGTGTCGTGTGCACGATACGCGTGCACGCGTGCACGATACAGTGCTATTCCTGTTCACTGTAGGTGTTTGATTAGTGTTCTTAGGCTTGGACACGCGCTGTGTCGCATCGTGATGGACACGAATTGGACCATAAGACACGGGCACATGTTTATCTTCATTTACCAACCAAGAAACTTGCATTTTAATTCCTTTTGAAAGATCCTTTTCAAATACCCTAAAATCTGAACTGTGTATAATTACACTGTATTTTCTAGTTTTTGCAATTTGATTTTGGGCAGCTAATCAACCTATTTTAAAACTGTTTTGGCATGGTTTGAAACCCTATTGCTATACTCATATATGTTTCCTAAGTGTGGGTCGAGTTTGAAACGATTTGGTGTTAGTTTGACATTGTTTGGGTTCTTTTAGTATAGACTGAAATATAATTTTGAAATATGATATTCGTAAACTGATTTTTACCTTTACTTGAATTTTGAGTTTGGGGATAGTGATAGGAACTGAACTGAGTTAGTTTCCCTTCCTTTCAGTTTTTTATTCTCCTTTCTTTTGTTCCCTTCAAACTAAGTTTAGTTGTAAATGGTAATGTGGTAGGGTAAAAGGAAATTCTGAAACTGTTTTTGAAGTGAAGAAATTGAGTTGATTTTTAATCCAAAACTGAGAATGTGGTTATAAGTTTTGATGTTGGTCAATATTAGACTGAATGGTAATTAGTTAGTTAGGTTTTCATGTTTAAGTGTACATTGGAATCTGATTTCTCTCACATTGTTTCACCCTATCACTCTATGTACACTATGACACTTTGCACTCTCCATACATTCACATGCATTCACTCCTTGACACACAAAACTGAAAACACCCTACTGCCTACTGTAAACACATGACACACACAGCCCACTTGCCACTTTTGCTTCACTTCACTTCTTCACAATGACACCCTTTCACTTTGACACTATAACATCCTTCACATTGACATTGACACTGTTTGAACTAGAATTAGAATTTAAAACTGAGATTGTCACATGTTTTAATGTTAGTTAGGCAATTTAAAATCTAAAAACTGAGAATAGTAGGCTGAATGGTTAATAATTATATGGACATTGTGTAACTTAGGCAAAAATTTGAAGTTTGATAATGATGATGTTGTTAATGTAGGCTATAAAAACTGAAACTGAAATAGAATGCTTTCCTTTCCCTCTTTACACTGTTAACAGTTAACTAATGACCCCCTTTGCCATGTGACACTATCATTCACACACACACACATACTCTACACTATGTGATACACACACCACTCTAATACCCCCTTGCCATGATTCCCTCACCCCTTCACCTATACACTTGCCATGTACCCATGACACTTAACCCTCACTTCACTTGCTATGTCCACATGACACACACACACTCACTTGCCTATGCACTTTCACTTCTCCACTTTGTACACATGCACACATTTTCCCTTTCACTCTCTTCACTCTCTAACCCTCTATGTATCTATTGTATACATATATATATATAAGCTCATATAAGTTGTACCATATAGATAGTAATGTAATGCATATGGCTTGGTAGTATATATATATATGATATGATAAGTGATATGTATATAGTTAACTATCCTATATATATAATCATGTATGTGTTGTGACTTGGATTTGAGTTATGGTTTTAGATTAGGTTTAGAATGACTTGTGTAGCCTTAGTTAGACTAAAATAGACTAGTATAGGCTAGTGTAGCCTTGTTAGACCTAGTTGGCTAGTTTGACCATAGTTGACCTAGGGTTGACTTCTTGGTTGACCAGGGTTGACCAAGAATTGACTTTGACCTAGATTGACCTAGAAATCATGTAGATGCATTGTAGAGCTTTATTATTCTATTTTAGACTTGTTGTGACTAGCGCTGTTCTGAATAGGAGCCAGACACCACTCCTCAGGCAGTATATTTCCTCGGGACATTCAGTTATCAGGCGAGTACATTCTCTGATCATTTCATAACTTGCTTAGAATTATATTCCTGCTCTAGTTTACCTTATTTGATGCTGTCACGACATTATCACGGATTGATACTATATGGATCCTTGCTTGAGATGTTATCCCCCTCGGGAGCATCGGATACATTGTGCCATGTGTTTCATGTACATCGTGTATTCCTCGCTCTCATGTTATCCATGTTTATCATGTGCTTCATGCTCGTTCGTGCTTGCTCCTGTACTCTCATGTGCTACCATGATCGGTCGTGTTTCCCATGAATCTCATGTATAACCTATACTTCATGTGCACCCTTAGTGGGCCTTCGTGTGGAATTCATGTGCACTCAGTTCTCTGAGCCTCGTGAATACTTCATGTATACCCATCTATGGGCTTCATGTGAAAACCATGTGCGTAACATAACCTGTCTGGATCCTTGTGTATTGATTGGGGCTTGGGGGAGTATAAATAGTCATGTGAACAATTCCAAAGTAGAATAGCCATGTACACCTCTTTAGTATAGCCATGTGCAAATCAAGCCGTTCACATGTTGATTTTGTACTCTAAATCACTAGTCACTGGTAGCACTCTACTTATAGTAGATATTCTATTACAGTTCTCTTCCTGTTACATTATGTATTTCCTTTCAGTTTCATGTATTGTACTCTCTTGCACGTTTATATTTTCTAACCTGTTATGATCTGCGTGAGATGTATTGTGCTCGCTCCCGTCCTGACTGGACCTGTTGAAAATTTTACAGAGGATGATGAGGAACCCTGCACCCCTTACCTTGGAGCTTGCCTAGATGACACTCGCGACCTGGACCCCTGGGGAGGTTCAGGCAGCTGCTGAGGATGGCACCCTTGCATAGTGTAGTTAGCTTAGTCTGTTCTTCTTTTCATGTTTAGTTGTTGTCTTATTTCCAGAGTTGTATATTTTAGTAGATATTGAGACTAGTAGATGTTGAGACTTGTATTTCATTTGAGTTGCACCTCAGTTGAGGATTTTTTATCTATTTCATCGTGCTACATTCTACCTTAGATTGTGATTGAGTTGTACCTCTGTGTTGGCCTCCTTATGGAGAGTATTCATATTATGCTATTTATAGTTCATGACCTAGAACAACGTTCTACCGCCGACACTGCGGCGTAGGCTTGGCGTTATTACGTTTTCGTACCCTCACAGTGGGTGCGGGTCGTGACACGTTTTTAGTGGTGGCCCATGCAGGTCGAGTTTGTGTAGTAGTATTCGAACTAGAGTACCACTACAGCCTGCGGTAGGATTAGGAGTTATTTTCGAGGTACTCAATCACATTAGGAAAAACTCTAACTGAATTCCTACTATCTAAATTCCTGATACTTCCTTGAATAACTGTCCTCCCTTGAATTATCATTCTATCTCTGTATTGATTCCTTGTTGATCTGTCTCCAGGATGGTGATTGAGACACGATCGCATCGCTCTGGCTCAGTAGACGCTGGTGAGAGGCCTACCATCCCTCACCCGATTGTTGATGCTGGGACCACAGCACCTTCTATTTCTGCTCATCTAGGAGTTTCTGCAACTTTTGGGAGTGCACCTCCACCTGTCCGGAGGTCTTCTCCCGTCATCCCAGATCTGTACCAGCAGCAATTACCTTCAGGGACAGTAGATACGGCCCAGATGTTTGCCCTTTTTCAGCAGTTCTTGGAGTCTCAGCGACAGATGCAGCAGAGCCAGTCTGCCGATATCCGACAGAGCATGCAGGATACTCACCAGTTGGTCAGGACGACAGTAGAGCTGGTGGCTGCTCAGCCACAGGGAGGTCAGATGCAGCCGTATCAGCCGAGGACTCCAGACATCCAATCCTTCAAGAAGATGGGACCCCGAGATTTCAGAGGTACAGAGGGCATCATATACGCTGACGATTGGATAAAGCATATTGAGGAGATATTCAGATTGGCACAGATACCAGCAGGATTGCAGATCGAGGCAGCCGCCAGTCAGATGCAGGACTTGGCCCGTACTTGGTACCAAACGGACCCGAGGGTTGGTACAGCCGGTCAGACTTGGGCAACATTCAAGAAACTGTTCAAGGAGAAATTCTTCCCTGATACAGCTCTCCGTGCTCTGGAGGCGCAGTTCGAGAGTTTAGTTCAGGGGAACCAGACCGTTGAGGAGTATGCTGGAGAGTTCAGTCGCTTGAGCAGATTCATCGAGGATCTTACTGAGGTCGGGAAGGCGAGGAAGTTCCGCAGGGATTTGATCAGGGAAATCAAGTCATATACCAAGAGCGACCGCGATGCCACCTTCGAGCAGATTCTAGCAGGAGCCATGACAGCGGAGGACGATCTTGGACTGAAGGAGAAGAGGAGGTTAGATACTCAGAGAGCCAGTGATAGTACGGGCCCGGCCAAGAGTCCCCACCTACAGATTCAGCAGCAGGTGCCCTATTTGCAGAGTCAGCAGCAGTATCCGCAGCAGATGCTATCTCTGCAGTTTCAGCAGCAGTTCCAGCAGCAGTACCAGCAATCGAGGGTCTACCTTCAGCAGCGGTAGTTTCAGGACCGTGTACCCTTTCAGCAGACACAGCAGCCACAGATTCAGCAGCAGGCCTCAGAACAACAGCTAGTTATTATTTGTCCCTTCTGTCAGAGACCAGGGCATGGTTGGAGTGAATGCCGGAAGAGGTTGGGCAGATGTTTGCTTTGCGAAGGATCCGATCATCGTCTGAGAGAGTACCCCGAGTCATCAGGACAGACAGTTCAGGGATCAGGAGCTAGGGCTCCGGTAGACCAGCAGACAGGATTACCCTTACCGACTCAGCAGCAGAGGTATATGCAGCATCAGCAGCAGGCCAGAGGAGGCCAGCGAGGGCGAGCTTTCGCCAGGACAGTTGAGGGTGCTCAGGCCAGTAGAGATTTTGCTGCAGGTGCTGATCTATTCAATTTTCTTTCCGCAATTGCCTCTTATACTACCTTGAAATTTCGATTCCTTCTGTTCCTTGTTAGTTGATTAATTTTGTCCTGTTGTTCTTGTGGTTATGTTTGGTTCCTTCTGAGATTAATCACATGGGCTAGGTCACCTTGGTTATGGAATTGAGAATCTTCGAGGGTCGTGTTTAGCTGGCATAGTGAGGACATATAGTCAGATTTAGGACGTATTTCTCGGGTGTGGGAATTTAAGGTTTTTGCTGCCAAGCATGCGGCAATGCGAAAATTTTAAATACCATGATTATAGAGGTATGTGCCTTAGTCGAGGACTCTGTGATTATCGTAGCCTTGCTCCCTAGCACGACGAAGTTTCTGAATATCATGATTTTGGACAGACGCATATGATTATCTGACGGTATGTTTGAGACTTTGTTGTGGGGTGTTTGACCTAGAAGGCCTGCTACCATCTTAATTTCGAGGACGAAATTTTTATAAGGTGGGTAGGATTGTAACACCCAATTTTCCAGATGAGGGTAATTTTGAAATTTTGTATTTAATTTATTTAATTATGGTATTTAAAATTTTAATATAATTTTTGGTGATTTTTTTTATAATTTTTAAAACTATTTAAATCATGACTTGTGATTTTAGGTGTTTTGCTAGTGAGCCGTAGTGACTGTCTACCCTAGAGCCTAACCATGTGAGTAGAGATTTTGTTTAGTACATTCTAGCCTAGAGGGTATTTTTGGTCATTTTAGGATTTATTAGAATTTTTGGGAATTTTTAGTAATTGTTTTGGAATTATTTGACTAAGGGTTGACTTGGTTGATTTTGACTAGTGTTGACTTTGATGACTAGCCTAGAAGCTAACCCTAGTTGTCATAGCCTTGGTTAAGTTAAGTAACCTTAGTCCAACTTAGGTTAACCCATGATTTAGTCCATTAGACTCAAGTTAGAATAGAGTGGGTTAAGTCATAAGTCATGACTTATGGTTTTGAGACCAATAGAAATGAACATAGCCTTAGCTCATGTAACTTGGCCCAAAGCCCATAGCCCATCACTAAACCCTAACCCTAACCCACTATGGCCAGCCAACATAGGGATCCCAACCCTTTAAATAGTCTCTTCCATTTAGGGCTAGCCTCTTTAGAAAGAAATCCCAAGTTGGAAGAAGAGGTAAATCCCCAACTTCTAAAATCCCTAGAAAATCCATTTTAAATCCTTTTCTCCCCAAACTAATTGCAAGAGGTTCTAATTTAGGTATTCTTGCTGTTGTGAAAGTTTATTTCCAGCCTTGGGACAATTTGGTGGAGTTTGGACATCAAGAAGAACACCTCTCTTTGGAGCTTTTTGGGGCTTTTGACACCTATAGGTAAATTACTAAAACTCTATTATAGTTGCTAATATTTTTGCATGGAGACCTAGATCTAGGTGTCCCCTAGCTAACCCCCAAGTTTGGTAGGAAACCGTGTCCGATTCGTGTCCCAATTGGACACGAATCCATGCTAGGCAGTAGGTGTTTGTGGAAATGCCACAAAGAATATTTTTGTCTTATTTTTTAATTCTTTTTGAACATGATTGTAGATCTAGGTGTATGTTTTAATTCTTGTGAAGTGTCCACGGTGTTTTAGTGTCTGTGTCGGGTGCACGAAGGGTCGGACACGCTCGCACGCGCGGTTGGGGCTTCCCCTGCTACTCGGGTTGGATTGCACTCTGGACACGGCGATTCGGGACACGCCACTTGACACGTGGGTGGGGGCAGTGTCTGACACGGCCCTCCCCAAGTCTCGCGTGTCCCTGTGCCGTGTCGAGCGAGCACGAGCTCGTGCACTGGTCGCTCGAGCTGCTGCGTGCGAGTTTCAGTCCCCTCTGATACGGGCTGTTAGCGTGGACACGGCGACACGGTGTCGCATTGTAGGCTGACACAGACCTAGGGTGACCCTAGGCGAACACCCCTGTGTGAGCACGAGCCTCGAGTCGTACTGTGTCGCGTGCACGACACGCGTGCACGCGTGCACGATACAGTGCTATTCCTGTTCACTGTAGGTGTTTGATTAGTGTTCTTAGGCTTGGACACACGCTGTGTCGCATCGTGATGGACACGAATTGGACCATAAGACACGGGCACATCTTTATCTTCATTTACCAACCAAGAAACTTGCATTTTAATTCCTTTTGAAAGATCCTTTTCAAATACCCTAAAATCTGAACTGTGTATAATTACACTGTATTTTCTAGTTTTTGCAATTTGATTTTGGGCAGCTAATCAACCTATTTTAAAACTGTTTTGGCATGGTTTGAAACCCTATTGCTATACTCATACATGTTTCCTAAGTGTGGGTCGAGTTTGAAACGATTTGGTGTTAGTTTGACATTGTTTGGGTTCTTTTAGTATAAACTGAAATATAATTTTGAAATATGATATTAGTAAACTGATTTTTACCTTTACTTGAATTTTGAGTTTGGGGATAGTGATAGGAACTGAACTGAGTTAGTTTCCCTCCCTTTCAGTTTTTTATTCTCCTTTCTTTTGTTCCCTTCAAACTAAGTTTAGTTGTAAATGGTAATGTGGTAGGGTAAAAGGAAATTCTGAAACTGTTTTTGAAGTGAAGAAATTGAGTTGATTTTTAATCCAAAACTGAGAATGTGGTTATAAGTTTTGATGTTGGTCAATATTAGACTGAATGGTAATTAGTTAGTTAGGTTTTCATGTTTAAGTGTACATTGGAATCTGATTTCTCTCACATTGTTTCACCCTATCACTCTATGTACACTATGACACTTTGCACTCTCCATACATTCACATGCATTCACTCCTTGACACACAAAACTGAAAACACCCTACTGCCTACTGTAAACACATGACACACACAGCCCACTTGCCACTTTTGCTTCACTTCACTTCTTCATAATGACACCCTTTCACTTTGACACTATAACATCCTTCACATTGACATTGACACTGTTTGAACTAGAATTAGAATTTAAAACTGAGATTGTCACATGTTTTAATGTTAGTTAGGCAATTGAAAATCTGAAAACTGAGAATAGTAGGCTGAATGGTTAATAATGATATGGACATTGTGTAACTTAGGCAAAAATTTGAAGTTTGATAATGATGATGTTGTTAATGTAGGCTATAAAAACTGAAACTGAAATAGAATGCTTTTCTTTCCCTCTTTACACTGTTAACAGTTAACTAATGACCCCCTTTGCCATGTGACACTATCATTCACACACACACACACACTCTACACTATGTGATACACACACCACTCTAACACCCCCTTGCCATGATTCTCTCACCCCTTCACCTATACACTTGCTATGTACCCATGACACTTAACCCTCACTTCACTTGCTATGTCCACATGACACACACACACTCACTTGCCTATGCACTTTCACTTCTCCACTTTGTACACATGCACACATTTTTCCTTTCACTCTCTTCACTCTCTAACCCTCTATGTATCTATTGTATACATATATATATATAAGCTCATATAAGTTGTACCATATAGATAGTAATGTAATGCATATGGCTTGGTAGTATATATATATGATATGATAAGTGATATGTATATAGTTAACTATCCTATATATATAATCATGTATCTGTTGTGACTTGGATTTGAGTTATGGTTTTAGATTAGGTTTAGAATGACTTGTGTAGCCTTAGTTAGACTAAAATAGACTAGTATAGGCTAGTGTAGCCTTGTTAGACCTAGTTGGCTAGTTTGACCATAGTTGACCTAGGGTTGACTTCTTGGTTGACCAGGGTTGACCAAGAATTGACTTTGACCTAGATTGACCTAGAAATCATGTAGATGCATTGTAGAGCTTTATTATTCCATTTTAGACTTGTTGTGACTAGCGCTGTTCTGAATAGGAGCCAGACACCACTCCTCAGGCAGTACATTTCCTCGGGACATTCAGTTATCAGGCGAGTACATTCTCTGATCATTTCATAACTTGCTTTGAATTATATTCCTGCTCTAGTTTACCTTATTTGATGCTGTCACGATATTATCACGGATTGATACTATATGGATCCTTGCTTGAGATGTTATCCCCCTCGGGAGCATCGGATACATTGTGCCATGTGTTTCATGTACATCGTGTATTCTTCGCTCTCATGTTATCCTTGTTTATCATGTGCTTCATGCTCGTTCGTGCTTGCTCGTGTACTCTCATGTGCTACCATGATCGGTCGTATTTCCCATGAATCTCATGTATAACCTATACTTCATGTGCACCCTTAGTGGGCCTTCGTGTGGAATTCATGTGCGCTCAGTTCTCTGAGCCTCGTGAATACTTCATGTATACCCATCTATGGGCTTCATATGAAAACCATGTGCGTAATATAACCTGTCTGGATCCTTGTGTATTGATTGGGGCTTGGGGGAGTATAAATAGTCATGTGAACAATTCCAAAGTAGAATAGCCATGTACACCTCTTTAGTATAGCCATGTGCAAATCAAGTCGTTCATATGTTGACTTTGTACTCTAAATCACTAGTCACTGGTAGCTCTCTACTTATAGTAGATATTCTATTACAGTTCTTTTCCTGTTACATCATGTATTTCCTTTCAGTTTCATGTATTGTACTCTCTTGCACGTTTATATTTTCTAACCTGTTATGATCTGCGTGAGATGTATTGTGCTCGCTCCCGTCCTTACTGGACCTGTTGAAAATTTTACAGAGGATAATGAGGAACCCTGCACCCCTTACTTTGGAGCTTGCCTAGATGACACTCGCGACCTGGACCCCTGGGGAGGTTCAGGCAGCTGCTGAGGATGGCACCCTTGCATAGTGTAGTTAGCTTAGTCTGTTCTTCTTTTCATGTTTAGTTGTTGTCTTATTTCCAGAGTTGTATATTTTAGTAGATATTGAGACTAGTAGATGTTGAGACTTGTATTTCATTTGAGTTGCACCTCAGTTGAGGATTTCTTATCTATTTCATCGTGCTACATTCTACCTTAGATTGTGATTGAGTTGTACCTCTGTGTTGGCCTCCTTATGGAGAGTATTCATATTATGCTATTTATAGTTCATGACCTAGAACAGCGTTCTACCGCCGACACTGCGACATAGGCTGGGCGTTATTACGTTCTCGTACCCTCACAGTGGGTGCGGGTCGTGACAAATACCCCTCAAAGTTAGGGCTAGCCTCCATTAAGATTTTTGCCAAGTTTTAGAAAGAGGTAAGCCCCCATCTTCAATAAATCATAAAAAATCCATTTTAAATCCTTTTTTCTCCAAACCAATTGCATTGGGTCCTAATTTTACTCTACTTGCTGTTGGTATCAAGCAATCTCAACTTGGGAGCACTTTGAAGGAGTTTGGCCATCAAGAGGAGCACCTCTCTTTGAAGCTTTTTGAAGGATTTGACACACATAGGTATATTCCAATCCCCTCCATAGAATTCTAAATTTCTTGCATATTTAGGGAGCCCTAGACCTAACCTAACTGTAGGAATAGGAATCCCCAAAATTTGTGTCCATTTCGTGTCCTTTTTGGACACGTATCAGTGCCGTATTGAATGTGTTTGTTGAAATGCCCCAAAGGGCATTTCGTGTGATTTTTGAGATTGTATTTGAATAGGAAATTAGGGTTTGATGTTGCTTACACATTTCTGTAGTTTTTATGGAGTCTTGGTGTCGTGTCGGGTCCACACGGACACGCGAACACGTGGTCGCACGCATGCGTGCACAGGCACTGTGCATGCCCTGCTGCTCGGGCGCGATTGCGACACGGACACGCCTCCTCGACATGCCAAATTTGACGTGTAGCAAGGGGCCGACACTGACACGGGGCTCCCCAATTTTTAGAGCCCCACATGTCGTGTCGGACACGCACGAACGCGTGCTCCGTTCTTGCACTGTGCAGTTCTCTGTTGAAATTGTGCACTGACACGCGTGTCTCGTATCGCGTACACGTGACGTAGACACGTGGCAGGGTGTCCTAGTCCTAGCCCTAGTCTAGGTCGACACGTGGGCACGACCATGTGTCTTGTGTCGCTTTGTGTCGTGTGCACAGACACCGTGAACACGTGCACGAGGATTGTGCACACTGTGTCCTGTATTTCCTATTTTTGGTTTGAAGTAATTGGACATGTTTGTGTCCACTTTTGTGGACACAAACACTTCACATAGCACGTACACATTATGTTTAAACATTACCAACCACTGATTTAGTATTTTAATTTGATTTTGTTTGTTAATTTTCGAATTTCCCATTTATCCTGAAACTGTGTACAGTCCTATTTTACCTTCTTTTTCTTCCAGTTTTCTCTATGAACTTTGACATCATATTGATCCATTTTTTTACTGCTAATTGCACATTTTTAAACTCTAATGAATGCACCTATAGGTTTACTAATAGTATGTGGAATTTGGGGTTGAATGGGTGGTTGTGTGATTCAAAAACTGAGATTTTCTTTTAGGGTCTGTTTTAAACTGTTTTAATAGGTTTTATGTAATTATATGAGATTGTTGAACTGTTGTTTAATACTCAAATTCTGAGAATTTCAATCAGGCCAAGTTTGGGACTGTTTGAACTAATGTTGGGTTCATTACTGTAAACTGAAATCTGGAAATGGTATAGGAGGGTTTAAACTAGATGTGGGGACTGTTGAGTGAATTTTCATGTGTTATATGAGTTGTTGAACTCTGTTAATGTTTAATTTCTGAAATTGATGGACTGAAGTGAAGGGGGTTGTGCACTTTATTTTCTTCACTATTTTTACCAAATGCTCGCTGTTCTCACTGTTTTTCCTGTCACTGTTTTGTTCCTCACTATTTTCACTCACACACAAGTCCTACACACTAATATGTATCACACACACCCTCTAGTCTATCACACAGTCACACACACACACGTGCCTATGTCTCTCTACACACACACACTTGAACACTCTATATCTCACACACTCTCATGACACACACACATGCACTAGTATATATATATGTCACTCTCACTCTCACTATTTGACACACACTCTTGTATTTGACACACACCCAATTCCTATGGTACACACACACACATACACTTGGACACCACATACCCTTCCTATCCCAATATATATGTACATGTATATCTTTGTATAATGTGCATATATAGATAATAGGTGTATGTATATTTAGGTGTACTTCTATTTTAGATGGTACATATATTTGTATATATGTATCCTATATAGATGTGGGATATATCATAGATAGCCTATATGTGTATTCCTATATGAGATTGCATGATATACTACTGTGTGTAATATAGGTTAGATATATATGACATGTAGAAGAGTTATGGGTTGGCTATGGCATGGTATGCCTAGTATGGAGTCTAGAATAGACTGTTTAGCCTTGTTAGGACCTAGAATGGCTTGTTAGACCTAGAATAGACTAGTTTGACTTAGGTTTGACTTGGTTGACCTAGTTTGAATTCTAGGGTTGACTAGAGTTGATCAAGAGTTGACTTTGGTCTAGATTGACCTAGATTCATGTAGAATGCATTGATTTGCATCTTATTATCATTGTAGACTCATAGTGACTTGTACTGTTCTATAGGAGATAGACAACCCTCCTCGGACAGTATATATTCTCTCAGATTTACCGGTTACAGGCGAATACATTCTCTGATCATTTCATATCCTTTATTAGGAGTATATTTCCTGCTTTAGATTACTTTACATGATGCTGACACATTGGAAACACGGATTAGTACTATATCGATCTTGTTGGGCGATGTTATCCTCTTAGCGGATACATCGGGTATTTTGTGTTCGTGTACTTTATCGTGAACATCGTGCACTCCTTGTATTTGTGAGATTCGTGTACGAAACGTGTGAAATCGTGTATAATCATGTATTCACATGACCTTCGTGTACAAAAACATAACTTAGCTAGATCTTTGTGTATTGATTGGGGCGGAGGAGTAGAAGTGGTTATGTATTCAATCCAGTAGATTACTCGTGTACAACCTCTGTAGATTACTCGTATACAACATCGTGCCGTTTACATAACCATCTTGTGCTCTGAATCACTAGACACTGTTAGTTCTCTATATACTGTAGCTATTTATTTACAGTCTTTCCTGTTTATCATATTATTCTTCAGTTCTTGTATCTTACTCTCTAGCATGATTATATATCCTGACCTGCTATGATTTGTTGAGATGTACTGTGCTCGCTCCTGTCCTGACTGGGCCTGTTGAAATATTACAGAGGACGAGGCTGAGGCGGTCTGCCCTACCTACTACGGTGCTATACTAGACGAGTGCCTGGACTTGGACCAGCAGCAGGATCCACTAGCAGTAGATGACACTCCCTTAGACTAGGACTGTCTTTACTTTACTTGGATTACTGTATTTGGATTTCAGAGATTTGGACATATATTTATTTTTAGACACTTAGAATTCTGGTTTGTACGTTTGTGATGTTTCTTTCCTGGATATTATCATCTATTATCATTCTACCTTATTCCTGTTCTACCTTAGCTGTGATTAAGATATATTCTGTTTTGTCCCCCCCATTCGGGGAGTATAACTGTTTATTACCTTTAACTGTTAGATGTTGTGACCTAGGACAGCGTTCTACCGTCGATACTGCGGCATAGGCTGGACGTACCCACGTCTCGTGCCCTTACTCTAGGGTGCGGGTCGTGACACGTTTTTAGTGGTGGCCTATGCAGGTCTAGGTTTAAAATGTAGTGGTATTAGAAATAGAATATCACTGCAGCCTGCAGTAGAAATTAGTATATTTTTTGAAGGTACTCAATCACACTAGGAAAAATTCCTTATCAAATTTCCGAATATCTATTTTGCTGCTTATTGTCTTCCTTAGAATTTTAAACTGTCCTCCTTTGATTTTTAACTCATTCTCAGTAATTGTTTCTTGTTTGATCTGTGTCTCCAGGAAGGTTGAGACGAGATCGCATCGCCCCACGACGGGAGAGGCTGGAGAGGGGTCTGCCACCTCTTGTGTCCAACAGCCAGCTCCCAGTACCATGGTGCTAGTGCAGTCCTCAGGAGTCGGTGTCTCTACGATTTTAGAGGAGCACTTCCAGTAGCAGCAGACGAGGCAGACTACTGATTTCCGTCAGGGGATCGACGAGGCACACCAGCTGGTTCGTACCACAGTAGAGATGATTACTGCTCAGGGGGCCCAGCAGCAGCCCCTTCGGAGGGAGAAGGACATTCAGGACTTCCAGAAGATGCATCCTCGGGAGTTCTTCGGCACGGAGGGCATTCACATTGCAGACGACTGGATAGAGCATATTGAGGAGATCTTCCGACTGGCGGAGATACCAGATTCGACTCCAGATCGAGGCGGCGGGCAGCCAGATGCAGGACTTAGCCCGTGCGTAGTATCAGGCAGATCCCAGGGTGGGAGTTGAGGGCCAGACTTGGGCCCAGTTCAAGGAGCTGTTCAAGGAACAGTTCTTTTCTGATGTTTCCTTGGGAGGTATCGAGGCACAGTTCGAGGGTCTGGTTCAGGGAAACCAGACGGTAGCTGGGTATGCCGGGGAGTTTTGCAGATTGGCCCGATTTATAGATGACTTGACAGAGAAGACGAAGGCGAGGAAGTTTTGCCGAGGTCTGATTAGAGAGATTCGGTCGCTTACTAAGAGCGACCGGAACGCAACTTTTGCTGAGATATTTTCTGGGGCCATGGCAGCGGAAGACGACCTAGGGCTGAAGCAGAAGAGGGGTCACAACTTCCAGGGTGGCAGTAGCAGTCAGGGGCAGGCCAAGAGGCCTCACTTCCAGTAGCACTTCCAGCAGCAGAGGCCAGTTCAGCAGCACCAGCATCAGGGACATGCACCTTTTTAGCAGGTGCAGCACCAGCAGCAGAGAGGGCCACAGGCACCCATGCAGCAGGCTATTAGTTGTACTTTCTGTAAGAAGCCTGGGCACAAGTGGGACGAGTATAGGAAGAGACTCGGTAGATGCTTGATGTGTGGATCAGCAGACCATCAGATGCGAGAGTGTCCAGTTGTGTCGATGCGTCCAATACCAGGAGGAGCTGGGGCAGCCAAGGCTCCAGCAGGCCAGCAGAGGGGACCAGCCCTGCAGACCCAGCAGCAGAGGTTCCAGCAGCACCAGCAGCAGGCACGAGGTGGACAGCAGGGGCGAGCTTTCGCCATGGCAGCTGAGGATGCCGAGGCCATCGGGGAGCTGATAGCAGGTTCGGTTCTTCTCGATTCCCTTCCAGCATTCGTACTCTTTGATTCCGGGGCTTTCCACAGCTTTGTGTCAGTATCATATGCTATTAGACACAGTTTGGTTTCTGAACCATTGCCTAGGTCCTGTAAGATCACGACCGGGGGTGGGGTCATCCTCGTGAGTGATGTTTGCAGAGGGCGGAGCATCTTATTAGGAGGCCGAGAGTTGGGAGTGAGTTTACTCGTCATACCATTACCGAACTACGATATAGTATTAGGTATGGACTGGCTGGGTAGACACCATGCCCGCATTGATTGCCATGGGGGTAGAGTTTTGTTCGGGGCGCCAGGAGAGCCAGAGTTTGTGTACACCCGATGGTAGGCAGAGCAGGACGACGGAGTCTTCTGTGGAGCTTCAGTTGAGGAGTAGGTAGCTCCGCATCCCTTGATCGTAGAGTTTATGGACGTATTCCCAGAGGAGTTGCCAGGGCTTCCACCGGACAGAGATGTAGATTTCTCGATAGACTTGGTTCCTGATGCAGAATCGATCTTCCAACGTGTCTATCGAGTGAATAACAACGAGTTAGTGGAGCTGAAGAAGCAGGTGGATGAGCTGCAGGACAAGGGCTTCATTCGATCTAGTTCTTCACCTTGGGGTGCACCGGTACTCTTCGTACCCAAGATGGATGGCTCGGTACGTATGTGTATCGACTACAGGGCACTTAACAACCTGACAATCAAGAACAGATACCCACTGCCGTGGATCGATGATCTGTTTGATCAGTTGAGCGGAGTTCGGGTGTTCTCCAATATTGATTTGAGGTCAGGTTATCACCAGGTGAAGGTAAAGGGGAAGGATATTCCCAAGACCGCTTTCAGGACACGGTACGGGAAGTTTGAGTTTTTGGTTATGCCGTTTGGGCTAACCAATGCACCAGTAGTGTTTAAGAATCTAATGAACCTGGTGTTCCACCAGTACTTGGACAAGTTCGTGGTGGTGTTCATTGATGATATCTTGGTATATTCCAAGACTGAGGAGGAACACGAGGAGCATCTGCGGATAGTGCTGGAGACTCTCAGGAGGGAGCAGCTTTATGGGAAACTCTCCAAGTGTGAGTTTTTTTTGGACCGAGTGGACTTCTTGGGGCATGTAGTGACTGGAGATGGTATCTCAATTGACCCTAAAAAGATTGTAGCAGTTGAGGCTTGGACAGCGCCAACTTCATGACAGAGATCAGGAGTTTCCTGGGGCTGGCAGGATACTATAGGAGATTTCTGCAGGATTTCTTCCGGGTTGCAGAGCCGTTGACATGGTTGACCCGGAAGGATGCTGAGTATATTTGGTCAGAGGAGTGTCAGGCAGCTTTTGATGACTTGAAGAAGCGGCTTACGACAGCTCCGATTCTGACATTGCCTTCAGGATCAGGTGGATTCACTATTTATAGTGATGCTTCAGGGAAGGGGCTGGGTTGTGTCTTGCAGCAGAATGGGAAGGTGATTGCCTATGCATCCAGGCAATTGCGTCCCTATGAGAAGAACTACCCTACCCATGACCTGGAGCTGGCGGCGGTGATTTTTGCTTTGAAGTTGTAGAAGCACTATCTGTATGGCGAGAGGGTGGAGATTTTCACAGATTACAAGAGCTTGAAGTATGTGTTTACACAGAAAGCGCTCAACATGAGGCAGCACAGATGGCTAGAGTTGATGAAGGACTTTGACATCTCACTTCAGTATCACCCGGAGAAGGCCAACGTGGTTGCCGATGCCTTGAGTAGGTATCCGACAGCCATATGTTTGACTATTGATCGGTACTCTCTTGCAGACTTGGAGAGCCTTGGGATTGAGGTGATCGTGCCGGGAGTGCAGATGCATTTATGGGGCCTTCAGATACAGTCGGACTTGATGGACAGGATCAAGGTGACACAGTTCGAGGATATGGCTCTGCAGTGTATCCGAGAGCAGATTAGTGCAGGATTGAAGGATGATGAGTTCTCACTTGCAAAGGATGGTGCCCTGAGACACGGTTCCCGGTTATGTGTGCCCAGTAGGGAGCTCAGAGAGCAGATTATGCAGGAGGCTCACAGATCGCAGTACTCTATAAATTCTGGTGCCAACAAGATATACAAGGACCTGCGAGAGCATGTCTGGTGGTACGGGATGAAGAGGGAGGTGTCCCACTTCGTAGCTAGATGCTTGGTCTGTCAGCAGGTCAAGGCAGAGAGGCAGAGGCCCGGAGAATTATTGCAGCCGTTGCCCATTCCAGAGTGGAAGCGGGAACATATTACCATGGATTTTGTATCCGGGTTGCCACGTACACCAGGAAGGAAAGACGCGATTTGGGTCATCGTTGACAGGTTGACCAAATCGGCCCACTTCTTGCCATTCAAGGTGGGTACGTCTATAGAGAGGCTCGCACAGTTGTATATGAGACAGATAGTCAGGATTCACGACGTTCCCGTCAGCATAGTCTCAGATCGGGATAGTCGCTTTACTTTCCATTTCTGGAGGAGTCTGCAGACTAGCTTGGGCACTCAGCTCAAGTTTAGTACTGCATACCACCCCCAGACTGACGGACAGTCAAAGAGGACTATTCAGACACTTGAGGATATGCTGCGGACGTGCGTCCTAGATTTTGGAGGTTCCTGGAAGGATCACCTACATTTGGTAGAGTTTTCTTACAACAACAGTTTTCAGGCCAGCATTGAGATATCACCGTTTGAGGCTCTATACGGGCGTAGGTGTCGTACACCCTTATCTTGGGATGATGTTGGAGAGCGAGCGTTACTGGGATCATAGATGGTTGTTGACGCAGCCGAGAAGGTGAAGCTCATCAGGGATAGACTTCGCGTGGCGCAGGAAAGACATCAGCACTGGGTCGATAGCCACCAGAGGCCGCTGGAGTTTGAGGTACAGTTTTAGAGATAGGATTAGAAGTAGGCTGTTTTAATTTTTGTTTTGTTTGATTGATCGTGTTTGAATTTTTTTAGTAACTTGAGACCTTGCTTGTGATTAGGTTGGAGACATGATTTTTCTGCGGATATCTCCGACTCGTGGTACGATACGTTTTGGTGGAGGTGGAAAGCTTAGCCCGCGCTTCATCGGCCCTTTCGTTATCAGCGGGAGAGTCGGTGATGTGGCATACAGGCTAGACTTGCCACCTGCACTAGTGGGAGTTCACAACGTATTCCACGTGTCATAGTTGAGACGGTACGTGGCTGACCCTAGCCATGTGCTCGCTCATTCGGAGATTGAGGTTGGGCCTACTCTCAGTTATCCAGAGCAGCCTGTGGAGATTCTGGATCACCGAGAGAAGGTATTGAGGAACCAGGTGATACCCTTGGTATGCGTCGCATGGAGGCATCATTCTCTAGGAGAGTCGACTTGGGAGCGGAAGGATGAGATGCGCTAGCGGTACCCCTATCTTTTTGGACCTTGAGGTATACTTTATGTCCTTCTCAACAGTTTAGTTTCGCCTTTAATTTCGAGGACGAAATTATTTTAAGGAGGGTAGATTTGTCACTACCACTTTTCTAGCTTGGGGGTATTTTGGTCATTTTTGAAATTTTGTGAATTATTTGGAATTATTATTTATTATTTGGATTTATTATAATTAATATGATTTTTAGTTATTTTTAGTAGAATTGATTTTGGGCCTATAGTTGACTTTGACTAGTGTTGACTAGAAGACAAACTAGTGACTAACCTAGGTTATGGCCACTTGGTTAGGTTAAGTAATCTTTGTTTGACCTAAGTTAGTGAGGGTTAACTCATTGAAACTTGTTTGGAGAGATTTGGAGTTGATTAGGCTAGAATGGCTTATGATTTCATAAGTCATGACTAATGACTTGAGACTTAAAGCCCATAGGCCCACACCATATAGCTAACCCTAATTCTAATCAGCCCATGGCTGGACATTATGATATCCCCCATCCTATTTAATACCCCTCAAAGTTAGGGCTAGCCTCCATTAGAATTTTTGCCAAGTTTTAGAAAGAGGTAAGCCCCCATCTTCAATAAATCATAGAAAATCCATTTTAAATCCTTTTTTCCCCAAACTAATTGCATTGGGTTCTAATTTTACTCTACTTGCTATTGGTATCAAGCAATCTCAGCTTGGGAGCACTTTGGAGGAGTTTGGCCATCAAGAGGAGCACCTCTCTTTGAATCTTTTTGAAGGATTTGACACACATAGGTATATTCCAATCCCCTCCATAGAATTCTGAATTTCTTGCATATTTAGGGAGCCCTAGACCTAACCTAACTGTAGGAATAGGAATCCACAAAACTTATGTCCATTTTGTGTCATTTTTGGACACGTATCAGTGTCGTATTAAATGTGTTTGTTGAAATGCCCCAAAGGGCATTTTGCTTGATTTTTGAGATTGTATTTGAATAGGAAATTAGGGTTTGATGTCACTTACACGTTTCTATAGTTTTTATGGAGTCTTGGTGTCATGTCGGGTCCATACGGATACGCGAACATGTGGTCGCGTGCGCGCGTGCACAGGCACTGTGCATGCCATGCTGCTCGGGCATGATTGCGACACGGATATGCCTCCTCGACATGCCAAATTTGATGTGTAGCAAGGATCCGACACTGACACGGGGCTCCCCAATTTTCAGAGCCCCATGTGTCGTATCGGACATGCACGAACGCGTGCACCGTTCTCGCACTGTGCAGTTCTCTGTTAAAATCGTGCACTGACACGCGTGTCTCGTGTCGCGTACACGCAACGTGGACACGTGGCAGAGTGTTCGAGCCCTAGCCCTAGTCTAGGTCGACACATGGACATGACCACGTGTGTTGTGTCGCTTTGTGTCGTGTGCACAGACACTGTGAACACGTGCACGAGGATTGTGCACACTGTGTCCTGTGTTTCCTGTTTTTGGTTTGAAGTGATTGGACACGTTTGTGTCCACTTTTGTGGACACAAACACTTAACATAGCACGTACACATTATGTTTAAACATTACCAACCACTGATTTAGTATTTTAATTTGATTTTGTTTGTTAATTCTCGAATTTCCTATTTATCCTGAAACTGTGTACAG
Organism: Iris pallida; assembly: GCA_029216955.1. NCBI lineage: Eukaryota > Viridiplantae > Streptophyta > Magnoliopsida > Asparagales > Iridaceae > Iris > Iris pallida. The sequence continues at coordinate 24,968,442 of JANAVB010028000.1, read as the reverse complement.
TTCTATTTTTCCTATTTTTTTTCCAGTTTTCTTTATGAACTTTAACATCATATTGATCCATTTTTTTCACTGTTAATTGCATGTTTTTAAACTCTAATGAATGCACCTATAGGTTTACTAATAGTATGTGGAATTTGGGGTTGAATGGGTGGTTGTGTGATTCAAAAACTGAGATTTTCTTTTAGGGTATGTTTTAAACTGTTTTAATGGGTTTTATGTGATTATATGAGATTGTTGAACTGTTGTTTAATACTCAAATTCTGAGAATTTCAATTAGGCCAAGTTTGGGACTATTTGAACTAATGTTGGGTTCATTACTGTAAACTGAAATCTGGAAAAGCTATGGGAGGGTTTAAACTGAGATGTGGGGACTGTTGAGTGAATTTTCATGTGTTATATGATTTGTTGAACTGCTGTTAATGTTTAATTTCTGAAATTGATGGACTGAATTGAAGGGGGCTGTGCACTTTATTTTCTTCACTGTTTTTACCAAATGCTCACTGTTCTCACTGTTTTTCCTGTCACTGTTTTGTTCCTCACTATTTTCACTCATACACAAATCCTACACACTAATGTGTATCACACACACCCTCTAGTCTATCACACAATCACACACACACACACACACATGCATATGTCTCTCTACACACACACACTTGAACACTCTATATCTCACACTCTCTCATGACACACACACATACACTAGTATATATATATATATATATGTCACTCTCACTCTCACTATTTGACACACACTCTTGTATTTGACACACACCCAATTCCCATGGTACACACACAAACATACACTTGGACACCACATACCCTTCATATCCCAATATATATGTACATGTATATCTTTGTTTAATGTGCATATATAGATTATCGGTGTATGTATGTTTAGGTGTACTTCTATTTTAGATGGTATAGATATATGTATATATGTATCCTATATAGATGTGGGATATATCATAGATAGCCTATACGTGTATTCCTATATGAGATTGCATGATATACTAATGTGTGTAATATAGGTTAGATGTATATGACATGTAGATGAGTTATGGGTTGGCTATGGCATGGTATGCCTAGTATGGAGTCTAGAATAGACTGTTTAGCCTTGTTAGGACCTAGAATGGCTTGTTAGATCTAGAATAGACTAGTTTGACTAGTTTGACTTAGGTTTGACTTGGTTGACCTAGTTTGACTTCTAGGGTTGACCAGAGTTGACCAAGAGTTGACTTTGGTCTAGATTGACCTAGATTCATGTAGAATGCATTAATTTGCATCTTATTAACATTGTAGACTCATAGTGACTTGTACTGTTCTATAGGAGACAGACACCCCTCCTCGGACAGTATATATTCTCTTAGATTCACCGGTTACAGGCGAGTACATTCTCTGATCATTTTATATCCTGCATTAGGAGTATATTTTCTGCTTTAGATTACTTTACATGATGCTGACACGTTGGAAACACGGATTAGTACTATATGGATCTTGTTGGGCGATGTTATCCTCTTAGCGGATACATGGGATATTTCGTGTTCGTGTACTTTATCGTGAACATCGTGTACTCGTTGTATTTGTGACATTCGTGTACGAAACGTGTGAAATCGTGTATAATCATGTATTCACATGACCTTCGTGTATAATAACATAACTTAGCCAGATCCTTGTGTATTGATTGGGGCGGGGGAGTAGAAGTGGTTATGTATTCAATCCAGTAGATTACTCGTGTACAACCTCTGTAGATTACTCGTGTACAACATCGTGTCGTTTACATAACCATCTTGTGCTCTGAATTACTAGATACTGTTAGTTCTCTATATACTGTAGCTATTTATTTACAGTCTTTCCTGTTTATTATATTATTCTTCTGTTCTTGTATCTTACTCTCTAGCATGATTATATATCCTAACCTGCTATAATTAGTTGAGATATACTGTGCTCGCTCCTGTCCTGACTGAACCTGTTGAAATATTACAGTGGACGAGGCTGAGGCGTTCTGCCCTATCTACTACGGTGCTACACTAGACGAGTGCCTGGACTTGGACCAGCAGCAGGATCCACTAGCAGTAGATGACACTCCCTTAGACTAGGACTTTCTTTACTTTACTTGGATTACTGTATTTGGATTTCAGAGATTTGGACATATATTTATTTATAGACACTTAGAATTTTGGTTTGTACCTCTGTGATGTTTCTTTCCTGGATATTATCATCTATTATCATTCCATCTTATTCCTGTTTTACCTTAGCTGTGATTGAGATATATTCTGTTATGTTACCCCCATTCGGGGAGTATAACTGTTTATTACCTTTAACTGTTAGATGTTGTGACCTAGGACAGCGTTCTACCGTCGACACTGCGGCGTAGGCTGGACGTACCCACGTCTCGTGCCCTTACTCTAGGGTGCGGGTCGTGACAACATCAAAGGGACCAATGTATTCGTCGCCATTGTCGGACCGAACACACAATAACTTCTTACCCGTCTCTCTTTCAACAGAGGCCTGAAACTCTTTGAAACTAGGCAGCACCTGATCCTTGGTCTTTAAGGCATAGATCCAAACCTTCCTGAAATAGTCATCAATAAAAGTTAGAAAGTAAGAAGCACCACCATTAGATTTCACCTTCATAGGACCGCAGACATCTGAGTGAATCAACTCGAGCAACGCCAGCTTTCTTAAACTTGGGTGACTTTGGAAAGACATCCTATTTTGCTTCCTAGCTAAGCAGTGCGTGCACTTCTCCAACTTTGTAGACTTGAGCCCTGGAATCACCTTCCTATTCACCAAGTAGCTCATCCCTTTCTCGCAGATATGGCTGAGCCGCCTGTGCCACAACTCGGTAGACGCATCACTGACGGCGTTCACCTCTTGTGATCCCTGTGCGCTCTCCTCTATATAGTAGAGAACGGACTTCTTGCTTCCTCTGGCAATCACCATCGAACCTCTGGAAAGCTTCTCCTGACTATTTCCGAAGAGACTGAAGAATTCCTCATCATCCAACCTTCCAACCGACACCAGGTTGAAACAGATATCAGGGACATGACGAACATCTTTGGGAACAAGAACTGTACCTGTCTTCGTTCTCAAATGCACATCTCCAACGACAACCGTCTTCGATACATCTCCATTGTCCATCTTTAACACTCCATAGTCGCCTGTCGTGTAAGTGGCAAATAGTGCCATGTTATGAGATACATGCACTGAAGCTTCTGAGTCCACTAGCCAAGAATTGTCATCACAGGCGAGGTTTGTGATAACCTCATCACCTACGACGATCACATCGCCTTCATGTATTGAGGCCTCCGCTGTAGTGTTCTCATCTTGCTTCCCTTATCGCCCTTCTTCTCTCTCTTCCAAGCAAAACAGTTCTACTTGATGTGGCCCTTCTTGCCACAGTGGTAACCCTCTGAGTCCTCGTACCGACACTTGGACTTCCCCATGCCCTTGTCTCTGCCACTACCTGGACCCCTGTTTTTTCCCCTTCTGTAGCTCTCTGAAACTAATACCTCTGAGTGGTGGGATATAGATGAAGTGCCCTGAGAACGTTTCCGTATCACTTCATTCAGCACCCCGCTCTTGGCAAAATCTAGACTGACCACCCATTCCGGAGCAAAAGCAATCATAGATACTCGTACGGTCTCCCACGAGTCTGGCAATATACATAGCAACCAAAGTCCTTGAACCTTGTCGTCGAACTTGACTCCAATCGAGGATAGCTGGTCCACCATGCCCTGGAACTCACTCAAGTGATCCGTAATGGATGCACCATCTTTGTACCGCAGATCCATCATCATCCGGATCAAGAACAGTTTGTTTACCCCTTCGCGTACAAAGATTTCAGCTTCTCCCACAACATCATCGCATGCTCAATATTAGCAACGTGATTCTACACGTTCTTATCAACGAACTGCCGCATGTACCCACACACCTGTATATGCTCGAAGTTCCAGTCCTCATCGAATTTGTTACTGGGCTTCTTGGATGCAAATACTGGAAGATGCAGCTTCTTGACGAACAGCAAATCCTTCATCTTGCTCCGCCAATAATGGTAGTTGGTACCTTTCAGGATCACCATGCGCACCGGCTTCGCGTCCATCTCTGCTTCCTGGTTGACTGTCAACTCCTGACACTTCGTTGAACCCAAAGCTCTGATACCACTCCGTTGGGAATGAAGCGCGAAAACCGTCCCCCCAAACCAGAAAGTCCGGCGAGAGAACCGATCAAAATCACACAAACCAAAAACACCAAACACAATTGCAGACACGAAGATTTTTGACGTGGAAAATCCTTGCAAAAAAAACCACGGGACGATCGGAGTCCAACCCTGAAGAACCTTCACTAATGGAATAAAGAGAATACACCCTCTACAAGATCCTCCCGATCCAATATAGATCACCACAACTCACTTGAAAGAAGAAATTTTTTGATTGCGGACTCCGAAGAACAAGAGATACCGAAAAATTATTCGAAACAATCTCTCATTCACAATAGTCTTTAATACTCTCTCTCTCAAAGATTGTAAGCACTCTTGTTTTTGAGATAATTTTACAACTAGCATGCATCAACCTTTTATAAGCCCTTAGTAATCCACACATAGAAGGTCAATATATATGGAAACTTCCAATATGCATCAATCATATATTTAATGGAAATCCAATCATAATTGGCTTGCTATAATTGGAAACCCAATTATATGGGAAGCTACTATATGAAGGGTCCAATCATAAATATATGATCAAAGTAATTATGGAAATCCAATCATATATTTCCTTACCATATTTGTTCCAAAATAGATCTATGCACTCCCTGAGCATCTCCGACACACGGATGATGCTCGTCGCTCTCCGAGGTATTCTCCATATAGATTGGAAATCCCACCCACTCCAACAGACATATGTTGCTCATTCATTGTTTCTATCATGTAAGCATGTGGCATGCTTCATTTGTAGGATATCCACCTTGCATCTTCTTGTTTTGTTGTGTCAGTGGTTATGTATGTTCAGAATGTTTTAACAATGAGCTACGATACTTGCTTACTAGGAAAACCTCTTTTAGAGTAGGGCTAAGATTTTATTTTCACTAACTGGATCTACAATCTAAGCTCACTTTTCTTTGTTGATCGTGGTTTTAACTAACTGTTTGACTATGCTTTTACATAAACTTTTTAGAAAATTATTCATGACAAAAGGGGAAGTTTCTGACTCTTGTTTAGCTTCTATTTCTTGGAAGTACAAATAACATCCACATCTGCGAAGACGTGATGGAGAAGGTTGTTGGGCTTGTACAATTCTCCCCGCTACCCCCTTGTTTAAGAACTTTATGTATAGTCTCTGTACAAATTTTTCTCTGTCAAAACCCCCTCAATTTTTTTTTCTTCTCTTTCCTTTGAGGCTTAGATTATTCTTGCAACTTAAAGTGCCTAACTTATTAGTCTATTTATCAGAGATCCAAAGTTATGAGCAAGTTAAGCCCTGCCAACCTTCATTTCTTAAAGCTGCGTTTTATTTGTTTCTTCGGGCGGCTCTTTTGGTGTGTGCTTAAATCAATGTTGACATGATACTGTCAAATATGCTTGCTAACTAATGGAGTCATTTTAGTTCAGTTTGATTATTATACATATAATTCTTAAGCTAAATCTTTGTGTCAGCTCGTTTGCATCACGTGACTCAAATTTAATCTTGATGTTGGCTTCCTGAAGCTCTTCTATAAGACGTGTGCATCTATGATATTGAGATCCAATTGATAAATGTTCTTTTACAATCGGACTAAGCAGCAGTTAATTGGCTGAGTAATCTGCTGAATGATTAAGCACAACCTCTAGTTGGTGCATAATAGTGATTAGTTGGTAATCAGACCGGAACTGAGCACATAATGAAATTAGTTATATAGTTTTGTTGATTGTTTTACTTAGATATTTTCGAAGTTTCTTATATATCATCAGCCATAGTTATTAATGGTAGCTAATTACTTGCAGTCATGTTAGCTTTATCCTCACTATGGATCTGCTACACCAAAATAGACGATTACCAACTATTATAACCATTACGAAAAAATTTCGCAACGATTATAACCGTGACAAATTACCCGTGGCTAATATTTTGACGGATTTAGTAACGGTTATAACCGTGCCTAATTTAACTTTTGTAACGATTTTAGTAACGCTTATAACCGTGACTAAATATATTGTAGTAATGGTCATAGCTGTTATAAAGTTTCTTTGCGTAACGGTTATAACTATTAAGACCATTTTTTTTTCTAGTAGTGACTGTTGGTAAATGTTAGGGTTGTAACGAAAATTACCATTACAAAAATAGTATTTTCTATTACAGGTTTTTCATTTGTTACGATTTTTGTAATGGTATAACCCATATTCAACCTGTAATGGTTTTTCCTTTAAAAAAATATAATTTTAATACACCTGTAATGGTTATACCCATATTCAACATGTTTTCTATTGACAAACGAATTTACAGTAATTAAACCACATTCCAACAACTTAACAATTTCAACAACAATATTTAAAATAAACAAAAGTTGGTTTACATGCCCAACAAAAGGTATATAAGGTAAACGTAATAGCTTATGCATAATAGTTAAATGGCCAACCAAAGTTTACGATATCATAAATTTAAGCATAATAGTTTACATGTCCAACAAAAGTTTACATGTCTTAAAGTTAAGCATATTATCTTACATTTATCGGATACAATTGTCTCCCCAAATAACGTAACCTCCATCAACTAATTCACAAAGAAAAGATATTCCATTGAACCACCATAAATTGATGCTTCTGGTTTTATCACCTCTGACACATAGACAATTTTCTCATCATCTTGCATTTCCCTCCCATGACAAGTAGTATGGGATGCTAGAAATCCCTCAGCTACATCCTCTCGTTCATGTCCAAGTAAAACAACATTTTGTATTCCTCCAGAAGCTGGTACACTGCTTCCATCACGAACAAAAGGGCCCCCATTGTTACCATGGACCACAGGGCTAACAGTGTTATTCAAAATGGGATTCAAATTTATTAGAGTTTTGGGGATATGCACGGAGTTAGACGCACCTTCTGCCTCGAGCGTGCCATAACCAAAAGTTGGATTTTGAGGCTTGTGCGAAGTATTGACAAAAGTGAGCACTTCCCGTACCATAAGCTCAAGACTATCCAACCTTTGGATAACTTCTGGGTTGGTATTTTTGTTGGCTGTTGCCTTTGATTCCTATCCAATTTTTACTTGCTTCACCAAGGATGTAGAGCTAACAGCACGACAACGACTCCTTTTATCAGCTCCAAAAATTTCAGCAATAAGATCAGTCTCAAAGTCTTCTATGCTTGGTACACCATCATGACAACTCGCGCTTGTGTATAGTTTTTGTCTCTTTTCTGCTGCCTCTATTTCATTCTGCGATTTGACAAGTTATAAGACCAAAATGAGACTCTATGAAAGGAAAATCAAAGCAATACTAAATATGTTATGAGTAACAGTTCTCGAATTTTAAGCCAATTCAAAGTAATGAGTGTGTCCCAAATCCCATTTCTGGACTTTTTAAAGCCGAATCAAAGTAATGCTGTAAAGCATGTTTATACTATCTAGCATCAATAAATATACTATCTAGCATCAGTAGATGTACAATTATAACAAAATTATTCAGAATTAATAAAAACTAGAAAATTTGATATGTAAGTAAAGATGTTGTCTAAATTTCGTATGATCTTCATATATTTACTGAAGGACAACTCTGGGTGCAACATACAAAGATAATGCATGTAGTAATATAATGCCTAACTGTAACTTTCATATAATGCCTAACTGAAACTTTTATATATTTACCTATAACGCAGTTTACCTGCACAACTCCCCCTTGCACACTCTGCTACATCGCTTGCAACTGTAGGCTACTGATCCTCTAACGCAGTTTACCTACACAACTCCCTCTTGCATAATCTGTCTTCAGTTTACTAACCTCTGCAGATGATGCTTCCTGTGCACAACTCTAATCCTCCCCAGATCCTGCAACCACATAGCTAGCCTAGTTCTTGCACTATATTGTAGTTACCACATATTTTTTTACAAGTATTTACAAATCAAATATGGTAAACTCAGTTATCACACCCTAAAGTGGAAAATTTTACAAATCAAATGTGGTAAATAATTACAGGATAAATAAATTAAACAACAAATCTCCCCTCTTCACCTCATCTTCCATGCCATTAACATTACTAATACTATGCACCTTAGCATTATCAATAAACCTCCAATAGATATAAATAATAAGAAGGTTATCCAACATCAATTTTTTTTTTCATTTTTGGGAGTAACAGAAAGATAAGAAAAAGAACCAATTATGGATTATGTTCTCTTACTGTTCTATTCCTTGTTGTACTCTCTTCTTTAGGGATTTGTTGGCATCAAAAGTCTTTCAGTTGCTCTCTCAAAATCGTCAATGAATACTTTTGCTGGTATAGAATTATAAGTTTACATGTTTTTGATATGACCTATTTAAATTCATTACTAACATATGCTATCCACAGAACAAGGTATATAAAACAATTATAAATGATGTGTTAAAAAACTGAAGTGAACGTTCCTTTGGACGTTGAGGAGTTCTCTGGTAGAGTAGGGGAAAACCATGTCACTCCCCAGAACTAGAATACTAGAGAGTGGGGGACAAACACAACCAGCTACGTATATTAGAGTGGAACACACTTCGCAATACGGTTACGACTATCTAATGCATGAGGTTTACATACAATCCATCAGCCTCTTATGGTCAAGAACAAGTCTAGTGTCTCAATCTTAAGGAAGCAAATAATTGTTACAAGATGTTAGATCATCAAACGTACAAAGTAAGGCGTCCCAAACTACATATTTAGATGATCATGAAGCTAGTAATACAAAATACGAAGACTAACAAGAGTTATGTCATACATGATCAACCCTAGGATTTGTTAACCATGTTACAGCCCTTAGGCAGACATAATTAAGTTTTAACACGAGCTAACACTTGCTCGGTGGTTAAACACCTCAAAAGAATAATTTACAATAGAGTGGGAGAGCAAAATAAGGAAACCCACTCGTTGCCATGGTTACGTCTAGTGTCCACCATCTGGCTAGCAGGCAGGTAGATCATCGAGTGCTACTGCAAAATCTGGCCACACAAAACTAGCTAGATCAGAACCCAGAATAGCAAGTACCAAAAGGGAGGATCCACTTATGAACTAAAACCAACATAAAAAGGAATAGAAGAATTGATAAAAGAACATAATTAAACAACATGAAAGACAGTTAAAAGAACATACTACTTTGCATTAGAAAAATAAGAGGGAGAATATCATTCCTATGTTAATCATGAGATAATCATCCAGGCTCGGCCAATCAAGTCCTATGGCTTGCTATCATTAGCTAACTAGGGTTATCACAGGACTAGTTACTAACAATGAGCAGTTGATATGTTCTTGCAGTCACAAGTCCTGCAGACTATCCATGTTATCCAGGCAGGGGTTACAAGAGTTTATCAAGATATAATAGTACTTTTAGTTTACAAGGAGTGCAACACATGATAGTGTAATGAAAATGCGTCCTACTCGACGGCAGGCTACAAGTCCACAGGTGTGGTCGGGATAACAGGATCGCCTGTAACTGAAAAATCTTTCTATATGAACTACGTACTTGATCAATTTAGTCGTTGACCTAGTCATATTCATTATGAATCGTTGACCGTGGTAACCAGGAATCCATGTCCTTGACATGATGCAAGATAAGAGAATTAGCTTGTACAGTCACAATCAAGAAAAATCAACTAAGGATCAAGACAAGGGTTACACTTAGCATGACAGGAATAATTGTCGCAACAGTAATCAAAATTTCACACGTCATGTCAGGTTTACTTGTCATGTCAAGAGTACTTGTCAAGAGTGCGTCTCGACGGGCTACTATCAAAATTATCAAGATGGGTGTCATGTTGTCATGTTCAAGTTCAAGTTCATCAAGTCGGGTCGTCGCAATTTAGGCCAAGTACAGAAAACATGCAGAGAAAATCAAGAACATCCACGGGTGATTGAAACTATAAGTCGCATATGAACTCCAGTTAAAGTAAAACAAGAAGATTCTTTAAGCCAAAACGGAGATATACAACTTTTATGTTTTGAGCTGTACAAGAAATCAGTTACAAAATTGCTTAGACAGGAAAAAATAGTCATTCGCGCACGTGAGCGGACAAAATAAACCATGGCGGGCGGGGCGCGGATGCACGGCGCACGAGCGCACAGCAAACGGATCATACAGGCGCATGATACGAAAAACATGCATCGTATAGATGTACGACGTGCGGGCACGCTGCCACGAATCACGCAGACGTACGGTGCATGGCGCACGAAACACGCATGTTATATGGTTGAGAAACTTTGAGATGCTGAATCCTCACGTGGATAATACAGTTAAGGCTAATCTTGATAAATATGCAGCCTTAGACAAATTAGCTGAGCATCTCTTAGCTGATTTTATAGGAGAAAGCTCACCAACTTACGAAAATTACAATAAAATACTTCACAAGATAGTCTTGTGTGATATTTGTATGCTTGAGGAATTTGTCCCCAAATATATTGGACTCATTTTCCATCTGAACAAGGTTAGAGAAAAAAGCGCATGGATGTACGGCGTGCGGACGTGCAGCGACGAATGGTGCAGACGCACGAAACGCACAGTATACGGATGCATGGCGCATGGGCGTACGATAAACGAATCATGCAGGTACGCGAAGCACGAAATGTGCAGCGCCCGAATGCGTAGCATGCGGGCACAGATACACGGCGTTCGGGACACAGATTCATGATATACGGGCGCACGTTGCACGAAATGCGTAGCGTACCCGTGCGGTACTGTTCATTGTCCCGACAACAGCGAAGATGTGGGGAACTCATGAACACAAAAAATGCCATAATTTCCTCAAAATAAATCGAAATCAAGTAGGCCAAAAGCTAAAATTTGGTAGAATTGAATTCCCCACAATATGCAACCATTAGTTTTTATAAATACTAAGTTTTTATATATCAAAATTAAAAAGTTTAAAAATTAGATCTACAAAGATATATCCATCAAAACCAAAATCCCAAGTTCTAAAGATGCTTAGATTCAGACAAGGAAGAGAATACACTTGTCTTTGGTTGGTGGGAGGAGTAATGGAGAAAAATAAGAAGGTGGAGAAGTAAATGATAATAATGAAGGAGAGAGAGAGAAGTTGGTTTATATACCAACCCTTCTCATCTCAAACCAACCAAGCCAAGCCAAGCTAAAGTGAACCAAACCAAAACTAAACCAAGTCAAGGTTAAACCAAGACAAGGTTAAGCAAGACAAGTTAAAGCATGGGCCATCTGACAAATGTCAGAATTCAGTACATGTATACTAAAAATATGTATAACGAAAAATATGAGTGACAACTCTACCCACCTTAAAAGATTTCTGTCCTCAGAATTTAAGCAAGAGGCTAGAGGTATCGGGATAAGCTATACTAACTACTGGCAACCTATCACTAGCAGTTAATTATGCAATCATTCATGTAAGTAAGAAATTAAAAGCATAAGGAAGATATTATACCTTGTGAGTCTAACATGTGTGGATATCGCGATCGGATATCATGCTTATGTTCCCAGGTTGACTCACCCGAAGAGGGATAACCCCAAGCAACACAGACTAAACTAATAATTTGTTCTTGAGTATCTTCTTCCTTCAGTCCAATATGGATACGAGCCTTTTCTCATACGAAAGGTTGGTACCAACAACCAATTCTGAATGATCAAGGATATAACTCGGATCAGGGATATACCATCACAATTGGGATACATGAAATACATCATGTACCTCACATAATGATGGCAGAAGAAAGAGATGATAGGACACATCACCTACTTGCTTGGAAATATCAAACAACCCTATATACCTACGACTAATTTTTTCTCGTATGCCGAATCGAATGACGCCACGGGTAGGCTAGATTGTAAGAAATACATAATTGCTGATAGAAAACTCAAGTGAAAGCCGATTAGAATCTGCCAAATGACGCTGACGATCCTGGGCAACTCGAAGATGATCTCTAACTTGTCTGACCACCTCGATAGTCTGGGTAACCATTTCTGGACCAAGCATCTGTCTCTCACCTATATCGTCCCAGCCTAAATATGATATGTATTCCTGCAATACATTGATTCGAATGGTGCCATATGGATACTGGCCTGAAATTTTTTATTGTAGGACAACTCTACTAGATGCATGTGATCTTCTTACGAATAACTGAAGTCAAGTGTACAAGATCGTAACATATCCTTAAGAGTTTGAATCGTGCTATCTGATTGACCATCTGTCTGCGGATGATAAGCTGAACTAAACTTGAGATGAGTCTCCAAACTCTCTTGAAGGCTCCGCCAAAAGTACGATGTAAAGGTCGAATCTCTATCAGATATGATATTGACTGGCACTCCATGCAATATGACTATCTATTTGAGGTACATCCCAGCAAGCTGATCCGTTGATTGACCAATTTTAAAAAGAAAAAATGAGCTACTTTTGTGAGCCAGTCAACTATAACCCATACTGTATCTCTCCCAACTGGGGATTTAGGTAACCTTGTCATAAAATCTATGGTAATGTGTTCCCATTTCCATTCTGGGATCAATAAAGTTTGAAAAGTCTATCTGGTCTCTGATGTTTAGTTTTGCTTGCTGGCAAGCCAAACAACGAGAGATAAATCAGAATATCTTCCTCTTCATACCATTCCACCAAAAATGCTGATAAATATCACAATACATCTTCGTGCTACCGGAATGAATTGAATACTATGAACTGTGAGCCTCCGTCATGATCTCTTGCCTGATGTCACCAGTGGGTACACAAAGATGCCTTCTATGTCGGAGTGTATCATTTTCATGAATTCATAACTCTGCTCTTCGTCCCGCTTCACATTCTTTCCTAAGCCGTTGAAGCTTGAAATCCGTTGATTGAGCCATCTTGATTCTCTTAATTATGCTGGACTGAACTTGTATACTGGCCATCAATGCCATATTGGTACGAAGAACTACCTCTATCTCCATCTTCTAAAGATATGATAATAACTCGGGTTGTGCTGTTAGAACATAAGCTCCTGCTCTTCTACTCAATACATCTGCAACAACGTTGGCCTTCCCAGGAAAATACTGCAGGTTAATGTAATAATCCACTAGTAACTCTAGCCATCTTCTCTGACACATATTGAGATCCTTCTGGGTAAACACATACTTAAGACTCTTGTGGTCGGTGAAAATCTCTACCCGATTTCCATATAAATAATGTCTCCAAAGCTTGAGTACAAAAACCACCGCTGCTAACTCCAAGTCATACATTAGATAATTCTTCTCGTGATCACGAAGCTGACGTGACGCATAAGCTACTACTTTACCATATTATATTATGACACATCCTAATCCCTTACCTAAAGCGTTACAATAAACAGAAAATCCTCTAGTCCCATCTGGAAGCGTGAGAATGTGTGCATCACTAATCCTTGGTTCAACTGTCACTACCACTTTTCTAGCTTGAGGGTATTTTGGTTATTTTTAAAATTTTGGAATTTATTTGGAATTATTATTAATTATATTTATTAGAATTTTTTTAGTGATTTTTAGTATAATTATTTTGGTGCTAGTTTGACTTTGACTAATGTTGACTTAGGAGACTATCCTAGATGCTAACCTAGGTCATGACTACTTGGTTAGGTTAAGTAACCCTAGATTGACCTAAGTTAGTGTTATCATAATCATTAGAATTATTTTGGGGAAATTAGGAATTAATTTGATTAAGAAATGGCTTGTGATTTCACAAGTCATGGTTAGTGATTTTGGCCCATGGAAGCCCATAGATCACCATTGGAACCCTAACCCAAGCCCAAAACACACTTGGCCGGCCACCTTAGATCCCCCCTCTATTTAATCCCCTTCTAGAAATTAGGGCTAGCCTCCTTTTAGAATTATTTGCTAGTTTGAGGAAGAGGTAAGTCTCCATCTTCAATAAATCATAGAAAATCCATTTCAACTCCTTTTTTACCCAAACTAATTGCATTAGGACCTAAATTTAGTCTACTTGCTGTTGGTATTGAGTATTTTCAGGAAGGAATCAATTTGAAGGAATTTGGTGGCTTGAGGAACCACTTTCATTTGGGGATTTTGAGCCTTTGCACATCCCTAGGTAAATTTTATTCTACACCATAGAATTCTAATTTTATTGCATTTCTAGGATACCCTAGGCCTACCCTAGCTGTAGGACTAGCAAACCCTAGGTTTCGAGTTCGATACGTGTCCGTATCGGACACATATCAGCCTACGTGTATAGGTGTTTGGTGAAATGCCCCAAAGGGCATTTCGGTTAAATTTTAGAATTGTATTTGAATAGAAAAATAGGGTTGATCTCGCTTACGTGTTTCTTGTGTTCTGAGTCATGTTTGGTGTCGTATCGTGTCGCTACAGACATGCGGACACGCGTGCCCACACGCGCGCGCTGGCAGGATCCATGCCCTGCTACTCGGGCCTGATTCTGAGCTGGACACGACACTTTGGCTCACGAAACTCGACATACATGTTGTGTCCATGACTGACACGGAGTCCCCCAAGTGGCACGACCCCTCGTGTCATGTCGGACATGCATTTGCGTGTGCACAAGTAATGTACTGTGCGTGCACTGTGTGTTCCAGTGTACTGGGTTGGTTCTTTGTGTTTAATTCGATTTTAAATGTTTCAATTGTGTTATTAATTGCTAATTTTGATCCAAACATGTCTAGTTAACTATGTTAGATTAATTTATATGATTGGAATAGGTTGTTATGAGTTTTGGAATCGAATAGGGGTTTAAAGCCATATGGGCTGATACCATTATTGATACATGGTTTTCCTCATTCCTAACTTTCTAAATTCCCAGTTTTAAGTAATATTTTGCACTGTTATTTATTCCTACATGTTTGTTAGTATAGGAAAGTGAAGTATTTCAATTTGAATTTGAGCTTGGGTGTGTTAATGAGAATTTAGTCATTGGATTGGATTTCGAAGTTCCTGTTGGCTGATACATTGATTTCTTCCCTTTTCAAAATACTGATTTACTTTGAATGAGTTTCTAAACATCATGAACTGGAATTCCTATTAACTGATATGTTAATTTCTTTTTTCCATTTTGAATTTGCTGTTAATTCCTGAGATTGGTTCTAGCTTACTGATTTCTATTTAAACTGGGAATTTGTTTCTCTTCCATTCTCTATGATTGAGATTATTTCCAGATTTCTAATTGGTTTTCCTCCCATCCTTTTAACTGAGATTTTGGTTCTTTCCTAATGTAAACTAAGGTTTGATTTCCTTTCCTTTTGTAATGCTAGTAACTGAGATGATTTCCCTATTTTCTATACCCATTGCACTGGACTGATTTTCCTAAAACTTGAGTTTGCATTCTCACTAATAAACTGAAATAAACTGGTTGTGCATGAGACAATGTGAATCATTGATTTCCCTTGCATTCCACTGTTTCCAGATTTCTATAAACTGAGATTGTTTCTAGTTTTATGCTATTAATTAGCACTGATTGAATGACATGATATGGGTTAAATGGATTTGAATTGGTTCTTCCTATTTGTATTAACTTGAGATTTCCTTCCTTTATCTGTAAACTGAACTCCTATTTTAACTGAGAACTTATTCTCTAGTGTCCTGAACTGTTTTTCTTCCCTTTCCTTAACTGTAACTTCATGGGTTCCTAAATACCTGAGACTGTTTCTAGGATTGGGTAGTAATCTATTCTTGTCCACAGTTAAATACCTGAGTTTATATGCTGAAATGAACTGAATCCCTTTCCCTTACATTGTCAACTACAATCACTGTTTTTCCAGGTTAACTCATGCCATGTCTAATACACTTTCCTGTACACCACACACTCTCATGTTTCACACACACACAAACACATTTCACTTCCTATTTCATTGCTTATGAGTATGTGAGATCTCCATTTTTTAGGTATCCCATATATGTGTGATATACTATATGTACCTATATGCTAATGTGTGTTACCATATCATGTATTAATATGGATATATAAAATATATGTGTAATATGGATATAGGTAGCCTATATGTTAGTGTATTCTATGATTGTATTATACTACATATCAATTTGTGTATTATTTTAGGTATAGATAATGTCATATGATTTATGGTTGGCTTAGGCATGGTATTGCCTAATAGCCTATGGCCTATGAGTGGTTGTGTGTCAGTGTAGAGTCTAGATTAGATTTGTGTAGTCTTGTTAGACTTAAAATAGACTAGTTAGACTAGTATAGACTAGTTTGACTTAGGTTTGACTTGGTTGACCTAGTTTGACTTCTAGGGTTGACCAGAGTTGACCAAAAGTTGACTTTGGTCTAGATTGACCTAGATTCATGTAGAATGCATTGATTTGTATCTTATTATCATTGTAGACTCATAGTGACTTGTACTGTTCTATTGGAGACAGATACCACTCCTCGGACAATATATTTTCTCCAGATTCTTAGGATACTGGCGAGTACATTCTTTGATCATTTCATATCCTACATTAGGAGTATTTTCCTGCTTTAGATTACTTTACATGATACTGACACGTTGGAAACACGGATTAGTACTATATGGATCTTGTTGTGCAATGTTATCCCCTTAGCGGATACATCGGGTACTCTTGTTCGTGTACTTTATCGTGAGCATCGTGTACTCCTTGTATTCGTGATATTCGTGTACAAATTGTGTGAAATCGTGTATATTCATGTATTCACATGATCTCGTGTGCGACTATACTTCGTGTGCAATAACATAACTTAACTAGATCCTTGTGTATTGATTGGGGCGGGGGAGTAGAAGTGGTTATGTATTCAATCCAGTAGATTACTCGTGTACAACCTCTGTAGATTACTCGTGTACAATATCGTGCCGTTTACATAACCATCTTGTGCTCTGAATCACTAGACACTGTTAGTTCTCTATATACTGTAGCTATTTATTTACAGTCTTTCCTGTTTATCATATTATTCTTCAGTTTCTTGTATCTTACTCTCTAGCATAATTATATATCCTGACCTGCTATGATTTGTTGAGATATATTGTACTCGCTTCTGTCCTGACTGGACCTGTTGAAATATTACATAGGACGAGGCTGAGGCCACTACAAGAAAATATGGCTTTCCCGACGTTTATTTATCCGACTTTTATTTTAACGTCGGCTTAGGTATTATATACCGACATTTTGTAGTAAACGTTGATAACAATCGACGTTTTTTCATAAATGTTGAGAACTACTGACATTTATTTTCCAACATATATGGTAACGTCGGTGAAGACATGATATGCCAACGTTTCATAATAAACGTCACGAACTTAGCCATCATTTAGATATAAATGTCAAAATTTGTGACTTAGTTGTATAAACGTCCATTTATGGTGACTTTAAAAAAACAAATTTTTAAATAAATAAAAAAAACCGTCGGTCTTTGGAAAAAAATAGCCTTAATGTTGGTTTCTAATTTGCTTCCCTCTAATATTTTCTCTTGATATTTATTTCCCTCCTATGTCTATTCCCCCATAATCTCCCACAGAGAGAATTCGCTCTATCCCTTCCCAAAGCCCTAGCTAGCAGTCCCGAAGCCGGCGGCCCCGGACCCTAGTGGCGACCACCCACCGGTGACCACGAACCCTAGCCAGCGACCTTTAACCGTAGTCAGCGACCCAAAACGGTTACCCCAAACCGTAGCCAGCTGCCCCAAACCTTTGGTTGCAGATCCGAAGTGAATAAAGGCATCACCTACGGATTTTTCCTTCATATGTGAGTATTTATTTACATTTGACTGAATTTGATTACTTGTTGCCATTATTTTTGTCTCACGTGTAGGTTTTTTGTTTCCAATTTCCCCAATCAAATGGTTTTTTTCTTCATTATGTCTTATTGTGTTTGTAAAGAGGTATTCCTATGTTTTTTCATCACTTGTTGCCTATATATATATATATATATATATATATATATATATATATATACCTCTTTCAATAGAATATTTTTTGCTTCAGGATTTTTTTTGCTTAGAGATTTTAACAGTTGTCAATTTTATAGCAAGTTCATAAATTGAAAATACACTATTAGGAACACAAACAAAATTAAGATACAAACTATCTTCTATTATTGAAACAATGTATACATGTGTAATATCGCATAGAACATAAATTTGATGAAAAAAGACATGCTAAACGGTAGAGTTCTGGTTATGTGCAATGTCGTCTGAAACTGACATTGTGTTATAAATCTGATAGTGAGCCAAATTGAGAAATCGAGGACCCGGTCCATAAAACCATTTTTGGTAGGTTTTGTAAAAAAATTCATATTCTTTTACCATTGTTTTAGCTTAGTTTTAAAATTAATAATTGTCTAGGATTTGTTTTATGTTTGCTTTCTATATTTATATTTCAGATTAGTTTTTTTTACTTTCTCCCTTGACCTTCAAGTTTTGTAGGCCTATATAAAGGCACAGATGCACATTGTTTTTATCTTTCAATACTTTAAAAGAACTTCCTCAAAGAGTTCTCTCTTTGATAATGGTGGAAAGGCTTGTAGATTGAAGCCACCCCTCTATCTCCAATATTTATAGACTCGGACATGCTCATGGATTTAGGCAACCTATGGTGTCGTTTCGGTGGCTTCAATTATGGCATCGTTTTGGCACACCACCATCGGCCAAATCCCCTTTCTCAAATGTAGGGGAACCCTCCCTACATCACTTATCCCCCCGTTCTTAGGGAAATTGATGGGTCCATGAGCTTTGTGATAGATTTTAAATGAAATAGTTCATGATGCCCTTTTAGTAAGTGGAAAGGTTATTCTATGGCAATTGGGAAAAGCACTACTCTTTAAGGATTTACTTATAAATTCCTTTTTATAGCACTAGTTCCTTAATTTAGATCGTGTAAGTTTAAATTAAAAAAACACTAAATTCTGAAAACACATATGTGGCTGATAATAATAATCCAAAATTATTTTCAGGTTGAAGATAAATGGGTCTTAAATATCCTAATAACATGTCATACTTGTTGAAGTGCCTGACATTTATTGATTAAATAAATAACATAAATAATGCACAAAATTTCCCCTAAATGTTGTTTTTTCTATTTTTATTAATATTTCATTGTTTATTGGCTTTTTGAAATTAAAATTTGGATACTTATGCTTCGATACCCCACTAATATTGATGTTACATATACTCACAAGGAGGACCTAGCTATAACCATTTGACAAAGGCACTCTTTGGTGAAGTGGACCATCATTCGGCAGGTCCTTGAGTGCCTAGCGTACGATGTGGTTGGTGTACTAGGATGATCGTTACTTTTAGGATATGTCACCTGTACTCAGCCTGGTTTGTCAGCGAATTTCATCTCTATGTTTGATCGTGCGTAGGTCTATCTGCAATTCGGACAATTGGACTAATGGAGTGCATCACATACGTTAACCTTCTTTCATTTGGATGGACCATACCATCAAGGATTTGACAAGGGGCCTAAAGCCTCCATGGCCTTGTATCAGAATTGTTTGGAGGAAAACAAGTTACATTCTTGAGAATGTGGGGTTGACTTCTTTTTTGAGTAAAAAACAATTAGTTGTTTGAATTTGTTAGGATATGGCATAAACAAAGGGACTGAAACATATACAAAGAGACTGAAATTTATATCTGAAGAAATTAGTTGCTTGACTGAAACATAAACAAAGAGACTGTACCAGTATTAGGATACGACATGCAATCTATCTCATCCTTAACTGCAACTAGAACTCCGTCTAAAACTGGAATTAGAGAGCCTGATGCAAGACATAAGCAGAGTCACATATGAGTATAGGCAAGGTTCACAGTGTCGATATCGGATTATTCCTATGAGTATTGGTATCGGCGATATCGGTAGTCGGCGGTTTCGGATCGGAGTATAGGCTTTTTTGGTATCGAAAAACAAATAATTATTAATAAATTATTTACATTTAAAAACATATATTTTATACATTTAGGCATAATTTTAAGTATTTTCAATGTTATTTCTTAGTAGTTTTGAAATTAAATAAATTAATTCTCACCCTTACCGATTGGTTTACATACAATAGATTGATTTTATTCTTTTACATGCTTTTATAACCTTACTATGCTTTACACCCTTGCTGATTTATTTTTTTCGTTTAATTTTCTTTGCCGAATTGACCGGAAAAGAAAATGTGTGCTCTTCTTATATTAGAGAACCAACACCTTGGGCAGTTATGACGTGAACAACCCATTGTTATAAATCTGAAGGGACTTGTAATAGTGGAGCAATCAACCATGTACATGACTCCTGTAACCCTTGAATTTTTACACTCGATGTAGAAGATCTTCAAAAGGTTGATTGTTAGTAAAAGGTTCTTCATCTGTTTTGGTATGATTCTACAATATTGATGGTGCTCACTCCTTATATTGTGGAAATGCATTGCTTGTAACTAAGGAAGGGTAGGAGACCTCTTTCATACTAACAGTTAAGAGTTTGGCTATATTAAAAGATGTCAATCCCTTTCAACTATTTTTTGTAGTTGATGATTGATACAGTTGGGATATTCTCTGGACCCAATCAGACTCCTTGGGCTATGCCATCATCCTCTATGAAGCACCTAAACACTATGGCCGACAGTCGACCTATGAACCTAGAGACCATTTGGCGAGCAGGTAGACCGAGTTTTACTTTTTGGTCACGCTTAGTTTAATTACTCATCCAACTAGGAAACACACCTATGAGCAGTAACTAATCAGTAATGGTTTGGAATGGGCATTGTTCCATGCTAGTCTTTAATTCTTCATATCATATGGGAAGGAGAATAACAATCCTACTTGCTATGTATTTATTTCAGTTTGGGTAGTAGAATATCAGCATATCTCTATTTTGATGCATATGTCAAACATTCACAAGTACTGCTCAGCTTATACCGATAATTATGATTAGCCTGAGTTTAAAGCTAACCTCGACAAGCCACAGAGTTGTTGACTAGCTTTTTCTAGTATTAATGACAAGTCCCTTCTCTTGCTCATAGGTTTCTAGAACCTAGAAATTCAGTACTTGTTTGGAGGAGTGGTATTAAACACCTTGATTCTGGAACATGAAACTCCTCCCAATATTAGAATTAGCTCCATAACTTCGTATAGATTGCGGAAGCTTTTTACGATAAAGGACATATCGATACAAGCGGTGCCTTAATTAAGGACCCAATTATGTTGTACATAACTTAATGTGTCAAAAAAATTGCTTATAAGAAGCAAACAGTCTGTTCCTCATTGTTGTCTACAGTGTGCTGTAACTAGAAACTTTAAGTTTACATGGTTGTCACTAACTCCTTGCCTTGAGGTTTAGGTGATGTATATGAAAGACATAATTTTGGTGCTTACCTATTTACAATCATTTAGTTGTCACATTTTACCTGTTGTTCTAGTATGCTTATCGATTAGGTTATAACTCCCTACAGTTTGGAGTAAAGTTGCGCACCATAAGTGCTTGGCTGCACAGAAAGCTTCTCTTATTTGCAGTCTGAATCATGTTTTCATGCTGATTGAAATTGCATAAGAAAGAATATAACAATCTTATTTCTATACTAGCGGTCTAATCTATATTAGCTTTGTGTTTTAAACTTAAGTTCCCCTTGTAACTGAATTGCTATGCAGTTTGGTCATGCAGCACATATAGCATGATGTGCCTTAACTATGTCAATAGTGGCACCTGGAGGACCGAAACACCAAGTTTCAAAGTGGGTACCTGGAGGATTGAAAGTCCAGTTGTTGAAACTCTAGGTTTCAAAGTTGGCACCTGGAAACCTGGAGGACTGAAATAAGCTCCATGTTTTAATGTTTATTTTGTTTTTAAGAAATTCATTTTCTAATAAATACGGTGTTGAAACTCCAGGTTTCAAAGTGGTCACCTGGAGGACTGAAAGAAACAAGAAGGCATAGTTGTCGAACATATGAATATCATGTGGTGTCGACTATTGAACTCATAGATCAGGAATATAAAGTTAACTTCATCTACATTAATTTGGGGTACCCAATTGGTATTATTGTTAATAAAGGTGCTGGTGCTTCCTTACTTACGAAGCCCATGACGATAAAGGGCATCATTCAAGCAGCTAGTGGCACAATTGACAAGCCTATCACTGTAAAGGTACTTTTGTAAGTTATAATCATTGGTCTTAGTATTACAGTAGTCACTTATATCCTTTCACAAGTCAAGGAAAATGTTCATAAGGTTTTCAACTTAATCATATATTATTTTGGTTGATTTCTCTTTGGTCCATATTTTTTTAACTGAATTCAGTTCTTGAAGTTTGAGTTTAATCTATTTCCTGGGTTTAGGTGCGGACTGGATATTTTGAGGGCATGTATCGCGTTGATTCTTTCTTTTCAGATATTAGTAACTGGGGTGCTAGTGCAGTAACTATACATGGTAGATTATGACAATAACGGTACAACAAGCTTGCTGATTCGGATTATATTGATCATTGTGCAACCACGTCTCCTGATGTGTTGCAAGTTATAGGGCATGGTGATATCTTTTCCTACTCTGACTAGAATAATCACACTTCTGAATGCTCTGGAATTTCTACTCGCATGATTGGTCGAGGAGCTTTGATTAAGGTTTGTCTCTTGAGTTTTCTTCCTTTTTTGTAATTTCTGTTTGATGATATGTTCAATCTCCTTTTCATGGCCTTGGATATTCACTAAAATCGAGGAGCAAAGACATTGGGACATTACTTCCAGTGAGCGATGTAATTTTCTAAAGGACTTTGTAAACTATGGTCATCAACATTGGGGATCTGATGTCAAAGGTATGCTGTCGATAACATAGGGACCTATTTTTACAACTAAAAATATGATATATAAAAACCATATTGACGATCTAGAAGCAGTTTCAGATAATATATTACATTTGAGTGTGTTGCTAATACTAATAGCTAGCCAGGAAGCATTGAACTATTATTTCCTCTTTACCTACTGCTACCAAATTCTCATACAAACTGCTATGCAGGGATAAGCAAGTAGCAAACATAACACAATTCCTATTAATTCCTACACACACATATATATGTGCATTGATGCACCAAGATTTACATAGGCAAACATGCACACTGAAACCTATGTTGCACATACACATTCATATAAGGATGCTGACCCAGAATTGAAACTACACACAGGTTTTCCTTGTCCTGTTGCAGGCGGCTGCATTGTAGTTACTACACGGACAGACTTCTGTCTGCACACCCAGGTTGTCCTCCATATTTTTTTGGGTGTCCACATCTTAATGGAGCATGGAGGCTTGCCTCCATGGAGGCTCGAACCCGCGCCACTGCGCTGGGATGTCTTGCCGTTCCCAATGGGCTATGAACTCGGGGACTGTCCTCCTCCTATTGACTACTATACATCCCTGTACTGCACATCCCTTGCTGCTACAATCTATGTTGCTAACATCCCCTGCAGCAATACTGTTGCTACTACTGCATTTAGTACATGTTAATAGAGGGAAATGGAGTACATGTGATGTGTATTTAGGAATGTAGACGAGGGTTTTCTTTTACTACAAGACGCGGTTCATTGTTCGGTCTATCAGTTCATGTAGCTAAGATGATCGAAGTTGACACTGACACAGTCTAATAGAGGTAGACAATAGGAAGTAGGAATGATATTATGATTTGTGATACTCTTATTTGTAGATTTTTCTTTGATTGTCATTCTTTCCTTCAAACATAAGAAAACTAGTTTCACTTGTATGAATCTAATTGGTTATCCGGCTTGATTCTCCAGCCTCGTTATAACTTGTTGGAATTTGGTAGAGCACTCAAACGGAAGTATCTTCGAGTGAATGGTTGTGGAAGAGCTAACTGTACCATAGTATCTACAATTGAAGAGTATGAATCTAATTGGTTATCCGGCTTGATTCTCCAGCCTCTTTATAACTTGTTGGAATTTGGTAGAGCTCTCAAACGGAAGTATCTTCGAGTGAATGGTTGTGGAAGAGCTAACTGTATCCAAGTATCTACAATTGAAGGAAGAGCTCTCATATGAGACGTCACTGCTATCAATTCTAACTTGTTTTATTATGTTAAACTCGATTTCAATAAAATATTGTATTTTGATTAATCAAAGTTTATTTTGTAAATTATATACTGTTGAAAATATAATGTTAATTGGAGTATGATTTAATTATTCAATAGAAAGCCGATTGAATACAAGTGCATGGCAAATATATAATTTTTTTAAAATGACTTTACTTATACCGACGTTTATGTTAAAACATTGCAAAATTTTTGAGAAAATATAGAAAAAGCAAATCCCAATGTTTTAAAAAAAGGTTGGAAAATTTTTTTAGTTTCCGACGTTTTTATTAAAACGTTAGAAAATTATTACCCATTATTGCACAATTTTTGACATTTATTAAATGTTGTTGCAAACGCCGTCTTTACCTATACCGACGTTTATCTAAAATGCCGTAAATTTCCAACTGCGGCAATGACGACGTTTGTCGAAAACGTTGAAAAAACGTTGTTAATTCTTAGGCCAACGTTTTTGACCTATTTCCCGACGTTTAAAAAATGTTAGGAAAAATTAATTTTCTTGTAGTGGGCGTTCTGCCCTACTTACTACGATGCTACACTAAATGAGTGCCCGGACTTGGACCAGCAGCAGGACCCCCTAGCAGTTGACGACACTCCCCTAGACTAGGATTGTCTTTACTTTTCTGGATCACTGTATATAGATTCTGAGATATTTGGGATATGTACTTATTTTTAGACACTTAGAATTCTGGATTGTATCTCTGTGATTTCTTCTGTTCTGGATATCATCTTTTATATCATTCTATCTTATCATGTTCTACCTTAGATGTGATTGAGATATATTCTGTTATGTCACCACCATTCGGGGAGTATATCTGTTTATTATCTTTAACTGTTAGATGTTGTGACCTAGGACAGCGTTCTACCGCTGACACTGCGGCGTAGGATGGACGTACCCACGTCTCGTGTCCTTACTCTAGGGTGCAGGTCGTAACACATTTTTAGTGGTGGCCCATGCAGGTCTAGGTTGGAAATGTAGTGGTATTCGAACTAGAATATCACTGCAGTCTGCAGTAGGAATTAGTATATTTTTGAAGGTACTCAATCACACTAGGAAAAATTCTTTATCAGATTCTGTATATCTATTTTGCAGCTTATTATCTTCCTTAGAAATTTTAAACTGTCCTCCTTTGATTTTTCGACTCATTCTCAGTAATTATTTCTTGTTTGATCTATGTCTCCAGGATGGTTGAGACGAGATCGCATCGCCCCATGACGGGAGATGCTGGAGAGGGGTCTGCCACCTCTCGTGTCCAGCAGCCAGCTCCCAGTACCGCAGGGCCAGTGCAGCCCTCAGGAGTCAGTGTCTCTGCAGCTTTTGGAGGAGCACCTCCACCAGCCAGGAGGCACAGCCCTGTGATTCTTGAGATCCTTCCACCGCAGCAGCCTCCGCCTGCGAGGATGGTAGATGCTGCACATCTCTTCTCCTTCTTGGAGAGGATTCTGGAGTCCCACCGGCAGCAGCAGACGAGACAGACTACCAATTTCTGTTAGGGGATCGACGAGGCACACCAGCTGGTTCGTACTACAGTTGAGATGATTACTGCTCAAGGGGCCCAGCAGTAGCCCCGTCAGAGGGAGAAGGAGATTCAAGACTTCAAGAAGATGCACCCTCGGGAGTTCTTCGGCACAGAGGGCATCCATATTGCAGACGACTGGATATAGCATATCGAGGAGATCTTTCGACTGGCGGAGATACCAGATCGACTCCAGATTGAGGCGGCGGGCAGCCAGATGCAGGACTTAGCCCGTGCGTGGTATCAGGCAGATCCCAGGATGGGAGTTGAGGGCCAGACTTGGGCCCAGTTCAAGGTGCTATTTAAGGAGCAGTTCTTTTCTGATGTTTCCTTGGAAGGTATCGAGGCACAGTTCGAGGGTCTGGTTCAGGGCAACCAGACGGTAGTTGAGTTTGTCGAGAAATTCTGCAGATTGGCCCGGTTTATAGATGACTTGACCGAGAAGAAGAAGGCGAAAAAGTTTCGCCGGGGCTTGATTAGAGAGATTTGGTTGCTGACTAAGAGCGACCGGAACGCCATATTTGCTAATATATTTTCTAGGTCCATGGCGGCAGAAGATGACCTAGGACTGAAGTAGAAGAGGGGTCACGACTTCCAGGGTGGTAGCAGCTGTCAGGGGCAGGCTAAGAGGCCTCACTTCCAGCAGCACTTTCAGTAGAGGCCAGTTCAGCAGCACCAGCATTAGGGCCGTGCACCTTTTCAGCAGGTGCAGCACCAGCAGCAGAGAGGGCAGCAGGTACCCAAGCAGCAGGCTATTAGTTGTACTTTCTGCAAGAAGCCTGGACACAAGTGGGAGGAGTACAGGAAGAGATTTGGCAGATGCTTGATGTGTGGTTCAACGGAACATCAGATGCAGGACTATCTTGTTGAGTCGATGCTTCCGATACCAGGAGGAGATGGGACAGCCAAGGCTCCAGCAAGGCCAGCAGTAGGGACCAGCCCTGCAGACCCAGCAGCAGAGGTTCCAGCAGCACCAGCAGCAGGCACGAGGTCGACAGCAGGGGTGAGCTTTCGCCATGGCTGCTGAGGATGCCGAGGCTATCGGAGAGTTGATAGCAGGTTCGGTTCTTCTCGACTCCCTTCCAGCATTTGCACTCTTTGATTCCGGGGCTTCCCACAGCTTTCTGTCAGTATCGTATGCTACTATACACAGTTTGGTTTTTGAACCATTACCTAGGAACTGCAAGATCACGACCGGGGGTGGGGTCATCCTCGTGAGTGATGTTTGCATAGGGCGGAGCGTCATATTGGAAGGCCGAGAGTTGGGAGTGAGTCTACTCGTCATGCCATTACCGAACTACGACATTGTATTAGGTATGGACTGGCTGACTAGCCACCACGCCCGTATTGATTGTCGAAGGGGTAGAGTTTTGTTTGGGGCACCAGGAGAGCCAGAGTTTGAGTACACCATGCGACAGGCAGAATAAGACGGTGGAATCTTCTGTGGAGCTTCAGTGAGGAGCAGGCGGCTCCGTATCCCTTGATCGCAGAGTTAATGGACGTATTCCCAGAGGAGTTGCCAGGGCTTCCACCGGACAGGGATGTAGAGTTCTCGATAGACTTGATTCCGAGCATGGAACCGATTTCTTAGCATGTCTATCGAGTGAACAACAGTAAATTGGTGGAGCTAAAGAAGCAGGTGGACGAGCTGCAGGACAAGGGCTTCATCCGATCTAGTTCTTTACCTTGGCATGCACCGGTACTCTTCGTACCCAAGAAGGATGGGTCGGTACGGATGTGTATCGACTACAGGGTACTTAACAACCTGACGATCAAGAATAGATACCCACTGCCGCGGATCGATGATCTCTTTGATCAGTTGAGCGGAGCTCGGGTGTTCTCCAAGATTGATTTGAGCTCAGGTTATCACCAGGTGAAGGTGAAGGGGGAGGATATTCCCAAGACCGCTTTCAGGACGCGGTACGGGCAGTTTGAGTTTTTGGTTATGCCGTTTGGGCTGACCAATGTGCCAGCAGTGTTTATGAATATAATAAATAAGGTGTTCCACCAGTACTTGGACAAGTTCGTGATGGTGTTCATTGATGATATCTTGGTATATTCCAAGACAGAGGAGGAGCACGAGGAGCACTTGAGAGTGGTGCTGGAGACACTCAGGAGGGAGAGATTGTATGGCAACCTCTCGAAGTACGAGTTCTTCCTAGACAGTGTTGACTTCTTGGGTCATGTGGTGACTGGAGATGGTATCTCAGTGGGCCCGAAGAAGGTCACAGCGGTTGAGGCTTGGACATCACCGACTTCAGTGGCAGAGATCAGGAGTTTCCTAGGGTTGACAGGATACTATAGGAGATTTGTACAAGATTTTTCCTGAGTTGTAGAGCCGTTGACTCGGTTGACCCGGAAGGATGCTGAGTATGTTTTGTCAGAGGAGTGTCAGGCAGCCTTTGATGAGTTGAAGAAGCGGCTTATGACAGCTCCGATTCTGACATTGCCTTCAGGATCAGGTGGATTCACTATTTATAGTAATGCTTCAGGGAAGGGGCTGGGTTGTTATTTGCAGCAGCATGGGAAGGTGATTGCCTATGCTTCCAAGCAATTACGTCCCCATGAGAAGAACAACCCTACCCATGACCTGGAGTTGGCAGCGGTGATTTTTGCTTTGAAGTTGTGGAAGCACTATCTGTATGGCGAGAGGGTAGAGATTTTCACAGATTATAAGTGCTTGAAGTATGTGTGTACACAGAAAGAGCTCAACATGAGGCAGCACATATGGCTAGAGTTGATGAAGGACTTTGACATCTCACTTCAGTATCACCCGGGAAAGGCCAACGTGGTTGTCGATGCCTTGAGTAGGTATCTGACAGCCATGTGTTTGACTATGGATCGGCACTTGCTTGCCGACTTAGAGAGCCTTGGGATTGAGGTGATCGTGCCCGGAGTGCAGATACAGTTATGGGGCCTTCAGATATAGTCGAACTTGATGGACAAGATCAAGGCGACACAGTTCGAGGATGTGGCTCTGCGGTGTATCCGAGAGCAGATCAGTGCAGGGTTGGAGGATGGAGAGATTTCACTTGCAGAGGATGGTACCCTGAGGCACGGTTCCAGGTTATGTGTGCCTAGCGGGGAGCTTAGAGAGCAGATCATGCAGGAGGCTCACAGATCGTATTACTCTATACATCCTCGTGCCAAGAAGATGTACAGGGATCTGCGAGAGCATGTCTGGTGGTACGGGATGAAGCGGGAGGTGTCCCACTTCGTAGCTAGATGCTTGGTCTGTCAGCAGGTCAAGGCAGAGAGACAGAAGCCCGGAGGATTATTGTAGCCGTTGCCCATTCCAGAGTGGAACTGAGAACATATTACCATAGATTTTGTATCTATGTTGCCGCGTACACCAGGAGGGAAAGACGCGATTTGGGTCATCATTGACAGGTTGACCAAATCAGCCCACTTCTTGCCATTCAAGGTGGGTTCGTCTACAAAGAGGCTTGTGGAGATGTATATGAGGCAGATTGTCAGGATTCACGGAGTTCCCGTCAGCATTGTCTCAGATCTGGATAGTCGCTTTACTTTCCATTTCTGGAGTCTGCAGACTAGCTTGGGTACTCACCTCAAGTTTAGTACTGCATACCACCCCCAGACGGACGGACAGTCAGAGAGGACTATTCGGACCCTTGAGGACATGCTGCGGATATGCGTCCTAGATTTTGGAGGTTCCTGGGAGGATCATCTACATTGGTGGAGTTTCCTTACAACAACAGTTATCAGGCCAGTATTGAGATGTCACCGTTTGAGGCCCTGTACGGGCGTAGGTGTCGTACACCCTTATCTTGGAATGATGTTGGAGAGCGAGGTTTACTGGGATCAGAGATGGTTGTTGACGCAGCCGAGAAGGTAAAGATCATCAGGGACAAACTTCGCGTGGCGCATGACAGACATCGGTACTGGGCTGATAGCCACCGGAGGCCGTTGGAGTTTGAGGTACAGATTTAGAGATAAGATTATAAGTAGGTTGTTTTTTTGTGTGATTGATCATGTTTGATTTTTAGTAACTTTAGACCTTGCTTTTGATTAGGTTGGAGACATGGTTTTTCTGCGGATATCTCCGTTTTGTGGTACGATATGTTTTGGTGGAGGTAGGAAGCTTAGCCTACGCTTCATCGGCCCTTTCGTTATCAACGGGAGAGTCGGTGACGTAGCATACAGGCTAGACTTGCCACCTGCACTATTAGGAGTTCACAACGTATTCCACGTATCACAGTTGAGACGGTACGTGATTAACCCTAGCCATGTGCTCGATTATTCGGAGATTGAGGTTGGACCTACTCTCAGTTATCCAGAGCAGCCTGTGGAGATTCTGGATCGTCGAGCGAAGGTTTTGAGGAACCAGGTGATACCCTTGGTACGCGTTGCATGGAGGCATCATTCTTCAGGTGTGTTTACCTGGGAGCGGGAGAATGAGATGCGCAAGCGGTACCCCTATCTTTTTGGACCTTGAGGTATACTTTTCTATCCTTCTCAGCAGTTAGTTTTGCCTTTAATTTCGAGGACAAAATTATTTTAAGGAGGGTAGATTTGTCACTACCACTTTTCTAGCTTGAGGGTATTTTGGTCATTTTTAAAATTTTGGAATTTATTTGGAATTATTATTATTAATTATATTTATTAGAATTTTTTAGTAATTTTTAGTATAATTGTTTTGGTGGTTGTTTGACTTTGACTAATGTTGATTTAGGAGACTGTCCTAGAGGAGATAACCTAGGTCATGACTACTTGGTTAGGTTAAGTAACCCTAGCTTGACTAATGTTGATTTTGGCCCATGGAAGTCCATAGATCACCATTGGAACCCTAACCCTAGCCCAAACCACACTTGGCTGGCCACCTTAGGTCCCCCCCTCTATTTAATCCCCTCATAGAAATTAGGGCTAGCCACCCTTTGGAATTATTTGCTAGTTTGAGGAAGAGGTAAGTCTCTATCTTCAATAAATCATAGAAAATCCATTTCAAATCCTTTTTCACCCAAACCAATTGCATTAGGACCTAAATTTAGTCTACTTGCTGTTGGTATTGATTATTTTCAGGAAGGAATCAATTTGAAGGAATTTGGTGGCTTGAGGAACCACTTTTATTTGGGGATTTTGAGCCTTTGCACATCCCTAGGTAAATTCTATTCTACACCATAGAATTCTAATTTTATTACATTTCTAGGATGCCCTAGGCCTGCCCTAGCTGTAGGACTAGCTAACCCTAGGTTTCGAGTTCTATACGTGTCCGTATCGGACATGAATCAGCCTACGTGTATACGTGTTTGGTGAAATGCCCCAAAGGGCATTTTGGTTGAATTTTAGAATTGTATTTCAATAGAAAAATAAGGTTTGACCTCGCTTACGTGTTTCTTATGTTCTGAGCCATGTTTGGTGTCGCGTCGTATCGCTACAAACACGCGGACACGCGGTGCGCACACGCGCGCGCTGGCAGGATCCATGCCCTGCTACTCGGGCCTGATTCCGAGCTGGATACGACACTTTGGCTCACGAAACTCGACACACATATTGTGTCCATGACTGACATGGGGTCGCCCAAGTGGCACGACCCCTCGTCTCGTATAGGACAGGCATTTGCGTGTGCACGAGTAATGCACTGTGCGTGCACTGTGTATACCAGTGTACTGAGTTGGTTCTTTGGGTTTAATTCGATTTTAAATGTCTTAATTGTGTTATTAATTGCTAATCTTGATCCTAACATGTCTAGTTAACTATGTTAGATTAATTTACATGATTGGAATAGGTTGTTATGAGTTTTAGAATCGAATAGGGGTTTAAAGCCATATGGGCTGATACCATTACTGATACATGGTTTCCCCATTCCTAACTTTCTAAATTCCAAGTTTTAAGTAATATTTTGCACAATTATTTATTCCTACATATTTGTTAGTATAGGAAAGTGAAGTATTTTAATTTGAATTTGGGCTTGGGTGTGTTAATGAGAATTTAGTCATTGGATTGGATTTCGAAGTACCTGTTGGCTGATACATTGATTTATTCCCTTTTCGAAATATTGATTTACTTTGAATGAGTTTCTAAACATCATGAATTAGAATTCCTGTTAACTGATATGTTAATTTCTTTTTTCCATTTTGAATTTACTGTTAATTCCTGAGATTGGTTCTAGCCTACTGATTTCTATTTAAACTGGGAATTTGTTTCTCTTCCATTCTCTATGATTGAGATTATTTCCAGATTTCTAATTGGTTTTCCTCCCATCCTTTTAACTGAGATTTTGGTTCTTTCCTAATGTAAACTAAGGTTTGATTTCCTTTCCTTTCGTAATGCTAGTAACTGAGATGATTTCCCTATTTTCTATACCCATTGCACTGGACTGATTTTCCTAAAACCTGAGTTTGCATTCTCCCTAATAAACTAAAATGAACTGGTTGTGCATGAGACAATGTGAATCATTGATTTCCCTTGCATTCCACTATTTTCAGATTTCCATAAACTGAGATTGTTTCCAGTTTTATGCTGTTAAATAGCACTGATTGAATGATATGATATGGGTTAAATAGATTTGAATTGGTTCTTCATATTTGTATTAACCTGAGATTTCCTTCCTTTATTTGTAAACTGAACTCCTATTTTAACTGAGAACTTATTCTCTAGTGTCCTGAACTGTTTTCCTTCCCTTTCCTTAACTGTAACTTCATGGGTTCCTAAATACCTGTGACTGTTTCTAGGATTGGGTAGTAATCTATTCTTGTCCACTGTTAAATACCTGAGTTTATATGCTGAAATGAACTGAATCCCTTTCCCTTACATTGTCAACTACAATCACTGTTTTCCCAGGTTATCTCATGCCATGTCTAACACACTTTCCTGTACACCACACACTGTCATGTTTCACATACACACAAACATATTTCACTTCCTATTTCATTGCTTATGAGTATGTAAGATCTCCATTTTTTAGGTATCCTATATATGTGTGATATACTATAGGTACCTATATGCTAATGTGTGTTACCATATCATGTATTAATATGGATATATAAAATGTATGTGTAATATGGATATAGGTAGCCTATATGTTAGTGTATTCTATGATTGTATTATACTACATATCAATTTGTGTATTATTTTAGGTATAGATAATGTCATATGATTTATGGTTGGCTTAGGCATGGTATTGCCTAATAGCCTATGGGCTATGAGTGGCTGTGTGTCAGTGTAGAGTCTAGATTAGACTTGTGTAGTCTTGTTAGACTTAGAATAGACTAGTTAGACTAGTATAGACTAGTTTAACTTAGGTTTGACTTGGTTGACCTAGTTTGACTTCTAGGGTTGACAGAGTTGACCAAAAGTTGACTTTGGTCTAGATTGACCTAGATTCATGTAGAATGCATTGATTTGTATCTTATTATCATTGTAGACTCATAGTGACTTGTACTGTTCTATAGGAGACAGACACCACTCCTCGGACAATATATTTTCTCCAGATTCTTAGGATACAGGCGAGTACATTGTTTGATCATTTCATATCCTACATTAGGAGTATTTTTCTGCTTTAGATTACTTTACATGATACTGACACGTTGGAAACACGGATTAGTACTATATGGATCTTGTTGTGCGATGTTATCTCCTTAGCAGATACATCGGGTACTCGTGTTCGTGTACTTTATCGTGAGCATCGTGTACACCTTGTATTCATGATATTCGTGTACAAATCATGTGAAATCGTGTATATTCATGTATTCACATGATCTCCTTGTCACGACCCGCACCCTGTGTAGGGGCACGAGAAGTGGGTACGTCCAGCCTACGCCGCAGTGTCGGCGGTAGAACGCTGTCCTAGGTTGCTAACTAATCTCATGCAGTGTATATAATATACTTGCCAAGTCTCAACTCCGAAGGGAGGAAAAGTAAAAGATATGATATACTCAATCACAGTCTAAGCACGATAAGATAACACAGAAATCTAGATACCAACTAACAACAACAGAAATTAAACTACTAAAATAATAACAACAATATCTCAAACAAACTCTAATACAACTCAATATCTCAAGTTTAATACAAACAAGCTCAAACATGAAAGCTAAGTAAGTCTACTAGCTAACTCCTGAATCACTCCTGAGAGTCGGAACCAAAGGTAGCTAATCCCTCGCCAGGTCCATGGTAAGTAGGGCATGTGTCGTCAGGAGTATCATCTGTAATATTTTCAACAGGTCCAATCAGGACAGGAACGAGCACATCTCATCTAGAAATCCCAAGTAAATGACAAAGACTATAAAGCAGTTTTTAGACAGTTATACAGATGAGCATGGCAGTTTTATACAGATAATGATGTAGAGAAACAGTGAGGGTACAAGGAAAGTAAAGTAACTAACAAGAGAAGAAATCATGGCAAAGAAGACTGTAGTAAACTAGCTGAACTAGAATAACATGGTATAAGTCCAGACAGTATAAAATGTAATCCCAGTATGAGTCCAGTCCATATAATCCAATACTAGATGATTCCAGTACAGATGAGTCCAGTAAAAATGAGTCCAGAAGTGATCCATGATTCCAGGGTAAGTCCAGACTATACTCTAACAGTGTGTTTTAAAATACTGAGATCAACATGTAAACGGCTAGGGTTAATCAGGCACATCGCACACTCGGCCAAGTGTGGGATGGCTAGCATTCCAGAATAGTTCCAAGGGAAGTGGTTCCAGATTTTAGGTATGTTCACATGTCTACTCAAGTATTTCCCCGCCCACAAATGAATCCATAATCCAATACTACAACCAGTATGAGTCCAGCCAATGATTCCAGAAATGATTCCAGTAGGGTGATGCCAGTAGTAATTCCAGATATAGAGGCCAGACATAAATAAATGAGTGTCGCATGTAATGGATCCAGCAATACTAATCGTGTTTGTACAGAGAATCACATATAGCTAACTAGAACTGAAATACAGTAAATGACAAGTAATGAAAGAACTATCAGAGAATGTACTCGCCTGACACTCTGGAAGAGTAGTATAATATCAGATGTCTGTACCAGGGTCACAATGTCCTAAAATAGAGCAATACAGTTATGACATGTCTAATATGAAGGTAAATGAAATCTACAATGCAATCTATATGAATTCTAAGCCAATCTAGGTCAAAGTCAAACTTGGTCAACTCTACAGTCAATCTAAGTCAAATCAAGTCATATTAGGTCACAGGGAATCAAACTAAGTCAAATAGAGTCAAACAAGGTCAAACAAGTAAAGGTTAGTCAAATCTAGGTCAAACTTAGACCAACTAAGGTTTTGGTTAATCATATACTAGTCTGTAAGATAATTAGGTCAATGGCCAACTCTAACTCAAACTCTATAAGGCTAACATGTCTTTGGATACCAAGGATTCTATACCACAAAGCTAAGGCATAACACATCTCCTATACAAGGTATATCATACAAAATATATATATAGCACAATACTAACCTTAATCCTGTAATCAAGCTAATCCCATTCTCCAACTCAAGTCATGACTCAACTCTAAGTATTCCACTTAACCCCATATATATCTTAATTTACATAGGACTACCCATATAACTTAGGTTACTATTTACTCATATAGGTTAAACCTAACCAACTAGTCATTAGGCTAAGGTTTAGTCAAACTTAGTCAGCTAGTCCTTCTAAGACCATCTAAGTCATTTATAGATCAATTAGGTCATTTCTAGGTCAAGGTTGACCTATAGTTGACTTTGGTCAACAATGGTAAACATTGGTCAACTTGCTAGTCAACCTAGGTCTACTAGTTAGGGTTTAGTCAAACTAGTCATTCTAGGTTAGTTCAAGTCAAACTAGGTTGATTAGGTCAAGTTTGACCTAAGGTTGACCTTGGTCAACACTTGGTCAAACAAGGGGTAAACTAGTTAAGTCATGGGTATTTGGTCAATTAGGGTTAGCCCTAATGGCCATAGGCTAATAGCTATAGCCCATAGGCTAGTAGCTTAGGTCAACTAGTTCTAGGTTTACCTATATAGATATATATATACATACACTATATAATGTAAAACCTATATATATAGCCACTATATATAAATACCCATATACCCCACATATATATATATAACCATATATACACACTACAATATATATATAACATATATACATACATATATAGATAGCTATAATATATACATATATATACATTCCACATATATATATAAACCCATATATATATCCTCAACTATATATATACCCAAACCCACATATATATATATAACACTATATATATCTAGTAAATATATATATATCATATATATGTATACATATATATGTATTCACAAACTTACCCATAATATATATATATATATATAGGGAGAGAAGTGAGAGTGCAAGAGAGAGAGAGACTGAAAGAGAGAGTGACAGAGAACAGAAAAGGGGGAAAAGGGGTTCCAGTTTTCTGGAACAAAGAAACTAGCCCCCACACAACACACACAAACCTACATGTATATACACATGTACACACTTGAGTATACACCCAATTTCCTCCCACATACTCACATACATATATACTACACATTTATATACTAAAAACATACAAATACAAGTATAAAACATAACAAAAATCAAATCGAAATTCATTTTTGAAAACTGGAATCTAACCCAAAATCTGGAAACTGTGGACTGTGTGTTCGAGAAGGGGTAAACCCAATTTCTCGACCCAAACCGAGCTATGGCTCGAAACCAATGGTTGGTAAGTGATGCCCCATGTGTACACGTGTCATGTGTGTCAATGGCGGTCCACCACGACACGATACGGCGTGTCCAAACACGTGATTTCCAAATCGGGTATACTGGGATACACGAACACAGTGCACAGCATCGTGCACGTGTTCACGTGTCTCGTGGACACACCACGAGACACGACACGACTCGTGGTCACACACACGTATAGCCCACATATAGGGCTACACGATGGACACTCTGTTACGTGTCCACGTGTCTTATAGGGTCGACACGAGACCCGTATCAGTCGAGGAAACTCGACTGATACGTGCGGTTTGGACCGCGTCGTGCAGAGATGCACACGTCTCGTGCTCGCGACACAGGATACGACGCATCTCGTGGTCGTGTCCTCGTGTACGCCATATGAAGGGCTACACATTAGTGTCATCACGAGGTGTCCACGTGGCGTGTCCGTGCGACACGACACGCTCGAAATATGCTCTATGCAGTGCGCACAGTGCAGTGCAAAATCCGTCTTCGTGTCAGAGCTCTCTCGACACGACACGAGAGGTCGTGATATTTGAGGGGGGGCTTGTCAGTGATGGCTCCCACATCTGTGTCAATTTCCACGTGTCCACGTGTCCAATTCGTGGAGAAATCAGTGTCGGGTAGCAGGGGATTAAACTGTGCACAGTGCTGTGTCCAACTCGTGTGTTCGTGTCCAATTTGGACACGGACACGATACGATTTTGTGCTCAGTGATGGGGTTCTGTGATCTACACCTATAGGGCTAGAAAATTGTTTAATAGTTTTCGAAATCATTAACATTTCATTCACTGAGGCAAATCATCAAATACTTCATTAAAAACCTAGATACGTGTCCGATACGGACACCAAACCAACTCTAAATCCTACCAAACTTGACACACAGTACCCTAGTACCTAGATGCATGCAAATATGAAGAGAAAACACAAATTTAACAAAGTTTATGGGCATTTACCTATGAGTGCAAAACTCAAGGAAAATAAGGTTTTGGGGGGGTGTCCTCTTCAACTTAGGGATGCCCAAAGCTCACGAAATCCTTGATAGCAGGCCCTAGATAGTATCCGCTAGTGTAGGGGAGTCCAATGCAAGAAACTAGAGGTGATTTGGATCAAAATTGATCAAGTTGTGGTCTTGTGTAGGAAATGGATTTTCTAAGGTTAAATTTCATGTAAAAATGATCATGAATAATTGTGGGGGGGTTAATATAGGATGTGGGCTGCTAGGGGGGTGCCCTTGGCTGCCATGGGGGTAGGGGGGGTGTCCTACCACTTGCAAACTTAGCCCTTAAGTCTTTGACTAAGGGGGTTAGATATTTAGGTTCTAAATATCTAAAAAGTGAAATATCTAGATATTTATCTAACTAGATATTTATACCTAAGGCTAATATCTAATCATTAGTCTTCTAGGTTAGTGGCTAACCTCTAGATTAGTGCTAAACTAGGTTAGGAGCTAACATGACACTAATCAAATAATTAGTTAATAATAAAACACATAAATACAAATAATTCCAAATAATTCCTAAAAAATTACCAAAATACCCTTTAGGCCAAAAAACCCTAATTTGATGTTCTAAACCTATGGCTAGGCTCACATGATCATGGTTAGTCTCTAGGTTAGAGAAAACTAGGGTTTATACTAAGTTATACTAACCAAAATCACAAAGTCATAAGTCATAACTTAGCATGACTTTAGAAATGGTTTAACTTAACTAAAATCACCAGAAAATCATACCATGACTAAAATACCACTAATAAATAATAAAAATAATAAATTTTCAAAAATCTCCAATTTCAGAAAACAGGATGTTACAAGTCTACTCACCTTAAAATAATTTCGTCCTCGAAATTTAGATGGTCGTACTCTTTCTAGGTCAAACCTCCAACAATCAGGGTCGAGGCTACTACCTAGCAACATACAAGGTCAACAAACAATATATGGGTAGTAGACCTATACTGGGTCATGTCCAAAAATTGGCTGGCAGTTTTAGGTCATAAGGTGTCCTCAATTCAAATCGAAATCAAGTAACTCCATGGGGTAAATCAGGATGGAGCCTTGGGTCAGGAAAATCGTACTAAGCAAATGAAGCACACAATGGTATGCCTGAATGGGATACTAAGGTCATAGGTGTAGTATGTCATGTCTAGGTTACGTATGTGAAGTCAGTTTTGAGAAAACAACTAATCTTGTGCTCCTAATTTAAAAGTCACGGTAATGTACCTATGATGATCATAATTTAGAGTGGGAAAGGTCTATGGTCTAAATTAAGCCAGAAATTGTGGTGTAATAGTAGTACCAGGGGAACAGGTTAAATGGAACAGTCTGTGGTCTCATCTAGGTGCACTAGTCATTCTAGATCAATACTGTCCTATGGTATCAAAACGTACAAGCAATCTAAAGTGTCCTAATTGGAAAGATAAGAAAACAACAATCATGAAGGCTATAGGGTCGTCTACCATCCTATATGAAAATAGGTCATTAACAAGTGAAAAATCATTAAAGTTACCCTTCCATAAAAAGAAAATTGAAAGTTTAGGTACAAACAATCACAAATAGATTTTTGTCTTGACACGATCTAAGTTGATCAATTTCAGGATAAATCGAGATTGGGCAAGATGGGAAATCAATGAAATCAAGTATGAGCACGAACATCCAATGATGAAGATCCAGGTCATGATTAAATTTAATCCAACTGGATATGAATACGAGGTTCATAGGCGATAAAATAATTCCAAGGAGAATTGTCAAGGCTGTTGCGGATAAGATTCTAAGGCAAGTTTAACTATGTCTTCATCCACGTAGATTAATATATGAAAAAGCGAACCAAAACGCAATAGGTTGATGAGACCATCATACGCCGGTTCTGATTAGATAATATGTTAGTGGGTGTATACCCAATAAAATATATCATGATCAAGCTCGAAAAGGATAAGCTTGTAAAACTTAAGGATAAATTTATAGCATAAGATATAAGTAAGGGTGGAAATGATGAAAGAAGATACATAGTCCAAGATCCTTAACCAATCGGGTCAAGTATTCAAAGTAAGGTACAAGGATGATAGTATCAAGAAGGACAATATGAAATAGATTATACAGATTTGAACAAAAGTCAGTAGATTCAAATCCTTGGAAATTTCCTAGTTGTGATTGAGTATCCTCTCTCTAAGCCTATTATCAAATCCTATCACAGGCTATAGTGATACTCTAGTTCGAATACCACTACATAAACTCGAGACCTGCATGGGCCACCACTAAAAACGTGTCACGACCCGCACCCTGTGTAGGGGCACGAGAAGTGGGTACGTCCAGCCTACGCCGCAGTGTCGGCGGTAGAACGCTGTCCTAGGTTGCTAACTAATCTCATGCAGTGTATATAATATACTTGCCAAGATCTTAACTCCGAAGGGAGGACAAGTAAAAGATATGATATACTCAATCACAGTCTAAGCACGATAAGATAACACAGAAATCTAGATACCAACTAACAACAACAGAAATTAAACTACTAAAATAATAACAACAATATCTCAAACAAACTCTAATACAACTCAATATCTCAAGTTTAATACAAACAAGCTCAAACATGAAAGCTAAGTAAGTCTACTAGCTAACTCCTGAATCACTCCTGAGAGTCGAAACCAAAGGTAGCTAATCCCTCGCCAGGTCCATGGTAAGTAGGGCATGTGTCGTCAGGAGTATCATCTGTAATATTTTCAACAGGTCCAATCAGGACAGGAACGAGCACATCTCATCTAGAAATCCCAAGTAAATGACAAAGACTATAAAGCAGTTTTTAGACAGTTATACAGATGAGCATGACAGTTTTATACAGATAATGATGTAGAGAAACAGTGAGGGTACAAGGAAAGTAAAGTAACTAACAAGAGAAGAAATCATGGCAAAGAAGACTGTAGTAAACTAGCTGAACTAGAATAACATGGTATAAGTCCAGACAGTATAAAATGTAATCCCAGTATGAGTCCAGTCCATATAATCCAATACTAGATGATTCCAGTACAGATGAGTCCAGTAAAAATGAGTCCAGAAGTGATCCATGATTCCAGGGTAAGTCCAGACTATACTCTAACAGTGTATTTTAAAATACTGAGATCAACATGTAAACGGCTAGGGGTAATCAGGCACATCGCACACTCGGCCAAGTGTGGGATGGCTAGCATTCCAGAATTGTTCCAAGGGAGGTGGTTCCAGATTTTAGGTATGTTCACATGTCTACTCAAGTATTTCCCCGCCCACAAATGAATCCATAATCCAACACTACAACCAGTATGAGTCCAGCCAATGATTCCAGAAATGATTCCAGTAGGGTGATGCCAGTAGTGATTCCAGATATAGAGGCCAGACATGAATAAATGAGTGTCGCATGTAATGGATCCAGCAATACTAATCGTGTTTGTACAGAGAATCACATATAGCTAACTAGAACTGAAATACAGTAAATGACAAGTAATGAAAGAACTATCAGAGAATGTACTCGCCTGACACTCTGGAAGAGTAGTATAATATCAGATGTCTGTACCAGGGTCACAATATCCTAAAATAGAGCAATACAGTTATGACATGTCTAATATGAAGGTAAATAAAATCTACAATGCAATCTATATGAATTCTAAGCCAATCTAGGTCAAAGTCAAACTTGGTCAACTCTATAGTCAATCTAAGTCAAATCAAGTCATATTAGGTCACAGGGAATCAAACTAAGTCAAATAGAGTCAAACAAGGTCAAACAAGTCAAGGTTAGTCAAATCTAGGTCAAACTTAGACCAACTAAGGTTTTGGTTAATCATATACTAGTCTGTAAGATAATTAGGTCAATGGCCAACTCTAACTCAAACTCTATAAGGCTAACATGTCTTTGGATACCAAGGATTCTATACCACAAAGCTAAGGCATAACACATCTCCTATACAAGGTATATCATACAAAATATATATATAGCACAATACCAACCTTAATCCTGTAATCAAGCTAATCCCATTCTCCAACTCAAGTCATGACTTAACTCTAAGTATTCCACTTAACCCCATACATATCTTAATTTACATAGGACTACCCATATAACTTAGGTTACTATTTACTCATATAGGTTAAACCTAACCAACTAGTCATTAGGCTAAGGTTTAGTCAAACTTAGTCAGCTAGTCCTTCTAAGACCATCTAAGTCATTTATAGATCAATTAGGTCATTTCTAGGTCAAGGTTGACCTATAGTTGACTTTGGTCAACAATGGTCAACATTGGTCAACTTGCTAGTCAACCTAGGTCTACTAGTTAGGGTTTAGTCAAACTAGTCATTCTAGGTTAGTTCAAGTCAAACTAGGTTGATTAGGTCAAGTTTGACCTAAGGTTGACCTTGGTCAACACTTGGTCAAACAAGGGGTAAACTAGTTAAGTCATGGGTATTTGGTCAATTAGGGTTAGCCCTAATGGCCATAGGCTAATAGCTATAGCCCATAGGCTAGTAGCTTAGGTCAACTAGTTCTAGGTTTACCTATATAGATATAAATATATACATACACTATATAATGTAAAACCTATATATATAGCCACTATATATAAATACCCATATACCCCACATATATATATATAACCATATATACACACTACAATATATATATATAACATATATACATACATATATAGATAGCTATAATATATACATATATATACATTCCACATATATATATAAACCCATATATATATCCTCAACTATATATATACCCAAACCCACATATATATATATATATATATATAATACTATATATATCTAGTAAATATATATATATCATAT
The DNA here is from genome assembly GCA_029216955.1 of Iris pallida. NCBI lineage: Eukaryota > Viridiplantae > Streptophyta > Magnoliopsida > Asparagales > Iridaceae > Iris > Iris pallida. The sequence continues at coordinate 24,926,222 of JANAVB010028000.1, read as the reverse complement.
ATATGTATACATATATATGTATTCACAAACTTACCCATAATATATATATATATATATATATAGGGAGAGAAGTGAGAGTGCAAGAGAGAGAGAGAGACTGAAAGAGAGAGTGACAGAGAACAGGAAAGGGGGAAAAGGGGTTCCAGTTTTCTGGAACCAAGAAACTAGCCCCCACACAACACACACAAACCTACATGTATATACACATGTACACACTTGAGTATACACCCAATTTCCTCCCACATACTCACATACATATATACTACACATTTATATACTAAAAACATACAAATACAAGTATAAAACATAACAAAAATCAAATCGAAATTCATTTTTGAAAACTGGAATCTAACCCAAAATCTGGAAACTGTGGACTGTGTGTTCGAGAAGGGGTAAACCCAATTTCTCGACCCAAACCGAGCTATGGCTCGAAACCAATGGTTGGTAAGTGATGCCCCATGTGTACATGTGTCATGTGTGTCAATGGCGGTCCACCACGACACGACACGGCGTGTCCAAACACGTGATTTCCAAATCGGGTAAACTGGGATACACGAACACAGTGCACAGCGTCGTGCACGTGTTCACGTGTCTCGTGGACACACCATGAGACACGACACGACTCGTGGTCACACACACGTGTAGCCCACATATAGGGCTACACGATGGACACTCTGTTACGTGTCCACGTGTCGTATAGGGTCGACACGAGACCCGTATCAGTCGAAGAAACTCGACTGATACGCGCGGTTTGGACCGCGTCGTACAGAGATGCACACGTCCCGTGCTCGCGACACAGGACACGACGCATCTCGTGGTCGTGTCCTCGTGTACGCCACATGAAGGGCTACACATTAGTGTCATCACGAGGTGTCCACATGGCGTGTCCGTACGACACGACACGCTCGAAATGTGCTCTGTGCAGTGCGCATAGTGCAGTACAAAATCTATGTTCGTGTCAGAGCTCTCTCGACACGATACGAGAGGTCGTGATATTTAAGGGGGGGCTTGTCAGTGATGGCCCCCACCTCTGTGTCAATTTCCACGTGTCTACGTGTCCAATTCGTGGAGAAATCAGTGTCGGGTAGCAGGGGATTAAACTGTGTACAGTGCTGTATCCAACTCGTGTGTTCGTGTCCAATTTGGACACGGACACGATACGATTTTGTGCTTAGTGATGGGGTTCTGTGATCTACACCTATAGGGCTAGAAAATTGTTCAATAGTTTTCGAAATCATTAACATTTCATTCACTGAGGCAAATCATCAAACACTTCATTAAAAACCTAGATACGTGTCCGATACGAACACCAAACCAACTCTAAATCCTACCAAACTTGACACACAGTACCCTAGTACCTAGATGCATGCAAATATGAAGAGAAAACACAAATTTAACAAAGTTTATGGGCATTTACCTATGAGTGCAAAACTCAAGGAAAATAAGGTTTTGGGGGGGGGTGTCCTCTTCAACTTAGGGATGCCCAAAGCTCACGAAATCCTTGATAGCAGGCCCTAGATAGTATCCTCTAGTGTAGGGGAGTCCAATGCAAGAAACTAGAGGTGATTTGGATCAAAATTGATCAAGTTGTGTCTTGTATAGGAAATGGATTTTCTAAGGTTAAATTTCATGTAAAAATGATCATGAATAATTGTGGGGGGGTTAATATAGGATGTGGGCTGCTAGAGGGGTGCCCTTGGCTGCCATGGGGGTAGGGGGGGTGTCCTACCACTTGCAAACTTAGCCCTTAAGTCTTTGACTAAGGGGGTTAGATATTTAGGTTCTAAATATCTAAAAAGTGAAATATCTAGATATTTATCTAACTAGATATTTATACCTAAGGCTAATATCTAATCATTAGTCTTCTAGGTTAGTGGCTAACCTCTAGATTAGTGCTAAACTAGGTTAGGAGCTAACATGACACTAATCAAATAATTAGTTAATAATAAAACACATAAATACAAATAATTCCAAATAATTCCTAAAAAATTACCAAAATATCCTTTAGGCCAAAAAACCCTAATTTGATGTTCTAAACCTATGGCTAGGCTCACATGATCATGGTTAGTCTCTAGGTTAGAGAAAACTAGGGTTTATACTAAGTTATACTAACCAAAATCACAAAGTCATAAGTCATAACTTAGCATGACTTTAGAAATGGTTTAACTTAACTAAAATCACCAGAAAATCATACCATGACTAAAATACCACTAATAAATAATAAAAATAATAAATTTTCAAAAATCGCCAATTTCAGAAAACAGGGTGTTACACTCGTGTGTGACTATACTTCATATGCAATAACATAACTTAACTAGATCCTTGTGTATTGATTGGGGCGGGGGAGTAGAAGTGGTTATGTATTCAATCTAGTAGATTACTCGTGTACAATCTCTGTAGATTACTCGTGTAATACATCGTGCCGTTTACATAACCATCTAGTGCTCTGAATCACTAGACACTGTTAGTTCTCTATATACTGTAGCTATTTATTTACAGTCTTTCCTGTTTATCATATTATTCTTCAGTTTTTTGTATCTTACTCTCTAGCATGATTATATATCTTGACCTGCTATGATTTGTTGAGATGTACTGTGCTCGCTCCTGTCTTGACTGGACCTGTTGAAATATTACAGAGGACGAGGCTGAGGCGTTCTGCCCTACTTACTATGGTGCTACTCTAGATGAGTGCCCAGACTTGTACCAGCAGCAGGACCCACTAGCAGTTGACGACACTCCCCTAGACTAGGATTGTCTTTACCTTTCTGGATCACTGTATATAGATTCTAAGATATTTGGGATATGTACTTATTTATAGACACTTAGAATTTTAGATTGTATCTTTGTGATTTCTTCTGTTCTGGATATCATCTTTTATATCATTCTATCTTATCCCGTTCTACCTTAGATGTGATTGAGATATATTCAGTTATGTCACCCCCATTCGGGGAGTATAACTGTTTATTACCTTTAACTGTTAGATGTTGTGACCTAGGATAACGTTCTACCGCCGACACTGCGGCGTAGGCTGGACGTACCCACGTCTCGTGCCCTTACTCTAGGGTACGGGTCGTAACACATTTTTAGTTGTGGCCTCTGCAGGTCTAGGTTGGAAATGTAGTAGTATTTGAACTAGAATATCACTGCAGCCTACAGTAGAAATTAGTATATTTTGAAGGTACTCAATCACACTAGGAAAAATTCTTTATCAGATTCTGTATATCTATTTTGCTGCTTATTGTCTTCCTTAGAAATTTTAAACTGTCCTCCTTTGATTTTTTGACTCATTCTCAGTAATTGTTTCGTGTTTGATCTGTGTCTCCAGAATGGTTGAGACGAGATCGCATCGCCCCGTGACGGGAGATGCTGGAGAGGGGTCTGCCACCTCTCGTGTCCAGTAGCCAGCTCCCAATACCGCAGGGCCAGTGCAGCCCTCTGGAGTCAGTGTCTCTGCAGCTTTTGGAGGAGCACCTCAACCAGCCAGGAGGCACAGTCCTGTGATTCTTGAGATTCTTCCACTACAGCAGCCCCGCCTGCGAGGATGGTAGATGCTGCACATCTCTTCTCCTTCTTGGAGAGGATTCTGGAGTCCTACCGGTAGCAGCAGACGAGACAGACTACCGATTTTTGTCAGGGGATCGACGAGGCACACCAGCTGGTTCGCACTATAGTCGAGATGATTGCTGCTCAAGGGGCCCAGCAGCAGCCCCGTCGAAGGGAGAAGGAGATTCAGGACTTCCAGAAGATGCACCCTCGGAAGTTCTTCGGCACAGAGGGCATCTATATTGCAGACGACTGGATAGAGCATATCGAGGTGATCTTTCGACTGGCGGAGATACCAGATCGACTCCAGATCGAGGCGACGGGCAGCCAGATGCAGGACTTAGCCCGTGCGTGGTATCAGGTAGATCCCAGGGTGGGAGTTGAGGGCCAGATTGGGCCTAGTTCAAGGAGCTGTTTAAGGAGCAGTTCTTTCCTGATGTTGCCTTGGGAGGTATCGAGGCACAGTTCGAGGGTCTGGTTCAGGGGAACCAGACGGTAGCTGAGTATGCCAGGAAATTTTGCAGATTGGCCCGGTTTATAGATGACTTGACCGAGAAGACAAAGCCGAGAAAGTTTTTCTGGGGCTTGATTAGAGAGATTTGGTCGCTGACTAAGAGCGACCGGAATGCCATATTTGCTGATATATTTTCTGGGGCCATGACGGCGGAAGATGACCTAGGGCTGAAGCAGAAGAGGGGTCGCGACTTCCAGGGTAGTAGCAGCAGTTAGGGGCAGGCCAAGAGGCCTCACTTCCTGCAGCACTTTCAGCAGCAGAGGCCAGTTCAGCAGCACCAGCATCAAGGCCGTACACCTTTTCAGCAGGTACAGCACCAGCAGCAGAAAGGACAGCAGGCACCTAGGCAGCAGGCTATTAGTTGTACTTTCTGTAAGAAGCCTGGGCACAAGTGGGAGGAGTACAGGAAGAGACTTGCAGATACTTGATGTGTGGTTCAGCGGAACATCAGATGCGGGACTGTCTTGTTGCGTCGATGCGTCAGATACCAGGAGGAGCTGGGGCAGCCAAGGCTCCAGCAGGCCAGCAGTGGAGACCAGCCCTGCAGACCCAGCAGCATAGGTTCCAACAGTACCAGCAGAAGGAACGAGGTGGACAGCAGGGGCGAGCTTTCGCCATGGCAGCTGAGGATGCCGAGGCCATTGTCTAGGACCTACAAGATCACGACCGGGGGTGGGGTCATCCTCGTGAGTGATGTTTGCAGAGGGCGGAGCGTCATATTGGGAGGCCGAGAGTTGGGAGTGAGTCTACTCGTCATGCCATTACCGAACTACGACATTGTATTAGGTATGGACTTGCTGAGTAGCCACCACGTCCACATTGATTGTCGAGGGGGTAGAGTTTTGTTTGGGTGGCCAGGAGAGCCAGAGTTTGAGTACACCCGGCGGCAGGCAGAGCAGGACGGCGGAGTCTTCTGTGGAGCTTCAATTGAGGAGCAGGTGGCTCCGCATCCCTTGATCGCAGAGTTTATGGACATATACCCAGTAGAGTTGCCAGGGCTTCCACCGGACAGGGATATAGAGTTCTCGATAGACTTGGTTTTCGGCACAGAACTGATTTCTCAGCATGTATATCGAGTGAACAACAGTGAATTGGTGGAGCTGAAGAAGCAGGTGGATGAGCTACAGGACAAGGGCTTCATCCGATCTAGTTCTTCACCTTGGGGTGCACCGGTACTCTTCGTACCCAAGAAGGATGGGTCGGTAGGGATATGTATCGACTACAGGGCACTTAACAACCTAACGATCAAGAACAGATACCTACTACCGCGGATCGATGATCTCTTTGATCAGTTGAGCGGAGCTCGGGTGATCTCCAAGATTTATTTGAGGTCAGGTTATCACCATGTGAAGGTGAAGGGAGAGGATATTCCCAAGACCGCTTTCAGGACGCAGTACGGGCAGTTTTAGTTTTTGGTTATACCGTTTGGGCTGACCAATACACCAGCAGTGTTTATGAATCTAATGAACAAGATGTTCCACCAGTACTTGGACAAGTTCGTGGTGGTGTTCATTGATGATAACTTAGTATATTCCAAGACAGAGGAGGAGCACGAGGAGCACTTGAGAGTGGTACCCGTGACACTCATGAGGAAGAGATTGTATCGCAAGCTCTCAAAGTGCGAGTTCTTCCTAGACAGAGTTGACTTCTTGGGTCATGTGGTGACTGGAGATGGTATCTCAGTGGACCTGAAGAAGATCATAGCGGTTGAGGCTTGGACAGCACCGACTTCAGTGGCAGAGATCAGGAGTTTTCTGGGGCTGGCAGGATACTATAGGAGATTTGTGCAAGATTTCTCCCGAGTTACAGAGCCGTTGACTCGGTTGGCCCGGAAGGATGCTGAGTATGTTTGGTCAGAGGAGTGTCAGGCAGCTTTTGATGAGTTGAAGAAACGGCTTACGACAGCTTCGATTCTGACATTGCCTTCAGGATCAGGTGGATTCACTATTTATAGTGATGCTTCAGGGAAGGGGCTGGGTTGTGTCTTGCAGCAGCATGGAAAGGTGATTGCCTATGCTTCCAGGCAATTACGTCCCCATGAGAAGAACTACCCTACCCATGACCTGGAGTTGGCAGCGGTGATTTTTGCTTTAAAGTTGTGGAAGCACTATCTGTATGGCGAGAGGATGGAGATTTTTACATATCACAAGAACTTGAAGTATGTGTGTACACAGAAAGAGCTCAACATGAGACAGCACAGATGGCTAGAGTTGATGAAGGACTTTGACATCTCACTTCAGTATCATCCAGGGAAGGCCAACGTGGTTGTCGATGGCTTGAGTAGGTATCCGACAGCCATGTGTTTGACTATGGATCGGCACTTGCTTGCAGACTTGGAGAGCCTTGGGATTGAGGTGATCGTTCCCGGAGTGCAGATGCAGTTATGGGGCCTTCAGATACAGTCAGACTTGATGGACAATATCAAGGCAACACAGTTCGAGGTTGTGGCTCTGCGGTGTATCCGAGAGCAGATCAGTGTAGGGTTGGAGGATGGCGAGATTTTACTTGCAGAGGATGGTGCCCTGAGGCACGGTTCCAGGTTATGTGTGCCTAGCGGGGAGCTTAGAGAGCAGATCATGCATGAGGCTCACATATTGTAGTAATCTATACATCCTGGTGCCAACAAGATGTACAGGGATCTGCGAGAGCATGTCTGGTGGTACGAGATGAAGCGGGAGGTGTCCCACTTCGTAGCTAGATGCTTGGTCTGTCAGCAGGTCAAGGCAGAGAGACAGAAGTCCGAAGGATTATTGCAGCCGTTGCCTATTCCAGAGTGGAAGTGGAAACATATCACCATGGATTTCGTATCTGGGTTGTCGCGTACACCAGGAGAGAAAGACACGATTTGGGTCATCGTTGACAGGTTGACCAAATCGACCCACTTCTTGCCATTCAAGGTGGGTACGTCTACAGAGAGGCTTGCGGAGATGTATATGAGGCAGATAGTCAGGATTCACGGAGTTCCCGTCAGCATTGTCTCAGATCGAGATAGTCGCTTTACTTCCTATTTGTAGAGGAGTCTGCAGACTAGCTTGGGTACTCAGCTCAAGTTTATTACTGCATACCATCCCCAGACGGATGGACAGTCAGAGAGGACTATTCAGACCCTTGAGGACATGCTGTGGACATGCGTCCTAGATTTTGGAGGTTCCTGGGAGGATCATCTACATTTGGTGGAGTTTGCTTACAACAACAGTTATCAGGCCAGCAACGAGATATCACCGTTTGAGGCTCTGTACGGGCGTAGGCATCGTACACCCTTATCTTCGGATGATGTTGGAGAGCGAGCTTTACTGGGACCAGAGATGGTTGTTGACGCAGCCGAGAAGGTGAAGATCATCAGGGACAGACTTCGTGTGGCACAGGATAGACATCGGTACTGGGCCGATAGCCACCGGAGGCCGTTGGAGTTTGAAGTACAGATTTAGAGATAGGATTAGAAGTAGGTTGTTTTTTTTGTGTGATTGATCGTATTTGATTTTTAGTAACTTGAGACCTTGCTTGTGATTAGGTTGGAGACATGGTTTTTCTGCGGATATCTCCGACTCGTGGTACGATACGTTTTGGTGGAGGTGGAAATCTTAGCCCGTGCTTTATCGGCCCTTTCGTTATCAGCGGAAGAGTCGGTAACGTAGCATACAGGCTAGACTTGCCATCTGCACTATTGGGAGTTCACAACGTATTCTACGTATCACAGTTGAGATTGTACGTGGCTGACCCTAGCCATGTGCTCGATCATTCGGAGATTGAGGTTGGACCTACTCTCAGTTATCCAGAGCAGCATGTGGAGATTCTGGATCGCCGAGAGAAGGTATTGAGGAACCAGGTGATACCCTTGGTACGCGTTGCATGGAGGCATCATTCTCCAGGATTGTCTACCTGGGAGCGGGAGGATGAGATGCGCGAGCGGTACCCCTATCTTTTTGGACCTTGAGGTATACTTTTCTATCCTTCTCAGCAGTTAGTTTCGCCTTTAATTTCGAGGACGAAATTATTTTAAGGATGGTAGATTTGTCACTACCACTTTTCTAGCTTAAGGGTATTTTGGTCATTTTTAAAATTTTGAAATTTATTTGGAATTGATATTATTAATTATATTTATTAGAATTTTTCAGTAATTTTTAGTATAATTGTTTTGGTACTAGTTTGACTTTGACTAATGTTGACTTAGGAGACTGTCCTAGAGGCTAACCTAGGTTATGACTACTTGGTTAGGTTAAGTAACCCTAGCTTGACCTAAGTTAGTGTTATCATAATCATTAGAATTATTTTGGGGAAATTAGGAATTAATTTGATTGAGAAATGGCTTGGGATTTCACAAGTCATGGTTAGTGATTTTGGCCCATGGAAGCCTATAGATCACCATTGGAACCCTAACCCTAGCCCAAACCATACTTGGCCGGCCACCTTAGGTCTCCCCCTCTATTTAATCCCCTCCTAGAAATTAGGGCTAGCCTCCCTTTAGAATTATTTGCTAGTTTGAGAAAGAGGTAAGTCTCCATCTTCAATAAATCATAGAAAATCCATTTCAACTCCTTTTTCACCCAAACTAATTGCATGAGGACATAAATTTAGTCTGCTTGCTGTTGGTATTGAGTATTTTCAGGAAGGAATCAATTTCAAGAAATTTGGTTGCTTGAGGAACCACTTTTATTTAGGGATTTTGAGCCTTTGCACATCCCTAGGTAAATTCTATTCTGTACCATAGAATTCTAATTTTATTGCATTTCTAGGATGCCCTAGGCCTACCCTAGCTGTATGACTAGCTAACCCTAGGTTTCGAGTTCGATACATGTCCGTATCGGACACGTATCAGCCTACGTGTATAGGTGTTTGGTGAAATGTCCCAAAGGGCATTTTGGTACCTCGCTTACATGTTTCTTGTGTTCTGAGTCATGTTTTGTGTCGCGTTGTGTCGCTACAAACACGCGGACATGCGGTGCACACACGCGCGTGCTGGCAGGATCCATGCCATGCTACTCGGGCCTGATTTCGAGCTGGACACGACACTTTGGCTCACGAAACTCGACACACATGTTGTGTCCATGACTGACACGGGGTCGCCCATGTGGCACGACCCCTCATGTCGTGTCGGACACGCCTTTACGTGTGCACGAGTAATGCACTGTGCGAGTACTGCGTGTACCAGTATACGGAGTTAGTTCTTTGTGTTTAATTTGATTTTAAATGTTTTAATTGTGTTATTAATTGTTAATCTCGATCCTAACATGTCTAGTTAACTATGTTAGATTAATTTACATGATTGGAATAGGTTGTTATGAGTTTTGGAATCGAATAGGGGTTTAAAGCCATATGGGCTGATACCAATACTGATATATGGTTTTCCCCATTCCTAACTTTCTAAATTCCCAGTTTTAAGTAATATTTTGCACTGTTATTTATTCCTACATCTTTGTTAGTATAGGAAAGTAAAGTATTTTAATTTGAATTTGAGCTTGGGTGTGTTAATGCGAATTTAATCATTGGATTGGATTTCGAAGTTCCTGTTGGCTGATACATTGATTTCTTCCCTTTTCGAAATACTGATTTACTTTGAATGAGTTTCTAAACATCATGAACTGGAATTCCTATTAACTGATATGCTAATTTCCTTTTTCCATTTCGAATTTGCTGTTAATTCCTGAGATTGGTTCTAGCCTACTGATTTCTATTTAAATTGGGAATTTGTTTCTCTTCCATTCTCTATGATTAAGATTATTTCCAGATTTCTAATTGGTTTTCCTCCCATCCTTTTAACTGAGATTTTGGTTCTTTCCTAAAGTAAACTATGGTTTGATTTCCTTTCCTTTTGTAATGCTAATAACTGAGATGATTTCCTTATTTTCTATACCCATTGTACTGGATTGATTTTCATAAAACTTGAGTTTGTATTCTCCCTAATAAACTGAAATGAACTGGTTGTGCATGAGATAATGTGAATCATTGATTTCCCTTGCATTCCACTGTTTCCAGATTTCCATAAACTGAGATTGTTTCCAGTTTTATGCTGTTAATTAGCACTGATTGAATGACAGGATATGGATTAAATGGATTTGAATTGGTTCTTCCTATTTGTATTAACGTGAGATTTCCTTACTTTATCTGTAAACTGAACTCCTACTTTAACTGAGAACTTATTCTCTAGTGTCCTGAACTGTTTTCCTTACCTTTCATTAACTGTAACTTCATAGGTTCCTAAATACCTGAGACTGTTTCCAGGATTGGATAGTAATCTATTCTTGTCCACTGTTAAATACCTGAGTTTATATGCTGAAATGAACTGAATCCCTTTCCCTTACACTGTCAACTATAATCACTGTTTTCCCAGGTTACCTCATGCCATGTCTAACACACTTTCCTATACACCACACACTCTCATGTTTCACACACACACACAATCATATTTCACTTCCTATTTTATTGCTTATGAGTATGTGAGATCTCCATTTTTTAGGTATCCTATATATGTGTGATATACTATAGGTACCTATATGCTAATGTGTGTTACCATATCATGTATTAATATGGATATATAAAATGTATGTGTAATATGGATATAGGTAGCCTATATGTTAGTGTATTCTATGATTGTATTATACTACATATCAATTTGTGTATTATTTTAGGTTTAGATAATGTCATGTGATTTATGGTTGGCTTAGGCATGGTATTGCCTAATAGTCTATGGCCTATGAGTGTCTGTGTGTCAGTGTAGAGTCTAGATTAGACTTGAGTAGTCTTTTTAGACTTACAATAGACTAGTTAGACTAGTTTGACTTAGGTTTGACTTGGTTGACCTAGTTTGACTTCTAGGAGAGTTGACCAAGTGTTGACTTTGGTCTAGATTGATCTAGATTCAAGTAGAATGCATTAATTTGCATCTTATTATCGTTGTAGACTCATAGTGACTTGTATTGTTCTATAGGAGATAAACACCACTCCTCGGATAGTATATTTTCTCCAGATTCTCAGGATACAGGCAAGTACATTCTCTGATTATTTTATATCCTGCATTAGGAGTATTTTTCTGCTTTAGATTACTTTACATGACGCTGACACGTTGGAAACACGGATTAGTACTATATGGATCTTGTTGTGCGATTTTATCCCCTTAGCGGATACATCGGGTACTCGTGTTCGTGTACTTTATCATGAGCATCGTGTACTCCTTGTATTCGTGATATTCGTGTACAAATTGTGTGAAATCGTGTTTATTTATGTATTCACATGATCTCGTGTGTGACTATACTTCGTGTGCAATAACATAACTTAACTAGATCCTTGTGTGTTGATTGGGGCGGGAGAGTAGAAGTGGTTATATATTCAATCCAGTAGATTACTCGTGTACAACCTCTGTAGATTACTCGTGTACATCATCGTGCCGTTTACATAACCATCTTGTGATCTGAATCACTAGACACTGTTAGTTCTCTATATATTGTAGCTATTTATTTACAGTCTTTCCTGTTTATCATATTATTCTTCAGTTTCTTGTATCTTAATCTCTAGCATGATTATATATCCTATCCTGCTATGATTTGTTGAGATTTACTGTGCTCGCTCCTGTCCTGACTGGACCTGTTGAAATACTACAGAGGACGAGGCTGAGGCGTTCTTTCCTACTTACTATGGTGCTACACTAGATGAGTGCCCGGACTTGGACCAGCAGCAGGACCCACTAGCAATTGACGACACTCCCCTAGACTAGGATTGTCTTTACTTTTCTGGATCACTATATATAGATTCTAAGATATTTGGAATATGTACTTATTTTTAGACACTTAGAATTCTGGATTGTATCTCTGTGATTTCTTCTGTTCTGGATATTATCTTTTATATCATTCTATCTTATCCTGTTCTACCTTAGATGTGATTGAGATATATTCTGTTATGTCACCCCCATTCGGGGAGTATAACTGTTTATTACCTTTAACTGTTAGATGTTGTGACCTAGGACAGCGTTATACCGCTGACACTGCGGCGTAGGCTGGACGTACCCACGTCTCGTGCCCTTACTCTAGGGTGCGGGTCGTGACATCAACTTCTAGAATAAACTTTGATATTCTGATGTCCAAGTAAACTGCTCATTCTTGCGGGTCAATTGTGTCATGGGTGCTAAAATTCGAGCGAAGTCTGATATAAAACGTCGGTAATAACCTGCCAATCCTTGAAAACTACAAACTTCTGCGATGATGCTAGGTACTGGCTATGATTCTATAGCTAATATCTTCTGGGGATCTACTTCTACTCTACCTCAGGTGATGATGTGACCTAAGTACGAAATGTGATCAAGCCAAAATTTTCACTTGGTAAACAATACGTACAACTGGTACTCTTTGATAATCTGAAGGACTACCCGGAGATGTTGCTCATGCTCTGCTTCATTCCTGCTATAGACTAAGATGTCGTCTATAAATACTATCATAAACTGATCCAAATAGGGCATAAATATGTGATTAATGATATCCATGAATACTGCTGGCAGATTGGACACTCTTAATGGTATAACGAGAAACTCCTAATGTCTATATCTAGATCTGAATGTCATCTTCGGGATATCTTGCTCTTTGACTCTGATCTGATGGTACCCTGACCCGTAAGAATGAGCAGTTTACATGGACATCAGAATATCAAAGTTTATTCTAGAAGTTGATGTCACGACCCGCACCCTAGAGTAAGGGCACGATAAGTGGGTACGTCCAGCCTACGCTGCAGTGTCGGCGGTAGAACGCTGTCCAAGGTCACAACATCTAACAATATAATGCTAAGCAGTTTATACTCCCCGAATTGGGGTGACATAGCAGAATGTAAACTCAATCACATCTAAGGTAGAGCATAATGGAAGATAGATAAAACATAAAATTCACAAAGAGATACAGCAGATAGAAGTCTAAGTGTCTAAGATATACAAACCCAGAAATACATCTCAAAGCTCAAATACAGTAATCCATAAATACACTCAAGACAACTAAAAATAAACTATGAGCAAAATCCTAGCTATCTATACAACCTCTACTGTGTCTCCTCTAGGCTAGCAGGCAACCTCCAAGCTATCTGTAAAATTTATCAACAGGTCCAGTCAGAATAGGAGCGAGCACAGTACATCTCATGCAGTTCATATCATGGCAGGAAATATAAAGAAAGCAATAGAGTAAGATACATGAAACGCTGTAAGAAGATGTACATGAAAACAGGAGAGATATTTGATAACTGGAAATATATACATGATAAGTAAGAACTGTAAGTGACTAGTGATTTCGAGTACGAGATGGCATGTAATTGGCTTAGGTTGAACATGATGTACATGAGTGAACATGTGGGACATCAGCCAATAAGGCTGTGTTGTACATGATAAAACATGAAAAGTAACAGAGTAAACATGATAGGTAAATCACATGACCATTTATACTCACCCCTACCCACAATCAATACACAAGGATCCGTTCAAGTTACGTTACGGACACGATGTTTTGGTTATACACGAAACACATGAGAAAACATGAGCGTACATGAAAGAACATAAGAGTACAGGAACATACATGAAAGAACATAAAAGAACATAAGTGTACATGAATAACGCAGAAGCAAGGAATACATGATGTATATGAAACACATGTCATAAAGTATCCGATGCGCCCGCTAAGGGGGATAACATCCCAAGAAGAGATCCATATAGTACCAATCCGTGATGATAACATGACAGCATCAAGTAAAGTAATCTAGAGCAAGAATATAAGTCGTGACAAGTATAAAACGATCAGAAAATGTACTCGCCTGATATCATGAACAACTGATATGAAAAGATGGCCAACTGGAGTCACAGAGTCCTAGTTATAGCAACACCTGTTTTAAAGAGTTCAATTTATATGGTAATTGAAATTATAATACAATCTATATGATTCTAAGTCAATCTTGGTCAAAGTCAACTCTTGGTCAACTCTGGTCAACCGTACTAGTCAAACTAGGTTAACTAGGCAGTACTAAGTCTAAACCTTGACTAAAAAGTCTCATTAGGCCTAACCAAGCCTAGACTAACACTCACACAAAATTACAAAGCTACACAAGTTATCAAACACACATTATATATATATTCATATATATTTTTATTACAAACAAGGTGCATAAAGACAAGGAGTGAGTGATACATGATTGTGGATATGGCAATGTGTACATAGCAGTACAATGTGTTCAATTGTGAGGGGGTTATGTTAAAAGGATAACATTTAGCAAGGGTTCATTGTGTCTCATAGAAGAAATAACATGTAAAGTATTGGTTTAGCATGTGTGTGTGTGGGTGTTAATCATAACAAAAGGATTTATTTATACATCAAAGGGTTTACTCATAATAGTAAGTAGATTTTATGTGTATTCATGCTTGGGGTTACTGTCAACATGTAGAAGGGGGTTTTAACATTTGAACATGGTGCTAAGTGCGAATATGGCATCATACATTCCTATCATGTTGGCATTCATATATAGCATACCTTCATACTTGATTACGTTACTTACTTACATATGGATACTTGCATACATATTTCAATACCTTGCATTACCTTACATATCATGTTATATATTATCATTCATTTCTTTCATATATTACATTCTATATTACCTATATACATATATTTCCTCCATTCATTCATGATTGCATTATATACTCTACATTATCATACATGTTATCATTATATATTGCATTACAATATTTATAAATTATGTATTTATATCTAGCATTCATTATATACTTTCATGCGTACATTGTATATCATTCTTTCATTCATGCATTGCTTATATGCATTATATTAATTGTATTCCTACATGCTTGCATTCAACCATATATATACATTAATGTAAAAAGAATAAATATCATATATATATTATTTCATTCATCTAACATATCATATATTACATACTCTATATTCATTTAATATCCATACTACATAAGCTTATAGGTTACACAAAATGCATATATCGTATAGTCATTCTTCTACTTAAAATCAATACTGTACCAATTGGGCCTTCACTAAATTTTAGGATTAAATTATGTTGTAGCTCTTCGTGTTAGCTTTCCGAAACTTTAAACGGATCGCATTTTCGTGTCCGGAATCTCCCGGAATCGCGAAAACACCGAAATGTGTTTGTCTTTCGTACAGCTAACACTCAAACAATTCTACAGAAAGTTATAGAAAGAATATGGCTTATTAAAATATATATTTCGAAAGCAAACTTCGATACTCTTCTTTTAAAAAAAATAGGAGGTTAATTGGAGTTATGAGCTAAAAGTTATGGCATTTCTAAGTTGCTCTAGCTACTAAAAATGTGGATAAAAATTATAACAAATTTAGGTAGTTTGAGACAAAAGAAACACAAGTATATAACATAATATATCAAGAACTCATTCTCTACACTAATATATATATATGAGACACTATTGAACACATCTCCAATACAAAAATATGAGATTAAACATGTAATAATTCATTCATACATAACAACAACACATAGTGTATCCAAATTTGGGATTTTCCTACATGGACACAACCACAACACAAAGGACACTCCTATGACCTCCAAATGGACACGAAATGGACACAAATAGAGATACAACCACAGGGGTCATTCCTATGTGTAATGCCTGTTGTTCGTATTACGTATTTGGAATACGTATACGTATTTTATCTTGTATTTGCATATCTCCTTGGTTTGGCTTGGCTTGGCTTGTTTATTCTTGGTTGGGTTGGCTTGGTTCGGTTCAGTTTGTGTGGGTTTGGTTTGGGTTTGGTTTTATATGGTGAACCCCCTACCTACCACCACCAACCCCTTTATTATTAATCCATTCCTTCATTCTCTCTCTTCATAACTCATCTTCTTCTTTCCCATTAATTCCTTCACCTACTAGAGAGAGGGAGAGAGAGGTCTAGGCAAGTGCAACTTGCTTCCACAAGAGAGCTCATTTTTATTGTTCTATTAGCTTCTCCTCGTGTTTCTAAGACACATTAGAACTTGTCATTTTCTATTTCGAGGCATTAATTTTTGTATATCTAGAAATTTGTTATTTTTGGATTTTGATGGTTTTGATCTATCAAACTTCTTTGTTTTTAAGTTTTGATGGTTCCATGTTGTAGAGCATTTTATTCTATCCAATTTTGACCCATGAAAAGTTGGATTTGGACTTATTTTGACCAAGTTATGGACTTTTGAAGCTTTGGGTTCAACCATGGAGTTCCTGCTGATTTGGAGAAGACAGTGAGCAGTGCACGAGCTTTTTAGATTGTGCCACTGAGCTGTGCGTGCTCTTTAGCGCAGTGCAGTCGACCCTATACGCTGTCTTTTGGGAGCGTATGACTTGCATACGCTCGCTTGCTTGACAAGGAGTCGTATGGAGTACATACGCTGCCTTTTGGGAGTGTATGACTCGTATACGCTCGCTTGCTTGACAAGGAGTCGTATCGACCCCATACGCTGCCTTTTAGGAGCGTATGACTCGCATACGCTCGCTTGCTTGACAAGGAGTCGTATGGAGTACATACGCTGCCTTTTGGGAGCGTATGACTCGCATACGCTCGCTTGCTTGACAAGGAGTCGTATGGACCCCATACGCTGCCTTTTGGGAGCGTATGACTCGCATACGCTCGCTTGCTTGACAAGGAGTCGTATGGAACCCATACGCTGCCTTTTGGGAGCGTATGACTCGCATACGCTCGCTTGCTTGACAAGGAGTCGTATGGACCCCATACACTGCCTTTTGGGAGCGTATGACTCGCATACGCTCGCTTGTTTGACGAGGAGTCGTATTGAGTACATACGCTGCCTTTTGGAAGCGTATGACTTGAGCGTAGCCTGACCCGAGCGTATGTTGACCTGAGCGTATGTTGACCTGAGCGTAGCCTGATTACCCTGGATCTTCTATAGCCTTGTATATTGATATTTTATTAGATAATTAACGTCCATTTTATATCCTTACGCCTTTTGTCCTGAACTTGATAAACATGAATTTACTTGACATGTTTGTAATTTGATAATTGAGCATGACGAGATAGTGACCCGTAGTGGTGTACTCCTGACATAATGACCTGACATGACCTGATAGTGGCCCGTCGTGGCGCACTCCTGACAAGTACACTTGGGATGATAACCTGACATGATTATCTCGAATAGCTGTTACGACGGCTACCTGACATGACATGACCTGTATAATTAATCCTGGACACCGTGGGCGATTGTGCTTGTACAATTATTCCAGTCCTGTCTTGCATCATGTCTAGGAGGGGACTCCTGAGTACCACGGTCAGGAGTACCTACTAAAATGGACTAAGGCTAATAACTAGATTAATACATTAATCATGACGAGATTTTCCAGCTACAGGCAATCCCGTTACCTGGGCACGCCTTGGGATCTGTAGCCTGCCGTCGAGTAGGGCACATTTCCAGCACACTGTCATATGTTGCACCCTTCAAGCTACCTAAGGGTACATTCGTTTCCTGGACGATGTACCCACCTGAATTCAACCCTAATCTTTTAACCCGGGTAACCTGGATGGTCTGTAGGGCTTGTGGCTGTGGAGTAATCTCACTGTATTTTGTTAGTAATTAGGCTTGTGACAACCCTAGTTAGTTAAAGTATCAAGCCGTAATTCTTGCTTGGCCGTGAAGTGATTGGATGGAGTCTAACTAGTCTAGTCTTGCCCTGATCCTGTTCCAGACTATTGAATGAGCAGAATGCTTGTATTTATTTTACCGATAAATGGTAAAAATTCCAAGTTCTGTCAGACGAAGGGTTACAACCCCTGTCCTTGTTTGGTTTACGGGTTGTAACCTGGTTATCTGAATAGTTCCATGGTTATCTCGTCGTATATCATCCTGGTGTATTTTCTTTATTTCCAGTTCTTACTTTTATTTATATCTTGTGCTGAATGCTGGTTTTAGCTCTTAAGTGAAACCTCCTTTGTGGCACTTGCTCTTTCTGGGGTCTGACCCAGCTGGTTTTGTGTGGCCAGATTTCGGAGCAGCTCCAGAGGATCTACCGACCTTCCAGCCAGATGGTGAACACTAGACGGAACCTTGGCAACGAGTGAGTTATTTTTGGCTCTCCCACTCTATTGTAAAAATATTCTTTTGAGGCGTTTAGCCGACGAGCACCTGTTTAGCTCGATTGCACTTACTTACTGTCTGCCTACGGGCTGTAACATGATTAACAGATCCTAAGGTTGATCATGTATGACTAAACTCTTGCTAGACCTAACATTTTGTAACGACTAGCTTCATGATCAGCTGAATATGTAATATTTGGGACGCCTTATTATTGTATATTTAATGATCATACATCTTGTAACATTTACTTACTTGCTTGTGATTGACACACTAGGCTTATTCATGACCTTAAGAGACTGTTGGCTTGTAGATAAACCCTATGAATCTAGACAGCCGTGACCGTATAGCAAGATGGAATCCATTTCATATACGTAGCTGGCTATGTCTGCCCCCGCTCTCCAGTATTCTGGTTCTGGGGCGTGACATGGTTTAAGTGGTGGCCCATGCAGATTTTGCAACTCAAGATATGTGAGGGTTTACCGAATAGATATCTCAATCAGTATTCGTCCTTGATCTCTGCTCATATCTTCTGAATCCCTGGATTCTTGTCCTGATCATATGCTTGTATAGTTGATCTGTCCTGGTCCTTCCTTATTGTTCCCTATGTCGTCTTCTTCAGCGGCATTGTTCGTGGTCCTACCGATCAGCAAGGCGGAGCACCTCCCGCGGACCAGCAGCAACCTGGAGATCAAGCCCAGCATTCTGGAGTAGCCTCTAGGGTCGTGCCTTCTGGCGGAGAGCCACCAGTCCAGCCAGTTCAACCTGTAGAACATGATGATGGCACTTTGGTTGGACTCGTAAGGACCTTGATAGCTTCCCAAGACCGGCGTGGAGATGCCTTGCACTAGGCAGTGACGGATGCTTTGACCCGAGGTGGTCATCAGGGTAACAGCGCGGCCAACAGCTTCAATCGCTTGAACCCTCCATTCTTCGACGGTAGTGAAGATGCTATCGCGGCAGATGCATGGATTCAGGACACAGAGGTGATTCTAGAAGCAGCCAGGACTCCAGAGAACGAGAAGGTGGCCGTTGTACGCCTGCAGTTGTTAGATCTTGCCCGCAGCTGGTGGACAGCACAGGCCGTTGGGTTAGCAGCACCCATTGCTTGGGCAGTATTCAGAGAGAGATTCCAGACCAAGTATTTCGATGCCGTGGCTCGGTATGATCTGCAGACGAGGTTTACCAATTTGAAACAAGGAGGCAGGACGGTCGACGGATATGCGGCCGAGTTTTCTAGACTCAGTCGGTTTGCCCCCACTTTGGTGGCAACCGAGTATGATAGAGCCCAGCGGTTCCAGCAGGGACTTCACCTGGAGATCTTGTTGGCAGTTGAGCAGTTTGAGCATCAGACTTTTGATGCAGTCTTGAGAGCAGCCCGGAGACATGAGTATACCTCCCAGAGGATTGTGGATAGGGCCAGAGGTCGAAAGAGATCTCACGGCCAGATGAATCAGTCTTCAGCACCGGCCCCGGCAGCCAGGGCTTTGACTATTGGAGCTCCGAGGCGAGCGGCCTCAGTAACGTCGGTTCAGCATTCAACTCCGACGCACCCTCAGCAGCAGAAGTAGAAGCAATCTTCCGCAATGGGTTGTTCTCATTGTGGAAAGCCAGGCCATGTGGTGGCAGAATGTCACAGGGCACAGGGATTGTGTCTGGCTTGTGGAGCACCAGACCATAGGGTTGGATCTTGCCCGAATAGGGGTAGTTCATCCTCGTCCAACCTTTCTAGCTCTTCGATGAGAGGACCAGCTCCGGTCCAGCAGCAGCAGTATCCATTGCCGAGGCCCTTGCCGCCTCAGATCCAAGTGTTCCAGCAGCAGAACCCCCAGCAGTATGCATAAGTCCAAGCCCAGAGTCAGAGCAGGCAGCGAGGATTTTAGCAGAGGGGACCAGCACCCCGAGGGCATGGTCATGCTATGGTGATGACCGTGGAGGAAGGATTGGCACCAGGAGAGGTAATGGCAGGTACTATTCTCGTCAACTCCTTTCCAGCTTCAGCTTTATTTGATTCTGGTGCATCGCATTCATTTATGTCTGCACGATTCGCGACACGGATAGGATTGGAGCCCGATGCATTATCAATAAGGCTTAATATACTTACTGGTAACGGACTTGTGGGAGTAGATAGAGTGTTTTCCTCGTGTCGGATCGTAGTTAGCGGTAGAGAATTCCCCGCTAGATTGATAGAATTCTCGATGGTCGATTATGATGTGGTCCTAGGGATGGATTGGTTGAGGAACCAGTATGCTAGGATAGACTGTCACATTGGCAGGGTTGTTTTAAGCATTCCAGGCGAGCCGGAGTTTTCTTAATTCCGAGGCGAAGTTGAGTCATCTCCTCCAGTATTGCGGATGGCAGTAGCAGCAGTTCAGTTGCCCAGGATAGTCGAGGAGTTTCCAGATGTTTTCCCAGAAGAACTTCCAGGTATGCCTCCGGAGGGGGAGATCGGGTTCACTATAGACTTGATTCCCGGGACAGCCCAGTATCAGAGAGAGTCTACAGGATGGCGCCGTCAGAGTTGGAGATATTGTACAAGTTGATTGAAGAACTTAGAACCAAGGGATTCATTCGTGCTAGTGGATCGCCTTGGGGAGCCCCGATGCTTCTTGTGAAAAAGAAGGGTGGTACGTCCAGGTTATGTGTTGATTATCGTACCTTGAACTCAGTGACAATCAAGAACAGATACCCTCTTCCGAGGATCGACGACTTGTTTGATCAACTCAAGGGGGCTTCAGTATTCTTGAAGATTGATTTACGCTCAGGTTATCATCAGATCAGAGTCAGAGAGCAGGACATCCCGAAGACAGCTTTTAGATCGAGATATGGGCATTGGGAGTTCCTTGTTATGCCTTTTGGAGCAACCAATGCGCCGGCAGTATTCATGGACCTCATGAATCGCATCTTCATGCCTTACTTGGATCAGTTTGTGATTGTGTTCTTGGATGACATTCTGGTCTACAGCAAGTGTGAGGCGGAGCATGAGCAGCATCTCCGTATAGTTCTTCAGATCCTCAGAGAGCACCAGTTATATGCCAAGTTAAGTAAATGCGAGTTCTGGCTCGATCGCATTTCGTACTTGGGTCATATCATCACTCGCGGAGGAGTAGAAGTGGATCCCCAAAAGATTGTGGCTATTGAGTCATGGCCAGTGCCCAGCACAATTGCAGAGGTTCGTAGTTTTCTTGGATTGGCCGGCTACTACCGGCGGTTTGTTTCGGATTTTGCTCGAATTTTAGCGCCATTGACCCAATTGACCCGCAAGGATGCGCAGTTTGCTTGGACAGCAGAGTGTCAGAGTTCTTTTGATCAGTTGAAGCGAGGCCTGATAACAGCTCCTATTCTCACGCTTCCAGATGGGATCGAAGGATTCTCAGTGTACTGTGATGCTTCAGGCAGAGGTTTAGGATGTGTTCTGATGCAGCATGGGAAGGTAATAGCTTATGCGTCACGACAACTTCGTGATCATGAGAGGAATTATCCAACCCATGACTTGGAGCTGGCAGCAGTGGTGTTTGCACTTAAGTTGTGGAGGCACTACTTGTATGGAGACAGGGTGGAGATTTTCACCGACCACAAGAGCCTGAAGTATGTTTTCACCCAGAAGGATCTTAACATGCGTCCGAGAAGGTGGCTGGAGCTTCTTGTGGATTATGATGTCAACTTGCAGTATCATCCTGGGAAGGCCAACGTCGTTGCAGATGCATTGAGCAGGAGAGCCGGAGTTTATTTCCTAACAGCGCAACCGGAGCTGTTAGCAGATCTTCAGAAGATGGGTGTCGAAGTTGTTCTCCCTTCCAGTATGGCATTGATGGCCAGTATGCAAGTTCAGTCCACTATAGTCGAGAGGATCCGGGTGGCGCAGTCGGCAGATTCCAAACTTCAGCGACTCAGAGCAGAGTGTGAGACAGGACGAAGACCAGAGTTATGCATTCATGAGGATGGTACACTTCGACATGGTAATCGTCTTTGTGTACCCAGTGGAGATATCAGACAGGAGATCATGGCAGAGGCTCACAGTTCGCAGTATTCCATCCATCCCGGCAGTATGAAGATGTACCGTGATATCCGACAGCATTTCTGGTGGAATGGCATAAAGCGGGAGATAGCTCGGTTTGTCTCTCAGTGTTTGGTTTGCCAACAAGTTAAAGCCGAACATCAGAGACCGGCTGGACTTCTTTAGCCCTTACCGATTCCAGAATGGAAGTGGGAGCATGTGACCATGGATTTTGTGACTGGACTACCTAGATCCCCAGCTGGTAGGGATGCTATCTGGGTTATAGTTGACAGGCTCACGAAAGTGGCTCACTTTCTTCCATTCAGAGTTGGTCAGTCGATGGTTCAGTTGGCAGAGATGTACCTCAGGCAGATTGTCAGATTGCACGGTGTGCCAGTCAGTATCACCTCGGACCGAGATTCAAGATTTACGTCGCATTTTTGGCGTAGCTTGCAAGAGAGGTTGGGAACTCATCTCCAGTTCAGTTCAGCATATCACCCGCAGACAGATGGCCAGTCGGAGCGCACGATCCAGACTCTTGAAGACATGTTGCGGTCTTGCACATTTGACTTCGGTGGTTCATGGGAAGATCATTTGTACCTGGTGGAATTCTCATACAACAACAGTTTCCAGGCCAGTATCCAGATGGCACCGTTCGAGGCACTGTATGGTAGGAAGTACAGATCCCCGCTAGCCTGGGATGATGTTGGAGAGAGACAGATGCTCGGTCCAGAAATGATTGCCCAGACAGTTGAAGTGATCAGGCGAGTCAGAGATCATCTTCGAGTTGCCCAAGATCGCTAGCGCCATTGGGCCGATTCTCATCGGCGCCCTCTCGAGTTTTCGGTCGGCGATCATGTATTCCTGAGGATTTTGCCTAACCGTGACGTCATTCGTTTCGGCGTACGGGGCAAGCTTAGTCCTAGGTATATAGAACCGTTTGACATTCTGGAGCGAGTAGGAGATGTATCCTATCGTCTCGCTCTTCCACCGTCGCTAAGCGAGGTGCATGACGTGTTCCATGTATCCCAATTATGACGGAATATTTCGGACCCGAGCCACATCCTGGATCATTCGGAATTGGTTGTTGGTACCAACCTTTCGTATGAGGAGAGGCCCGTGTCTATATTGGACCGGAGAGAGAAGATCCTCAAGAACAAGACTATCAAGTTAGTCCGAGTTGCTTGGGGTCATCACTCTTTGGGGGAGTCAACGTGGGAGCGTGAGGATGATATCCGATCGCGATATTCCGACTTGTTTGACTCATGAGGTATAATGTCTTTCTTATGCCTCATGCCTTCGATTCCTTGCTTGCATGATTGATTGCTTGATTAATTGTCTAGTATAGCTTTCCTGTGATTAGTATAACTTGTTCTTGTCTCTCTAGCCTCTTAATTAAATTCTGAGGACAAAATTCTTTTAAGGTAGGTAAAGTTGTAATGCCTGTTGTTCGTATTACGTATTTGGAATACGTATACGTATTTTGTCTTGTATTTGCATATCTCCTTGGTTTGGCTTGGCTTGTTTATTCTTGGTTGGGTTGGCTTGGTTCGGTTTGGTTTGTGTAGGTTTGGTTTGGGTTTGGTTTTATATGGTGAACCCCCTACCTACCACCACCAACCCCTTTATTATTAATCCATTCTTTCATTCTCTCTCTTCATAACTCATCTTCTTCTTCCCCATTAATTCCTTCACCTACTAGAAAGAGGGAGAGAGAGGTCTAGGCAAGTACAACTTGCTTCCACAAGAGAGCTCATTTTTATTGTTCTATTAGCTTCTCTTCGTGTTTCTAAGACACATTAGAACTTGTTATTTTCTATTTCGAGGCTTTAATTTTTGTAGATCTAGAAATTTGTTATTTTCGGATTTTGATAGTTTTGATCTATCAAACTTCTTTGTTTTCAAGTTTTGATGGTTCCATGTTGTAGAGCATTTTATTCTACCCAATTTTGACCCTTGAAAAGTTGGATTTGGACTTATTTTGACCAAGTTATGGACTTTTGAAGCTTTGGGTTCAACCATGGAGTTCCTGCTGATTTGGAGAAGACAGTGAGCAGTGCACGAGCTTTTTAGCTTGTGCCACTGAGCTGCGTGCGCTCTTTAACGCAGTGCAGTCGACCCCATCCGCTGCCTTTTGGGAGCGTATGACTCACATACGCTCGCTTGCTTGACAAGGAGTCGTATGGAGTACATACGCTGCCTTTTAGGAGCGTATGACTCGTATACGCTCGCTTGCTTGACAAGGAGTCGTATCGACCCCATACGCTGCCTTTTGGGAGCGTATGACTCGCATACGCTCGCTTGCTTGACAAGGAGTCGTATGGAGTACATACGCTGCCTTTTGGGAGTGTATGACTCGCATGCGATCGCTTGCTTGACAAGGAGTCGTATGGACCCCATACGCTGCCTTTTGGGAGCGTATGACTCGCATACGCTCGCTTGCTTGACAAGGAGTCGTATGGAACCTATATGCTGCCTTTTGGGAGCGTATAACTCGCATACGCTCGCTTGCTTGACAAGGAGTCGTATGGACCCCATACTCTGGCTTTTGGGAGCGTATGACTCGCATACGCTCGCTTGTTTGACGAGGAGTCGTATTGAGTACATACGCTGCCTTTTGGAAGCGTATGACCTGAGCGTAGCTTGACCTGAGCGTAGCCTGGCCTGAGCGTAGCCTGACCTGAGCGTAGCCTGATTACCCTGGATCTTCTATAGCCTTGTATATTGATATTTTATTAGATAATTAACGTCCATTTTATATCCTTACGCCTTTTGTCCTGAACTTGATAAACATGAATTTACTTGACATGTTTGTAATTTGATAATTGAGCATGACGTGATAGTGACCCATAGTGGTGCACTCCTGACATAATGACCTGACATGACTTGATAGTGGCCCGTCGTGGCGCACTCCTGACAAGTACACTTGGCATGATAACCTGACATGATTATCTCGAATAGCTGTTACGACGGCTACCTGACATGACATGACCTGTAAAATTAATCCTGGACACCGTGGGCGATTGTGCTTGTACAAATATTCCAGTCCAGTCTTGTATCATGTCTAGGTGGGGACTCCTGAGTACCACGGTCAGGAGTACCTACTAAAATAGACTAAGGCTAATAACTAGATTAATACATTAATCATGACGAGATTTTCCAGCTACAGGCAATCCCGTTACCTGGGCACGCCTTGGGATCTGTAGCCTGCCGTCGAGTAGGGCACATTTCCAGCACACTGTCATGTGTTGCACCCTTCAAGCTACCTAAGGAGGGTTTATCTACAAGCCAACAGTCTCCTATGGTCAGTAACAAGCCTAGTGTCTCAATCACTAGCAAATAAACAGATATTATAAGATGTAAGATCGCCAAATATACAATAGTAAGGCATCCCAAACATTACATATTCAGCTGATCATGAAGCTAGTCGTTACAAAATGTGAGGACTAGCAAGAGTTTCGTCATACATGATCAACCCTAGGTTGCCAATCATGTTACAGCCCGTAGGCAGACAGTAAGTAAAAATGTACACGAGCTAACACTTGCTCGGCGGCTAAACGCCTCAAAAGAATAATTTTACAATAGAGTGGGAGAGCAAAAATAAATTCACTCGTTGCCCTGGTTACGCCTGGTGTTCACCATCGGGCTGGAAAACCGGTAGATCCTTTGGAGATGCTCTGGTATCTGGCCATACAAAACCAGCTGGGTCAGATCCCAGAAAGAGCAAGTGCCACAAAGGAGGCTTCACTTAGGAACTAAAACTAGCAATCAGCACAAGAGTAATAATATATAATAAAAGACAACAATTAAAAAAAACAGGACAGGTGATATACGATGAGATAACCATGGAACTATTCAGATAACCAGGTTACAACCCGTAAACCAAACAAGGACCGGGGTTGTAACCCTTCGTCTGAATCGAACTTGGTTTCTCCCACCATTTATCGGCAAGATAAAATAAGAAAACAGGTCATGTAACAATCTTGTACAAGATCAAGACAAGACTAGATTGATTATACCGCATCCATTCAATCACGGCCAAGCAATAAGTACGGCTTGATACTTTAACTAACTAGGGTTATCACAGGCCTAGTTACTAGCAAGATGCAGCGAGATTATTCCACAGCCACAAGCCCTGCAGACCATCCAGGCTATCCGGACGCAATTAGGGTTGAATTCAAGTGGGTACATCGTTCAGGAAACGCATGTACCCTTAGGTGACTTAGAGAGTGCAACACATGACAGTGTGCTGGAAATGTGCCCTACTCGACGGCAGGCTACAGATCCCAAGTGGGGCGCCCAGATAACGGGATTGTCTGTAGCTGGGGAAATCTCTTCATGACTACTGGATTATTCTAGTGATTAGCCCTAGTCGATTTCAGTGGGTGCCCCCTGACCGTGGTACTCAGGGATCACCGTCCTAGACATGATGCAAGACAAGACTGGTTCATTTGTACAAGCACAATCGTCCACGGTGTCCAAGTTATTCAATCTTGTCAAGTCGTGTTAGCCGTCGCAACAGCATTTCGAGAAGTATCATGTCAGGTTTATCATGTCAAGAGTGTGCCACGGTGGGCCACTATCAAGAATTGTCATGTCAAGTTATCATATCAAATTTGTCAGGTCAAGTTATCATGTCGGGAGTGCACCACGACGGGTCACTATCAAGTCATGCCATTTATCAAGGAGAATAGAAACTTACAAAATTAAATAATAATATATTAGTAATATATATATTCCTGAAGCCAAGGAGAAACTCTACAACATTCATGTTGGGAGTGGGAAGAAATTCGAACCACAATTCACGCAAATAAGATATTTAAACAATCAAAGTGGGACCCATGCGGTCCAAAAGTGGGAGATCAAACATGCGGTCAAAGAGAGTGGGAGGCCACCCATGCGGCTCCGAAATTATTTAAATGCAATTAGTCAAACATTTAAGGCCAACAAGCCATCTGCGGCTAGCATACAATGGCGCATGCGGCCAAGAGTGGGAGGGACCCCATGCGGCCAGGAAACAATAAGTAGGTCACTATCAAATAAGACAAAAGACAGTGGGACCCTCATTTAAATGAAAACTCCCACTTCAGCAAGTAAGTCAACTAAAGGAAGCTAAGTGGGACCCCCACAATTAATGCAATAAGAAAAGGCTCACGTGAGCTACCTAATTAATGGTCCACGTGACCCAAACATTAGATAGTGGGATAAGGGAGCCTATGCGGCTCACCCTCACATTGCTTGCATGAAAGTACAAACAAACAAATAAATAAATAAATAAATAAATAAATAATGGCCATGCGGTTGGCTTATTTCCAAGCCCACGTGAAGGCTTGCCAAGCATGCATGCATTTTAGCTCGGGTTAGTGCCTTCAAGGCATTAAGTTATAAAGTAAAGACTTGAATGCAAAATGCATTAAGTCATAAAGTGAGGTCTTAAATGCAAAATGCATTAAGTAAGATCTCAAATGCAAAATGCATTAAACTCTCAGGAACTTATGCGGCTGTGCTTCCAATTATATAGTGTATAATAGGACAAAATGCATATAAGGACAAACGGTATGGATTTAAGCCTATGCAGCTGAGCTTAGAGAACTTGGAAAAATGCACTAGAAAAGTGCATTTAAATGCATTAAGTGCTCTCCCTTCTCAGCCCATGCGGCTTCAAATCCCATGCGGCTCCAAGGAAGCATTGAGATGCTTTTCCAAGGAAGCATTCAATGCTTGCTAAAGGAAAAGCATGCAACATACTTTCAAATCCCATGCGGCTACAATTGTTTTGTAGCCATGCCGCTACTGACATTAATAATTCATGCGGCTCTCCACTATATTATAAGCATGAAATGCAAGCTGTACGTGGCAAATAATTATTAGGCCTTGCCCAAATTACTATGCTTGCTATTAAGTGACATCATGTCAGTAAATAATTAATGCTGTTATGCCCATATGGCTAGGCAAGACTCCTGCGGCCAAAACAAATGCAAGCCAGCAACAATTTGTTGCCAACTGAAGAGAGGTTCATGGAAAATACCATGGCTTCTCCACACCACCCAATTTCCTACAGGAGTCCAAATTTGAACTTCCATAGGTCAAAATAGGGTAGAACGAAATTTCTACAACATGGAACCATCAACTAGCAAAATATGTAAGTGTGATGGACCAAAAGTCCTTTGAACCAAAAATATTACAAAACTAGATCTACAAAAATTTAACCATGGGAATGAAAAATGACAAGTACTAAAGTGGGTTAGAAACTTATGAGAAAAATAATAGAACAATAAAAATGGGGTTCCTCCATGAAGCAAGATGCACTTGCCTAAGCTCACTCTCTCTCTCTTGGTAGGTGAAGGAGTAATGGTGGAGAAGATGATAAAAGAAGAGAGAGAAAGAAGAATGGTAATAATTACAAATGGTGGTGGTAGGTAGGAGTGGTGGTAGGTGGGAGTGGTTCTCCACATAAAACTAAAACAAGCCAAACCCACTAAACCGAACCAAACCAAGCCAAGCCAATGCAATGCCATCATGAACCATGCTAATGCAACATTGCAAAAAAATAAAATCTAAGGCTAACTAATTATGATAAACCAAAAATACGAGCCTGAAATACGTACACGTATTTCCAATACGTAATACGAGATATGGGCATTACAACTCTACCCACCTTAAAAGAATTCTATCCTCGAAATTTAATCAAGTGGCTAGAGATGCAATGACAAGCTACTAAGCAATCAATCATGCAATCATATATGTAAGCAAGGAAATCGAAGGCACGAGAAAGAGGGAGGATATCCTGCTAGGAACCTCTCTGCCGGTTCTGGATCTGAGCTTGGACCTGGGCATACTGCTGGGGTCTCTGTAGCTGGAAGGCTAGGGCCTGAGGCTGCAATGGCCTCGGAGGCTGGTACTGTTGCTGAAACACTTGGGCCTGAGGCGGCAATAGCCTCGGCAAGGGATACTGCTGCTGCTGCTGCTGCTGCTGGACTGGGGCTGGTCCCCTTACCGAGGGACTAGTCTGGGCCGATGATGAACGGGCCCTATTCAGACAGGACCCTATCTTGTGGTCCGGTGCTCCACAAGCCAAGCACAATCCCTGTGCTCTGCGACACTCTGAAACAACGTGTCCTGGCTTCCCACAATGAGAGCAGCCCATTGCGGAAGACTGCTTCTGCTTTTGTTGTTGAGGGGACGTGACCGACGTTACTGAGGCCGCCTGCCTCGGAGTTCCAATTGTCAAAGCCCTGACTGCCGGGGCTGGTGCTGTCGACTGGGTCATCTGACCGTGAGATCGCTTCCGACCTCCGGTCCTGTCTACTATCCTATGGGAGGTATACTCATGCCTTCTGGCTGCTCTCAACACTGCATCAAAAGTCTGATGCTCAAACTGTTTCACTGCCAACAAAATCTCGAGGTGGAGCCCTTGCTGGAACCGCTGGGCTCTATCAAACTCGGTCGCCACCAAAGTGGGAGCAAACCGACTAAGCCTAGAGAACTCGGCCGCATATCCATCGACCGTTCTGCCTCCTTGCTTCAGATTGGTGAACTTGGTCTGTAGATCGCACCGAGCCACCGCATCGAAGTACTTAGTCTGGAATCTCTCTCTGAATAGTACCCATAGAATAAGGGCCACTAATCCTACGGCCTACGCCACCCACCAGCTACGGGCAAGATCTAATAACTGCAGGCGCACCACGGCCACCTTCTCATCCTCGGGCGTCTTCGCTGCCTCTAGAATCACTTCTGTGTCCTGGAGCCATGCATCTGCAGCGATCGCATCTTCACTGCCGTCGAAGAAGGGAGGGTTCAGGCGCTTGCAACTGTTCGCTGCACTGTTCCTTGGATGACCGCCTCTGCTCAGAGCATCTTCCACTGCCTGGTACAAGGCATCTCCTCGACGATCTTGGGAAGCTAACAATGATCTGATGAGACCCACCAAAGTGCCATCATCAGGCTCTGCAGACTGGACTGGCTGAACTGGCAGCTCTTCGTCAGAAGGCACGACTCTGGAGGCTACTCCGGAATACTGGGCTTGATCCCCAGGTTGCTGCTGGTCCGCGGAAGGTGCTCCGCCTTGCTGATCGGCAGGACCACAAACAATGCCGCTGAAGAAGACGACATGGGGAACAATAAGGAAGGACCAGGATAAACCAATGATTACAAGCTAATATGATCAGGACAAGAATCCAGGGATTCAGAAGATACGAGCAGAGATCAAGGACGAATACTGATTGAGACATCTATCCAGTAAACCCTCACATATCTTGATTTACAAGACCTGTATGGGCCACCACTTAAACCATGTCACGCCCCAGAACCAAAATACTGGAGAGCGGGGGCAGACATAGCCAGCTACGTATAATGAAATGGAATCCACTCCACTATACGGTCACGGCTGTCTAGATATATGAGAGTTTATCTACAAGCCAACAGTCTCCTATGGTCAGTAACAAGCCTAGTGTCTCAATCACAAGCAAATAAACAGATATTACAAGATGTAAGATCGCCAAATATACAATAGTAAGGCATCCCAAACATTACATATTCAACTGATCATGAAGCTAGTCGTTATAAAATGTGAGGACTAGCAAGAGTTTCGTCATACATGATCAACCCTAGGTTGCCAATCATGTAACAGCCCGTAGGCAGACAGTAAGTAAAAATGTACACGAGCTAACACTTGCTCGGCGGCTAAACGCCTCAAAACAATAATTTTACAATAGAGTGGGAGAGCAAACATAAACCCACTCGTTGCCCTAGTTACGCCTGGTGTTCACCATCGGGCTGGAAAACCGATAGATCCTCTGGAGCTGCTCTGGTATCTGGCCATACAAAACCAGCTGGGTCAGATCCCGGAAACAGCAAGTGCCATAAAGGAGGCTTCACTTAGGAACTAAAACCAACAATCAGCACAAGAGTAATAATATATAATAAAAGACAACAATTAAAGAAAATAGGACAGGTGATATGCGATGAGATAACCATGGAACTATTCAGATAACCAGGTTACAACCCGTAAACCAAACAAGGTCCGGGGTTGTAACCCTTCGTCTGAATCGAACTTGGTTTCTTCCACCATTTATCGGCAAGATAAAATAAGAAAACAGGTCATGTAACAATCTTGTACAGGATCAAGACAAGACTAGACTGATTATACCGCATCCATTCAATCACGGCCAAGCAATAAGTACGGCTTCATACTTTAACTAACTAGGGTTATCACAGGCCTAGTTACTAGCAAGATGCAGCGAGATTATTCTACAGCCACAAGCCCTGCAGATCATCCAGGCTATCCGGACGCAATTAGGATTGAATTCAAGTGGGTACATCGTCCAGGAAACGTATGTACCCTTAGGTGATTAGAGAGTGCAACACATGATAGTGTGCTGGAAATGTGCCCTACTCGATGGCAGGCTACAGATCCCAAGTGGGGCGCCCAGATAACGGGATTGCCTGTAGCTGGAGAAATCTCTTCATGACTACTGGATTATTCAAGTGATTAGCCCTAGTAGATTTTAGTGGGTGCCCCCTGACCGTGGTACTAAGGGATCATCGTCCTAGACATGATGCAAGACAAGTCGGGTTCATTTGTACAAGCACAATCGTCCACGGTGTCCAAGTTATTCAATCTTGCCAAGTCGTGTTAGCCGTCGTAACAGTATTTCGAGAAGTATCATTTCAGGTTTATCATGTCAAGAGTGCGCCACGGCGGGCCACTATCAAGAATTGTCATGTCAAGTTATCATGTCAAATTTGTCAGGTCAAGTTATCATGTCGGGAGTGCACCACGACGGGTCACTATCAAGTCATGCCATTTATCAAGGAGGAGAAAAACTTGCAAAATTAAATAATAATATATTAGTAATATATATATACCTGAAGCCAAGGAGAAACTCTACAACTTTTATGTTGGGAGTAGGAAGAAATTCGGACCACAATTTACGCAAATAAGACATTTAAACAATCAAAGTGGGACCCATGCGGTCCAAAAGTGGGAGATCAAACATGCGGTCAAAGAGAGTGGAAGGCCACCCATGCGGCTCCGAAATTATTTAAATGCAATTAGTCAAACATTTAAGGCCAGCAAGCCATATGCGGCTAGCATACAATGGCGCATGCGGCCAAGAGTGGGAGGGACCCTATGCGGCCAGGAAACAATAAGTAGGTCACTATCAAATAAGACAAAAGACAGTGGGACCCTCATTTAAATGAAAACTCCCACTTCAGCAAGTAAGTCAACTAAAGGAAGCTATGTGGGACCCCCCACAATTAATGCAATAAGAAAAGGCTCACGTGAGCTACCAAATTAATGGTCCACGTGACCCAAACATTAGATAGTGGGAGAAGGGAGCCTATGCGGCTCACCCTCACATTGCTTGCATGAAAGTACAAACAAACAAATAAATAAATAAATAAATAAATAATGGCCGTGCGGTTGGCTTATTTCCAAGCCCACGTGAAGGCTTGCCAAGCATGCATGCATTTTAGCTCGGGTTAGTGCCTTCAAGGCATTAAGTTATAAAGTAAAGACTTGAATGCAAAATGCATTAAGTCATAAAGTGAGGTCTTAAATGCAAAATGCATTAAGTAAGATCTCAAATGCAAAATGCATTAAACTCTCAGGAACTTATGCGGCTGTGCTTCCAATTATATAGTGTATAATAGGACAAAATGCATATAAGGACAAATGGTATGGATTTAAGCCTATGCGGCTGAGCTTAGAGAACTTGGAAAAATGCACTAGAAAAGTGCTTTTAAATGCATTAAGTGCTCTCCCTTCTCAGCCCATGCGGCTTCAAATCCCATGCTTTTCCAAGGAAGCATTGAGATGCTTTTCCAAGGAAGCATTCAATGCTTGCTAAAGGAAAAGCATGCAACATGCTTTCAAATCCCATGCGGCTACAATTGTTTTGTAGCCATGCGGCTACTGACATTAATAATTCATGCGGCTCTCCACTATATTATAAGCATGAAATGCAAGCTGTACGTGGCAAATAATTATTAGGCCTTGCCCAAATTACTATGCTTGCTATTAAGTGACATCATGTCAGAAAATAATTAATGCTGTTATGCCCATGCGGCTAGGCAAGACTCCTGCGGCCAAAACAAATACAAGCCAGCAACAATTTGTTGCCAACTGAAGAGAGGTTTATGGAAAATACCATGGCTTCTCCACACCACCCAATTTCCCACAGGAGTCCAAATTTGAACTTCCATAGGTCAAAATGGGGTAGAACAAAATTTCTACAACATGGAACCATCGACTAGCAAAATATGCAAGTGTGATGGACCAAAAGTCCTGGAAACCAAAAATACCACAAAACTAGATCTACAAAAATTTAACCATGGGAATGAAAAATGACAAGTACTAAAGTGGGTTAGAAACTTATGAGAAAAACAATGGAACAATAAAAATGGTGTTCCTCTATGAAGCAAGATGACTTGCCTAAGCTCACTCTCTCTCTCTTGGTAGGTGAAGGAGTAATGGTGGAGAAGATGATAAATGAAGAGAGAGAAAGAAGAATGGTAATAAATACAAATGGTGGTAGGTAGGAGTGGTGGTAGGTGGGAGTGGTTCTCCACATAAAACCAAAATAAGCCAAACCCACTAAACCGAACCAAACCAAGCCAATGTAATGCCATGATGAACCATGCTAATGCAACATTGCAAAAAAATAAAATCTAAGGCTAACTAATTATGATAAACCAAAAATACGAGCCCGAAATACGTACACGTATTTTCAATACGTAATACGAGATATGGGCAATACAAATAAAGACAGTACTTGGGATTGTTGAGTTGGTTCACCTCTGCAGGATGTCGTGGTGGAGGCAATGTCAGTTCATTACCCTTCGTTAATGTGTGAAAAATGGTAATAACATCATCTTCATCAAAGTAGAAAGTCTCCTTGGGTTTGTCCAGAGCGCCCTAAGAATTGAAAGCTCCCTTGGATGTTTCTATAGAAGCATGGAAAAGGAACATGAAAGTCCATACGGCTTAAAAGTTCTTTAGAGCTTCATGCGGCTCAAAAGTCCTTTAGAGAATCATGCGGCTCAAAAGTCTCTTAGAACTTCATGCGGCCCAAAAGTATCCTAAAGCTTCTTACGGCTGGAAAGTACACGATAGCTCCATGCGGCTCGGAGCAAGCCACAGGGCTCTATGCAGTTCAAAGTAGGCCGCTACAGCTAGCCATCATTACTCTGTACAACTAGCTCACTAAAAGTTTTGACGCAATACAGCAGCCCCGACACAACGGATTGACAGCTCTGACATAAAGGTGAAATAATGACTATTGACGTGCTCCTAGAGAGATGAAGAAAATGTTGACAGTTGGCACGATCCACCTATTTCCAAAGCTCTTTATGCGGCTCAGTTGTAAGGACGCCTAAACGGCTCAGTTGTAAGGGCCCCCATGTAGCCCAGCTGTAAGGACATCCATGCGGCTCAGATTAAAGGACTTCTATGTGGCTCAGTTGTGAGGACCCCCATACGGCTCAGATTAAAGGACTCCCATGCGGTTCGGATAGGGCCACCCTTATGCGGCTCTGACACGAGGTCATACTCAAGCGGCTCATCTATGACAACCCTCCATATGGCTCGCAGCAGTTGGGACACATGGCAGGGGTTGATCAAATCCTAATAATACAGATTTATGGCAATCGACATAACAAGCAGTTGGGACATGTGGCAGGAGATTGACCAAGATTTATTCACTCGGAATTGCTGATATCAACAAGTCATCAAAATGCATATTTGTTACAATCAACATTAACTACCAAGATCATTTTCCAACAAACCATACAGATTTTGTGCAATCAACATTAACTGCCCAGATTTGTTACGATCAACATTAACGGCCCAGATTAATTTCCAACGAACAAGATCAAGGCTAATTGTAATCAAATCCCTAACAACCCACTTTTTAAGGAATAATTACTGCACACCCTACTTATCACAAAGCCCTATAAATAGCAAGGTACCATTCCCTTGCAAAAGCCTGGACGGAGGAGCAGTCGCACAGAGCACAAGCAGAGAGACTAGCAACCCCCGCACACACAAAGAGCATTTCTTTCCAGGAGCTGAAGTTGCGTTCGATCGTCCAAGGAGAAAGGCAGAGTTGTCGTCACTCTTCCGAGCCTCTACCGTCACCCCAGAATCAAAAATAAACAATTATACTTTAGATAGCTTCTCCTAGGTTTTGTTCCTAGGCTCTCTTTTGTACGAGCGAGTTTGTTTTATGAAGTAAAAGTCCAGTCCTCCCACAAAACTGTTCTGTTCTTTTAGAATCAATAACAAACAAGATGGAAACTCTGCTGGGGACTAACTTTTCCACGGCTGAGAAGTTGGTGATGTAATCGAACGCAACCAAACTTGGCTCCACACAACAGATGCTGGTCGTTCGCTTCGTCCAACAGGCATTTGAAGAAATGCTCTCCAACGGGAGCGCTGGCCCGGTCCAGAAGCGAGCCCGCACGAAGAAGGCCCACAGGGAGTGGAGTGGAGGCCCAAATCATTTGTTCCTCCCCAAGCTCTGGACGGAGTGTTCTCTGTTGTCCAGGACGGTGGAGGTTCGCATACGGCCCCACATCAGGCCACAGAGGACCCTGTTGTTCTTAAGTCCGGCAGAGGAAAGACTACGATGCTGGACTTGAGAAATCAAATGGGGACTCTATGCGTTCCAAGAAGAAGCCGCATAAGGGTGTTAGCCGCATGAAGACGGCTCATGCGGCCAACAATTCCAGCCGCATGAAGACTCATGCTGCCAACTGTATGAATGCTGATGTGGCCAACGGATCCAGCCGCATGAATGCTGATGTAGCTAACGGACCCAGCCGCATGAATGCTGATATGGCCAACAGATCCAGTCGTATGATTGCTGATATGGCCAACAGATCCAGTCGCATGATTGCTGATATGGTCAACAGATCCAGCCGCATGAATGCTGATGTGGTCAACCGATCCAGCCGCACGAATGCTGATGTGGCCAACAGATCTAGCCATATAAATTCTTATGCGGCCACAAATGCCAACCGCGTGAATGCTCTATGTAGCTCAGGTTCAGTTTTTGACTGCCTCTCATGTGGTCATGACTCCAGATGCGCCTAAGAAAATGTGCCAGACTGTGCGACACCATTTGGACTCTTCCTATTATGCACCCTCGGGTGGTAGAGTGAAGAAGTCTAGGGCAGAGCGGGCTCGGCGAGATCAGTCAGCTATTCCAACCTCTGTCCATCCGAGCGCTCTGCTTACTGTTATACGGGCTTCCGATGGAAAGTTGTACCGAACCACTCGAGTCCTGCCCCCGACGGCAAACGGACAGAGTGGTTCTCAAGAGTCTCCCAACAACCAGGAAGCAAACATGGTGCCAATAAACTCAGATGCTCGGGATTCCCGGGCCCACAAATGGGTGTAAAGGTTGCTCGAGACGCACCTGACTTGTGTGACGTGATCCTTCACAACCGCAAAGAAAGAGAAGAAGCTTCGGTGTGCAGAGAGCCATTCCATGGACATCATTGCACCCAAGTCATTATCAACTGCTGCTGCAATAACGCGACAGTACAAGAAGACCGGCGGTCCATCTTCCAACGACTGCAAAACCCAAGCTCAGAAGACGAGGCACTTTACGTCACCTCCTACAATTTTGCTTTGAAGATCCCTGTCAGCGGAAGAGGGATGAAAACAAACATCTCCAGTCCAAAAATCTCAACCAGCGTAACCAAGAAACTCTCCTCAGAGCGGCTGTCTACCACTGTTACAGGAGGAGTTTACTAAGGTACCCGCTCAAAGACGAAATCTGCTACACTTGGAAATTCGTTGTCCACATCTCTGGGAGGCACGAGAGCCAGGGGTAGCACTCCTCCAAACTTCCACGATAATCCGGTGTTTCAAGAAGATAATCCAGGAGAAACGGTTCCCACAACAGATGCAGCAGGTTCCGACGTCCTCGAGGACATCCATAACTCTCAAGACGAGGCAACCTCTGAAGCTGGGGGTACCACTCCTTCTGAGTTCGAACCAGAGAAGAACATTCTCACATACCTTGACGACTTCTCTGTACAAGGGTATGACTCAAGGGCACGTCCTCCACCTTTTCTTCCGTCTCTCCTCATATGAGGACGGTGTTCATGACGGACAACAACCAAGACGGTCCCAGTGATCGCCAACACATCGACACTCTGGAGGCCATACTTCATACCTTGGTCAAATCCGTAGACGTGATCAAAGTGGCCCTACCAACTCTGTAAGGAAGGACACCTGGCCAAAACAAGCTTGGGTCCTGCGGTCAATGCAGACTCAAAGTCAACTGCGCCAAACTCGGGCAACAATCCTCCTACGATGATGGCTCCCACCACTGCAGATGAGGCCAGAGAGGCGAGACGAGAGGTCCAGGAGCTTCGGGCCATGTTCCACGGCCGAGAAACCTGCCAGGACCTCAGGATACGACAACCGTATCCTGCTACATGGAGAGATATTCTCTTTCCACCAAGATATAAGCCATTTAACATCAATCCATATGATGGGAAGACATCTGCGAGCCGATACTTTACCTACTTTGAAGTCACGACCGACCACCTTCCTCATAATGACGCCATCCTTACGCGGTTGTTCATCAGGACACTGGAGGGGGTAGCATTTGATTGGTACCGTAATCTGCCAGACAACTGCATCCATTCCTTCGCCGGCTTCAAAAAACATGTTCCTTGAAAGGTTCTACGAGGTAGAACAAGATGTGACAATGTCCACCCTCATGGACGTTGTTTAAGGTGAGAAGGAATTGACAAAGAACTATATCGAGCGGTTTTGCCAAACCGCGATGAAATTGCCCTCTGGCAATCCAGATTCTTCCTTGATTGAAATCTGCCAAAAGAGGCTGCTTTCTACAATCAGCCTCTTGATGGACGAGAGTCAATTCAAGGAATGGAAGACTTTCATCATCAGCGCCACTAGCGCAGAAGACAAATTAAAAAAAGCTCGCCAACTGGGATTGCATATCACGGAGGAAGACAACATGGGCAAACGTCCTAATGCCAACAGCAACAATGGTGGCAACCCCTCCAATAATTGAGACAGCAAGAGAAAATAGGCTATGGTGGCCGACACAGCCCCGAACCCCGAAACAAAGTCTGCAGAGAACCAATGGCCGCAGATGACTTATTCCTTCGAATACAGCCATGTAAAGCCTGTCCTTGACATTCTCATTCAAGGAGACAGGATTCAGCTCCCTCCGCCGAGATGTGATCCTCGGCCTGCAGAGATGGAGAGCCCTAAGTACTGTTATTACCATCGCTACATCTACCATGATACGTAAGACTGCTTCCAACTAAAACGGTACATACATCATCTCATCGATTCTAAGGCCTTGGCCATTGATTTTGAAGAGACGACCGTGGCAGCCAACATGGTGTTGGTACAGTTCGACAGTTTTTCTCCGACAAAGACTCAAGATGGCGTAGTGTCCATCCCTCGGGCAACAATAGAGGTTGCTAATCTTCCAACTCCTTGAGACCAGGCTGCTGGTCTAGTACCCTTTACCACATCACGAGGGGAGGTCATGTGGGTCCATCCAGACCTGGTACCTGAAGTGACTCAGTCCGTACTACTCTCTACCAGCAAGAAAAATAGTGTGAAAGTTAAATCATGCCGCATAATCTCGGCAGAGGCCGAAGAAGCTACAGCTGTCGTCACCCGGTCGGGTGCACAATTCTAACCTACACCGGGTAACTCGGTTGAAGATCATCAGCAGGCTACTACTGATGCTCCAGGACCTTCTCAGCCTCCTACGACCGACAAGCCTAGGCCGAAGGAGACGCGCTTCGACAATCCACTCCGAAAAGAGGCACTTCATGGGCTGGAGAGGCCCAACAACTTTGATATCTTTGGCACAATTGGCCAACACACCGGCCAAATAGTCGCTATACGAGCTCCTGAAACTCTCCAAAGATGTTCTTGTCGTACTGAGCGAGGCACTCCAAAATGTCGATGGATATCTAGCTCAGTCCAATCTCATTGGAGAGAGCTCGCATGCAGATCTCCAGGACAGTGCTTGTACCAGCGTAATACCCAATATCATATTCACTCCGCAGGACATGCTTATCAAGACCAACTTGCACGATCGCCCTCTGTATTACACTGGATATGTCGGAGACGTCAAGGTGGATCGGATGCAAATTGATCCCGCGTCTTCCATAAGCATTATCCCGAAGAGCCTGCTGCACCATCTACGCATCCCAATGCATCGCTTGACGCCGACAAGCATTGCCATCAGCGGTTTCAATTCAGGCTGAAGCTATCCGATCAGGAAAATTCGCCTGAAGTGCCAAATCGGCGACCTTCAGTCAAAAGTAACCTGTTATGTCATAGATGCGGACACTTCCTACAATAT
The DNA here is from genome assembly GCA_029216955.1 of Iris pallida. Classification (NCBI taxonomy): domain Eukaryota; kingdom Viridiplantae; phylum Streptophyta; class Magnoliopsida; order Asparagales; family Iridaceae; genus Iris; species Iris pallida. The sequence goes on along the minus strand of JANAVB010028000.1, from coordinate 24,886,708 downwards.
TCTCCTGGGCGTCCTTGGATACATAATTACATGATTATGCCTTCCACACTACACCAGTACTTTAAGTACGTCGACAAGCATGACTTCGTGAGGACAGAATTTGCCGACGAGCACTGCCATCAACGGTTTCAATTCAGGCATAAGCTATCCGATCGGAAAACTTCGTCTAAAGTGCCAAATCGGCGACCTTCAGTCAGAAGTAACCTATTATGTCATAGATACGGACACTTTCTACAGTATTCTTCTGGGGCGTCCTTGGATACACGATTACATGATTGTGCCTTCCACACTGCACCAGTACTTTAAGTATGTCGACAAGCACGGTTTCGTGAGGACAGAATTTGTCGACATCGATCCCTTTAAAGTGTTCGGATCATACTAGTCAGACTCATGCTTGTATGAGAAGTCAAAAAGGCACCTTGTCGAAGAAGATACTCAAGCTCAAACTGAGACGGTAACTGGATTGGAAGAACCTCTAATGATCCACCTCCATGCCCGCAAACCTGGCAGAACTGTACCCCTTACAGCCACTCTGCATAAGGATACAATCAGCCTCTCTGCACAGGAGGGGCAGATGATAATTCGGCTGCCAAGGTCTGGCCAAGCGAGCACCAAATTGGGGGTCGCTAGTACCCCAACGACTCTATGTTCTACTCCACCAGTGGAGCTCCTGATGATTAAGCTGCCCAAGTCATCCTTCCAGTCTTCATTAACACAAGGGGTAGCCAAAGAAGAGTCAGAGCTGTCCAAGTATGTGGCTGCTCAAACTGATGTTCCATCCACAGATGATGTAATTCCATTGGAAAAGATACTTTACTTCATCAATAAAGGGCAATCTTTGAACTACCACGAGCTTAATAAGCTTTGTACAATGTATGCCATAGAATACGGTATAGGCACCCACCTACACACACAAGTGACAAATGTCTACATCGTAAATCAACTTACTCCAGTAGAAGACTCTTACTGCATAGTTGAGAAAGAGGATCATCCAATCATCTTCGGCCAAAAAATGATCCACAGCCCTTCAGGATTGAAGAAGTTGATCTCGAACCAGACACCGGGAGACTGCCCATTTATCTATATAGTTCCCGATCCATGTACCTCATGCAAAAATATGGGTATGATCTGAAAACTACGCCAGGCTTGAACTATGGCACTGGACGGCGGCTACCCGTACAGTTGCCACTACCGGCTGGAAAACCACGGGATTACTACAACAAGACCAGATGTGGGCTATGTTATGTTACCCCTGCAAAGACCCCTGGAAGCTCAGATGAGGAATGCGACTGGCTTTCACACTCAACCAGATCACGAACTTTTGATTTGGATGTCAGCATCGGGGACATATTCAGGCAACTCTTGTCTATCAATATGGCATTCGCCGACGCCTATGAAGAAGATAAAGACATTCCAGAGCTTCTTGAGTTAGAGCCGTGGCCCAACAGCTAGTTGCGCAAAAGGAAAAGCGGTTCGAACAAAGAGACCTCCTACTGAAGATGAGGTCATACAAGTTGACCTCGACAATGACTCTTCTCCAAAACCAATCTTCGTTAGCAAAAGATTGACAGACAAAGAGCAAAAATCGCTATTACAACTCGTTAAAGAATACATTGACATGTTTGCCTGGAGTTTTAAGTCATGCCAGGGCTAAACCCCAAGTTTGCACTCCACAAGCTCAACATTCGTCCCGACGCAAAGCCGGTTAAGCAACTGCAAAGACGTTTCCGCCCGGACAACATGAACACTATCGAAGCTAAGGTCAACAAATTGATAGCTAGCGGCTTCATCCGGAAGGAGCAACATGCAGACTGGGTCGCCAACATAGTACCAGTCCTCAAGAAGAATGGAAAGGTTCGAATTTTTTTCGACTTCCACAACCTGAACAAGGCATGTCCCAAAGATGAGTTCCCTCTTCCTATCACGGACATCATGATCGACAACACATGTGGCTTTGAGCGCATGCCATTCATGGATGGCTTCTCAGGATACAACCAAATCAAGATGTTTTCTGATGACGAAAAGCATACATCATTCTGAACACCGATTGGTGTGTCCTGTTACACAGTCATGCCCTTCAGTTTAAAGAATGCCGACGATACATATCAAAGAGCCATGAGTGTCATCTTTAGAGATCACTTGCGTAAGATCATTGAGTATTATTGATGGCATCGCTGTCAAAAGTCGCTCTAAGGGAGACCATCTGCAGGATCTGAGGACGGTATTCGACCTGATACGAGCGCACAACTTGAAGATGAATCCTACCAAATCCTTCTTGGGCGTATCTAGTAGAAAATTCTTAGATTTTATTATTACTGCCCAGGGAATCCACATAGACCCGAAGAAAACGAAGGCAATCATGGAGATGGGTCCCCCGAAAAACCTCTGTGAACTCCGCGGCCTTCAAGGGAGGCTAGTTTACATCAAAAGATTTATCTCTAACCTCTCCAGACGATGTCAACTATTCACCCACCTCATGAAGAAGGGTGTTTCATTCGTATGGGATGAAGAATGCCAGTGCGCCTTCGACAACATCAAATAATATTTGACAAACCCTCCAGTCCTGGTGGCCCCGGTTGTTGGAAAACCATTCCTGCTCTATGTGCGAGCAGTGGAGCATTCTCTCGGTGCTTTGCTAGCACAAAATAATGATGCAAGCCATGAGCAAGCTATATATTACCTTAGCCGAATAATGATGGGGCTTGAGCATAGATACACTGCTGTGGAGAAGGAATGTCTTGCTCTGGTGTTTGCCATTCAAAAACCACGACATTATGTCACGGGACAAACCATTCATGTCATATCAAGAGTTAACCCCCTCAGGTTTCTCATGACCAAGCCAGGTGCACTCAGCTCTCGCCTCGCTACCTGGGCGATATTATTGTCTCCCTACCACATGATCTTCGTCCCAAAGAAGGCTCTTAAAGTTCAAGCTCTGACAAATTTTTTAGCAGCTCACCCAGGTTCGGAGTCGACCAGAATAGACAAAGAAATTCCAGATGAGGTCGCCAATTCAAATGTGGCCTCTCATGAGGCCGTATGGAGAATATTCTTCGACGGTGCTTCCAAAACTGGGCCCAAGGGCAACATCATCGCTGGAGTCGGAGTGGTGCTGATTTTTTCCTCCGGGCTGGTGATCAATCGGGCTTACTCCCTTACGGGGCCCTGTTCAAACAACGTGGATGAGTACAACGCTTTGGTCATTGGTCTCCGACTTGCAAAGGAGCTGGGCGTAGAGTATCTTGAAGCAAACGGCGATTTGCAGTTAATCGTCAATCAGATCTGGGGTTCATACGAAGTTCTCCATGAAGATATGATCCCCTATCACCAAATAGCGATCAACATCATTTCGTTATTTGAAGCGTTCTTCATGGAACACATTCCCAAGCTCCAGAACATTGAAGCCGAAGCCCTAGCAGGCCTTGCCATTTCCTTAGCGGTTCTGAACCATGCTCACCACTTGGTTGACATAATAGGCCATGAATTGGTCTGTCCCAAGGACAATGTTCAATGTGTTAAGAGTTACTCCGCTCTGACAGTTGACGAAGCACCAGACTGGAGACAGCCATTCATTGACTTCATAGTCTACGTTATCTTGCCGGAGAATCCGAAAGATGCCACTTCCATCAAAAGGTATTCCCTTAGATTCTTCTATGATACGGAAACGAAAATGCTGTATCGACGATCATACGATGGATTACTGCTTCGATGTCTGTCAAATACAGAAGCCAAAGAAGCCGAACATGAAGCTTATGATGGCGTCTGTAGAGCCCATCAGCCTGGCCAAAAATTGCAAGACAGCCTTCGTCAAATGGGCTATTACTGGCCCATGATGGTTGTGGATCGATAGACTATGCAAGAAAGTGCAAAGCCTGTCAAGTCCACGCAGATTTCATCCACCAGCCATCCGAGTTTCTACATCCAACGGTAGTATCCTGTCCATTCAAAGCATGCGGAATGGACATCGTTGGTCCGATCACTCCGTCTTCGTCCCGAGGATATCGCTTCATACTTCGCAATCATATATTATTTCTCCAAATGGATGGAGGCTATTTCGCTGGCAGAAGTGAAGAATTCAAACGTGATCAGCTTCCTCAAACATCATGTTATCTATCGCTTTGGACTGCCCCGAAGGATCATCTACGATAATGGCCCGCAGTTCGTAAGCCACGCCTTTTTCGATTCTGCGACAAATACCGAATCCAGAATGTTGCTTCAATGCCGTACAATCTGGCAACAAATGGGTTGGCAGAAGCATTCAATAAAACTATAATCAAGATTCTCAAAAAGTTCATATCTTCAAACAAATGCGACTGGAATGAGAAGCTTGGCGAATGCTTATGGGCATACCGTACTACAGTTTAGACGGCCACGGGGAACACACCATTCTCCTTGGTATACTGGAGTGAGGCAGTTCCCCCATTGGAGACTCAAATCCCCTTATTCTGTGTTGCCCTTACCTATCGATTGACAATGGATGATAATCACCATCGCCAGTTACAAGAGTTGGAAGCTCTGGATGAGAAGTGCCTGTTAGCTCAACAACGATTCGAGCTATACCAAGCACGTATCTCAGGAGCTTTTAACAAGAAGGTTAAAATCAGAACATTCCAAGTAGGCGACCTCGTTCTGACAGTTCGAAGGCCGATGGTTATGACCTACAAAACCGCTGACAAATTCCAGCCAAAGTGGAAAGGCCCATTTGTTATCGAGACTGTATTCTCTAATGGTGCTTACCACCTCGCAAAATAAAACGGAGGCTTGCTCATGTTGCCCATCAACGGCAAATTCCTGAAGAAGTATTATGTTTGAAACGACATACTCCAAATTTCCCAGATCATTGAGTTATGTACCCTCCGGTACCGCTTAACTTACATTCTGACTCCAAATCTCCCAGATTGTTAAGTTATGTACCCTCTGGTATCGCTGAACTTACATTCTGACTCCAAATCTACCAGATTGTTGAGTTATGTACCCGCAGGTACCACTGAACTTACAATCTGGTCACTACAGATGAATCTATATCGCATCTTTTAGGTAGTAAGTCATGTATGATCATACCTCTGAACTTTATTCCTAAAAAGAGCTTCTTCGTCATGATCCATTACCCGTACTTTCAGTACATAAAAAAGGGTAATAGATCCACAAATTTCCCGAAACAACCGCGTCGATGTCACCTCTGAGTTGTTTCACTTCCATCAAAAACAAACCACCCCTCACGTAGAACTTCCACGTCCATATTACCTCTGAATTGTTCTATGTACCCTTCATGGTGTCCACTCCTACCACGTCCTCATTACCTCTGAGTAAGTATGTTGGTTCTCTCTCGACTTATTATCCGTACCCAAAACCAGGACACGCCAAGGATAATAGGCCCATAAATGTCCTCTGTTGACCACAAATGTCCTCAGTTGACCACAAATGTCCTCTGTTGACCACAAATGTCCTCTGTGACCATAAATATTGTACTATGTCCTCTAGTACATGCAGCTTCTTTCTCATCATGCCTACGGGGCCCAGCTGCCTCACGGCACTCTTTCGCTCGATACCAAGAACTTCCATAGCCACCTTACCGTGGAATCGTTCTAGATATCCCTAATCAAACTTATTATTCGTACCTAAAAACCAAGGTATGCCAAGGGTAATAGGTCCACAAATAGTTCTCCAGTAGGACAAACATCACAAATACCAAAGATACAGTACAAGCACAGTAGATGATGGATGATGAAAACATAGTCATTTATTAAAAAACAAAAAGTACCACATATTCGAGGACCATGTTCCTATCAAAAGCAAGGAAAATGACAAAGAAAGAAAGAAAAAAAAGGCCGACTATGGTTCGGCTATACATAATTTTATGAGACGGTTCCTCAGCACGACAGTTGATCGCTCAAGTCACAGCTTAGCCCGACGCTGAGCCTCCTGATTCAGCTGTTATGCATCCTCAAGATGCGCATGGGTCTACCAGCCATTTTCGAGTCTCTTCAGAGCACGCTCCAGGCCAGCAGAAGCTCGGGTGACCTTTTTGGCCTCCTGAACATTTAGCTATTTATCCACGCAGGAGGCCTCAAGCTCAGACTCCAAGAAAACCAGCTTTCTCTGGAGCTCGAGGATCTGCTCTCTCGTATCAATTATTCTGCGAGAGGCGGCCGCTTCCCGAGCCGTGCAATCCTCGCTCCTGCGGCTCAGCTGATCATACTGGAGAGGCAGATCGTCGAGGTCCTTCGTGGTAACTGGCTTAGACGCATCTCGTGCGGCCCATATCTTCTCCAGGACAGTGATGAGAAAGGCTTGCTCCTGATCTATCGCTAAAGATAGATCAACTTACCGCAGTACTTGAAACTGGGCCACAAGCTGATCCGCCTTTAACAATTTGGGCTCCAACAGCTCAACTATCCCTGCCCCACCGGGGATGGTTCTAAGGATTTTAATCTGGCCCCGGGAGCATTGACAGGCCAAGGAAAAATAGGTCCCCCTCTCCATCGTAGCTTCAACTCCTCGCCTCAGGTGACGATAAAAATTGTTAACTACATCCTTTGATGATTCATCCAGAACTTTCGAAGAAGACGGTATCAAAGGAAGGGTAGTAGACAGGGTCGAAGAAGGTACACAGGAACTCGCTACCCCTGCTACGAGGGGAACAAATTTCAAGAGAAAAAATGCTTGAATAGCAGCCAATTCTTCCTCCGCAGCCCGAAGGATCTGGAGACTCGGTAGGGTGGAGAGGTTAACCTTCGGAGCCACACGAACAGAAGACGATGCAAGGATCATTTCTTCCCGCCCCGACCATTCCGCCGTCTGCTCTCCCGAACTTGATTCAGTAGGAGGTCCTTCAATGTGAGTTGGTGGGAGAGGAGGTACACTCTCTTCCATCGGGTCCCCTCTAGCAAACTCTACCATGACGATGTCCATCATTGGCAGTGAAGGACCAGTATGTCCAGAGCAACCATCAATCAGCTTAATCCAAAGGATGTGATGATAGAACGAATGAGCCTCCTCACTGGTCAAGACTTAGCTTATCTTACCAGAGGAGAGTTACGGAGGCTGAGGTTCGCTCACGGCCCCGTAATCTCTTCGCCAGCAACACCCAAGCCGAATTCAGCTGGTTCCTCTGCCCCAGCAACCCCGGAAGGAGATATGACTAGATCAGCATCATCCTGCTGAAATTTAGCAGTCTCGGGGACGGGTTCAGCGGAGCCCACATCGCCCTTGGCCGAGACCTCAATAACGTGAGACCCCTCGACCGCCGTCGAGAGAACCCCGGCATAAATAATCTCGGCACACATGTCACTAATCAAAGTGGTCAGGGTCGGGTTGACTTCAAAAACAACGGCCGGTTCTCGAGAGTCTGACTCTTCTGACGCCTACAGAGAAAAGAAAAATGATTAGATCATAGTTCAGGAAAAGGAAGAGCAAAAGAAGGAGATGGTTGTAATTCATTTCACCTCTGAAATGGCGCCCATATCCTCGTCTCTCTCTCCTTAATGAGCAGTCGACGAGGCCTAACCGTAGCCCATTTCCAGGAGTAGGTTCTGCCGTCGCCAGCAAACTCAGGCCTGCTTCGCTTTCGGAAAGAGCTCGGCACAATGGGCGGCTAATCTGCCACCATCTCATCTGCATGAGGGAGAGAATTGTCGGGATCATGTTCATGCTCTTTATCCTCTTCGTCCGTGTTGGCAGACTCTGAGTCCAACACAGTGATTATGTTCTCCTGCTTTTTCCTTGCCTTAGACCCTTTGGGTTTCTCCTCCAAACCGATACAAATAATGAAGCTGGTACTTGGGTCAAAGCCAACAGGAGGCTTGTTCGCCATGACGTGGTAGAGAGTCGCCAAGTACAAGATCTCTCCTGAATCTCTAGTATCGAGAACCAAGAAGCTAGTATGAGTGTGAACCGTATTATAATAATGCAAGGCCCTGATGCCATCGAGGATGTTGCCTTCAAAACCCAGGCAAAAGTTAGGATTGTCCAAGAAAAGCTGGCTATACGCAAACTGTCGGGCGAACCTACTGGGCAGGTAATTTTCCAAGTAAACACCGTTGCGATTGCGGTTACCAGGTGGAAAGGGCGAATGTTGTGCAACTAAAGAAATATTTTTTCGTCTAAGAAGTGGGGAGGCCCAGTACCATCCAGATGCACAGCCCTTATTTTCTCAGCAGTAAATGGAGGAAAAGATACAAAAAAATTGTATATGTCCGCTCCTAACAACACCATCCTACAAGCACGCATAGTCTCATAATCACAAGGCATACGATGATATTGGAAGATGAAGGCGTCATCTGCAGTTACGCCCTGTTCGGGGCCAGCCCTCATTAAAGATCGACAATGCATCAGCAACCACCCCATCAGATAGTGGTATGGCAGTTCAACACGTTCAAAGTCCTTCGTTGTATCGCGAGTGATGACCTTGGACATAAAAGTGCGAAGGCCACGGTGTATACTGCACACCATGGCCAGGAGTAGAGCTAGCCTGACTCCGAAGACCAGCTTCACAACATGGAGGATGAAATTACGGCTGATTTGCTCAATAGAACCATCCCCTCCTGAGACTACACAATTTCACAGCCATACCATTAGGATTCCTGCCAGGAGAGCCTTCTCAAACATCGGCCGGGTATCCTGGTAAAAATAGCTAAAGGAGTCAGTTTTACTCCCGAATCTGTCACCTGTGGCCCTCGATCTCTTGCCAGTCGACACTCGGCTCCGTATTTCCTCGTGGGTTTGAGGACTACGGGAAGAAACCCGGCCTGAGGCACCGAGCTTAAAAAGGTAGGTGAGCCAGGACTTAGTATGGGGAAGGTTCCCTTCCGAGCTGTCGTCCTTCTTAATGGATATTTGGTGGCATGTACTATGATGGCACAGTAGTTCCTAGGAGATAGCTACGAAGCCCGGGAACTGTCGCTCCAGATCTTCGAACTCTTCGTTCGTCGGAGTATACACTTCAAAAACTTTGTCTTTCGAAGGTAGCATGGAGACTACATGCATCTCGTGTAGAGCAAGCCCCATCTCCCCCACGGGTGTAAAGAAAGTCCCCGTACGGCAGTCGAACATTTCAAGCAAAGGCATGAACAATTTCTTGTTTATGGGCAAGCCATAGATGGTGCCCCGAATGGCATGGTAGAGTCCAATCTCGCAAAATAGAGTCTCATACTTTCGCATGATCCATGTAGACAGATTGGTCCATCAAGGGAGAGGGTGTATCCAATTCGGCAGCGACAACCGACCAACAAGATAGGACCCTTTTCGAGTAAGTTGTTTTATGAAAGTGTCATCTTTAGAGAACGTGAAATTGGGACCCTGCACATTCAAGAAACTACTCGGGGACAACCCTATCATATATCGGCTGACTGGTACCCTGCCCGTATACATTGACCGCATGTTATTGTTTTAGTAAATTTTGCCCACAATCATCCCGCTCCGGATCGGAGTCAAGGAATCCTCCATCGTCCATGTCATAGGCAACATGTTGAACCATGACAGTGGGAAGTGACGCTCCATCAGAGGAATATGGATTGCCACTCCGTCAGAAGTGAAGTCCCAGCTCTCAGATACATCTAGAACTTGGGAGTTCTTCACAGTCAAGGCATCCCCGAAGAGGAACACAAGCTTCAAGTGTTTGTCCCCCAGCCGCCATGAGTTCATCATCCCCGAAATAAAGAAGAAGGTATGCTTTTTAATGTCATCCAGCCCCTCTAAAGGTTCATCTTTTGGAAACTGGTTCACCACATACTAAATTATGTGGTCATACCTATAGCCCACAACAGATTGGGCGCGACCCACTAGAGGTTCTTCCGCAGCATTAACTGGCAAATTTACTGAAAGAAGGACAAAAGAAACAAAGTCAGGAGATGACCAAAAAACATTTAAAAAGAGTTCATGCGGCTCTGTTTAGACGGGTCCTTATACGGCTCAGTTTTAACAGAGTTCATACGACTCTATTTGGACGGGTCCTTATGCGGCTCAGTCTTAACGGAGTTCATACGGTTCTGTTTAGATGGGTCCTTATGCGGCGCGGTTTTAACAGAGTTCATACGGCTCTACTTTGATGGGTTCATATGCGGTTCTGTTCAAGGGACTTCATGCGGCCTAGTTTATTAAGACTTCATGCGGCTTTCTTTAGTCGGGTCTCACGTGGCCTAGTTCAGATAAGCTTATGCGGTCCAGTTTTTAAAGGGGACTTCATACGGCTTAGTTCTAAAAGTGCTCATGCAGTTCTGTTCAATGGGGCTTATGCGGCCCAGTTCAGATAGGCGTATGCGGCTCTGATCTGTTTGAGCTTATGCGGCCTAGTTCATCAGGAGCTCATGCGGTTCTATTCAGTGGGACTTCATGCGGTTTAGTTTTAAAGGTGCTTATGCGGCCCAGCTCATCAGGAGCTCATGCGGTTCTGTTCAGTGGGACTTCATGCGGTTCTGTTTTAAAGGTGCTTATGCGGCTCAGACGTTTCTCATGCGGCTCAAACATGGGCCATACCCCATGCGGCTCGGACATGAGAAGTTTATACGGCCCAAACAACCAATACGGCTTCATCATACTGAACTTGGGAAGTTCAATGAAGACGATGGACGCATTAAATGCAAAGGAGAAAAGGCTTGTGCATAAAACATGCAACAGAGCCATCTTTGTTATGGTTTGAAGCATACGATCTTCCACATAATCCTTACCATCAATGGCGGGGTGGATATCAGGATGAATTGTAGGTGCCTCAGTCGATGAAGAAGCCACTCTCTTACCCTTCGCCGCAGCACTAGAGGAAACTTTGGGGGCCATTGTTGATCTTCGATTGAGAGTGAAGACGACGGCAATTAGGGCAAGGAAAGTTGAAGAGAAGAGAGTAAAGAGTCTCTCTCTCTCCCAAAGAACCCATATTTATAGGCTGATGGGGGACGTGCGGATCAAGGGACGCTTCGCATGACGTGCCGCCTAAAAAACAAAGCCGACTCTTGGATTTCTAACCCCTACATACGGAAAGACTAATCCTAATCATTAAGGCAAAATCTAAATATTTAAAACTGACACTTGGGATCATATCCCAAAAGACGACTTTAAATCAAAACAAATCAAGAGCAATAATGTGATGCCCACGTGGCACATGACCATTAAGCGGCCAGAATAGCCCATACGGCTAATAAGTCTATGCGGCCAGCACGGTCCATACGGCTAGAATATCCCATGCGGTCAGAGAAGTCTATACGGTAAGAGGAGCATATGCGGACATAGCCATGCTTCTTATTCAAAGTATTTCAATTTTACAAATTGAAAACTTTGAAGGGGGTCTTATAAAAGCCTGAAAAAGGAATAGGAAAGTCCATGCGGCTCAAAAGTTCTTTAGAGCTTCATGCGGCTCAAAAGTCCTTTAGAGCTTCATGCAGCTCAAAAGTCTCTTAGAACATTATGCGGCCCAAAAGCCTCCTAAAGCTTCATGCGGCTGGAAAGTACACGATAGCTCCATTCGGCTCGAAGCAAGCTACGTGGCTCTATGCAGTTCAAAGTAGGCATCTACAGCTGGCCATCATTACTCTGTACAGCTAGCTGTAGAAGCATGGAAAAGAACTAGAAAAGCCCATGCGGCTCAAAATAGAAGGAGCCCATACGGCTCAAAACAGAAGAAGCCCATACGGCTTAAAATAGAAGGATCCTCATGCGGCTCAGGAATCTATCAGAGCCTCATACAGCTCAGGAACTCTTCAACAGCCTCATGCGGCTCAAACAAGAATCACGTGACCCTATGCAGCTTGCCTTAACAACTGGCCATAAAGTGACTGCTCCCATTAAATGCTCTGAGGTAAAGTGATAACTCTGACATTAAAGCTGAAATGATGAACTTCGACATGATGACATATTCCTCGAGAAACGAAGAAAATCTCCTCTGCAGCTGGCACGATCCACCAACTACAAAGCTCCCTATGCGGCTGCTACCACCCCATACGACTGATGCTCATATGTGGCTTGGATCGTGGAGACCCTTGTCATACGGCTCAAGTTATAAGAAGTCATCCCATACGGCTGCTGTTCTCATGCGGCTAGGATCATGGGGATCATCTCCATGCGGCTCAAATATTGAAAGGCCACGCCCATGTAGCCTTGACACGTGGCTAGGCCTATGCGGCTCAATTGGAAACCACCCCCATGTGGCTCAGATTTCGGAGGCTAGACCTATACGGCTGCTACCTTCATGCGGTTCAAAACCATAGAAGCTACTCTCATGCGGCTTTGGCTCGCGGTTATGACACGTGGTAGAGGATCAGTTTCCCACGTGGCACCAAATTAATCAAGAGTCATCAACAAATCTCAACAACCAGATTTAGTGCAATCATCATAATTACCCGAATAAAAACAGATTTATTACAATCACGCGGATTGAACACGTGGCAGGGGATCCAAGCATCAGAAGATTCATGACAATCAACATTGATTGCCCATATAAATTTTGCACAATCAGCATTAATTGTCCATATTCGTTGCAATCAAGATTAGTGGTCCAGATTAATTGCCAATAAAATAGGATCAAGAAAAATAACAATTAAATCCCCAAGCCGTAGACTTTTTTAGGGGAATCGTTGTAAACCCTAATGATGACACCCCACTCCTATAAATAGCAAGGTGCCATTCCCTTGTAGAAGATCCTGGATCCAAAACCGAAAAAAATATAGCAAGGTGATATTCCCTTACAAAAGAGATCCAGGGAGGCTGGCTGGACACACAGAGAGACAAAGGCGCGCACAGAAGAGTCATCCCATCTTGAGAGCAGTTCTTCAACGGAGCCAAGGCTACGTCTGATCGTCCAAGGAGTAAGGCAGAGCGGTCGTCGCTTTCCTCAGCCTCTACCGTCACCCCCCAGAATCAAAACTAAATAATCGTACTTAGATTATTGTACCTAAGTTTTTGTCCCTAGGCTTTCTTTGTACGAGCGAGTTTGTATTGTGAAGTAAAAGTCCAGTCCTCCCATATAATTATTATGTTCTTTTATAATTAATAGCAAACACGATGGCGACTCTACTGGGGACTAACTTCTCCACGGCTGAGGAGTTGGGGACGTAATTAGACGCAGCCAAACTTGGCTCCACTCAATAAATGCTGGTCATCCGGTTCGACCAACGTGCATTTGAAGAAATGCACTCTAACGGGAGCGCTGGCCCGGTCCAGCGACGAGCCCGCACGAAGAAGGCCCGCAGGGAGTGGAGACCCAAATCATTCGCTCCTCCCCAAGCTCTCGAAGAAGTACTCTCTGATGCCCAATACAGTGAAGAAGTCTCGCGTGCGGCCCCACTTCAGACCACAGAGGACTCTGCTATCCCAAAGTCCGGCAGAAGAAAATACTATAATGCTGGACTTGCAGGGACAAAGAGGAACTCTGTGCAATCCAAGCCGCATAAGGGCGCCAGCCGCATGGAGGCTCATGTGGCCGTAACTGTCAACCGCATGGAAAAGCTCATGCGGCCGCAACTGTCAACCGTATGGGAAAAGCTTATACGGCCGCAACTGTCAACCGCATGGAGAAAACTCATGCGGCCATAAAAAGTTCATACGGCCACAAAGGATAGCCGTATACAGAAAGTTTATACGGCCACAAAGGATAGCCGTATGCAGACAGCCTGCACGGCCACACATACCAGCCAGATGCAGACAGCCTGCACGACCACCAATCCCAGCCGCATACTATCTACTCCATGCGGCTCACAGTCAGTCTTTGACCACCTCTCATACGGTCCTGACCATGGAGGCTCTCTGGAGCATATGCAAGACTCTGTTGTGACCAGCTTGGACTCTTCCTACTACGCACTCTCAGGTGCTAGAAGAAAAAAGTATCGGGCAGCGCGGGCTCGACGAGCTCAGTCGGTTGTCCTAACTTCTGACTATCAGGGCGTCCCGCTGACTATTATGCGGGCCCCTAATGGATGGTTGTACATAACTACCCGTATCCATCCCCCGGTGGCCAATGAACGGGATAGTTATCGAGAATCTCCCAACAACGAACAGGGGCAAGTACCCGTATGACCGCCACATCAGGGAGCAGGCAGGAGGCCAACACGCTCGTGTGCTCAAAAATCTCGGACTCACAAAATAGTGACTTGCGCAATGTGGTTCTTCACATGCGCAAGAAAAGAGACAATGATTTGATGTACAACGAGTCCTATCAAGGACATCAATGCACCCAAGTCATAGTCAACAGCGGCTGCAACAAGGCAGCAGCACAAAAAGACCGACAGTTCGTCTTCAAAAGGCTGCAACACCCAAGCTCAAAAGATGTGGCGCTTCTCGTCGCCTCTTGCAAATTTGCTCTGAAGATTTCTGGCTGTGGAAGAGGGAAGAAAACAAATGTCCCAAGCCCGAAAATTTCTACTGGCGTAACCAAGAAAATTCCTTCTAAACTGTTGTTTACCACCGTTATAGAAGGAGTTTACCAAGGTACCCACTCAAAGACAAAATCTGCCACACTAGGAGATTCGTCCACAACTATGGGAGACACTGGAGCCGGGGGTAGCATTCCTCCAAATGTCCACAACAATCCGGTGTTCCAAGAAGATAGTCCGGGGGAAACGGTTCACCCAACAGATACAGCAGAGCCCGACGTCCCCAAGGACGTCCACAATTCCCAAGACGAGTCAAGCTCTGAAGCTGGGGGTACCACTCTTTCTGAGTCCGAACCAGAGAAGAACATTCCCACATACCCGAAAGACTTCTCTGTATGAGGATATGACTCAGAGGGCAAGTCCTCTACCGTTCCTTCCATCTCTTCTCATGTGAAGACGGTGTTCATGATAGACAGCAACCAAGAAGGCCCCAGTGATCGCCAATGCATCGACACTCTGAAGCTATACTAGATGCTTTGGTCAAGTCTGTGGACGAGATTAAAGCGGCCCTTCCAATTCTACAAGGAAGAACGCCTGGCCAAACAAACTTGGGTCCCACGGTCAATGCGGACTCGAACTCAGCTGCACAAAACTCGGGCGATAATCCTCCTGAAATATCGGATCCTACCGCTGCAGACGAGACCTGGGAGGCAAGAAGAGAGGTCTAGGAGCTCCGGGCCATGTTCCAAGCCCGAGAAAACTACCAAGACCTTAGGATATGACGACCGTATCTCGCTGCGTGGAGAGACGTTCCCTTCCCACCAAAATATAAACCATTCCACATTAATCCATATGATGGTAAGACATCTGCAAGTAGGTACATCACCTACTTCGAGGTCACAACCGACTATCTGCCTCATGATGACGCCATCCTTATGCGACTGTTCATTGGAGCCTTGGAAGGCGTCGTCTTCAACTGGTACCGCAACTTACCGGACAATTGCATCCTCTCCTTCATCGGCTTCAAATGCATATTCCTAGAGAGGTTCTATGAAGTAGGACTAGATGTGACAATGTCTACTCTCACGGACGTTGTTCAGGGAGAAAAGAAGCTAACAAGAAATTATATCGAGCGATTTCGCCAAGCCGCGATGAAGCTGTCTTCCGGCAACCCTGATTCCTCCTTTATTAAAATTTGCCAAAAGAGACTGCTTCCCACAATCAGCCTCTGGATGGGTGAAAGTCAATTCAAAGATTGGAAGACGTTCATCGTCAGTGCCACTAGCGCAGAAGACAAAGTAAAGAAAGCCCGCCAACTGGGATTGCACATCTCGGAAGGAAAAGACAAGGGCAAACACCCTAACATCAACAACAACAATGATGGTAATTCCTCCAGCAACCGAGATAACAAGGGCAAGCAGGCTATGGTGACCGACACAGCCCCAAAGCCCGAATCAATGCCGGCAGAAAAGCAGTGGCCTCAGATGACCTACTCCTTCGAGGATGGCCATGTTAAATCCATCTTAGACATGCTCATCCAAGGAGGACAAATTCATCTCCCTCCTTCTAGGCGTGAGCCTTGTCCTGCAGATATAGAGATCCCCAAGTACTGCCATTACCATCGCTGTGTTCACCTTGCTACATAAGACTGCTATTAGCTGAAGCGATACATCCAACATCTCATCGATTCTAAGGCCCTGGCCATTGATTTCGAAGAGGTGACCGTGGCAGCCAACATGGTGTCAGTACAATTTGGTAGCTTCCCTCCAACAGAGACTCAAGATAGGGTAGTACCCGTCCCTAGAGGAAAGATAAAGGTCTCTAACCTTTCACCTCCTCGAGACAAAGCTGCTATTCTAGTGCCCCTTAATACATCACGGGGGCAGATCATGTGGGTCCATCCAGACTTGGTACCTGAGGTAACTCAGTCCGCACCCTCATCCACAAGGAAAAAGAAGCATAGAAAAGTCAAATCATGTCGCACGATCTCGACAGAGATCGAAGAAGCTACTGTTGTTGTTATCCGCTCCGGCGCACAAACCCAACCTCCACCGGGTAACTCGACTGAAGATCATCAACCGACAGCTGCTGATGCTCCAGGACCTCCGCAGCCTTCGACGACTGACAAGCCTAGGCCGATGGAGACTCGCTTCAACAAACCACTCCGAAGAGAGATGCCTCACGGGCTAGAGAGGCCATACAACATTGACATCCTGGCACAATTGGCTAACACACTGGCCAAATTACCGCTATATAAGCTCCTGAGACTCTCCAAGGATGTCCGTGTCGGACTAAGCGAAGCACTCCAGAATGCCGACGCATACCTGGCTCAGTCCAATCTCACTTGAGAGGACTCGTCGGCAGATCTCCAGGACAGTGCTTGTACAGGGTCAATGCCAAACATTATCTTCACTCAGCAGGATTGGCTTATCAAGACTAACCTGCACGATCGCCCTCTGTATTATACTAGGTACATTGGCGATATCAAGGTCGATCGAATGTATATTGACCCCGGGTCCTCCATAAGCATCATCCCGAAGAGCCTACTACATTATCTGCGTATCCTAATACATCGTCTGATGGCGATAAGTACCGCCATCAGTGGTTTTAATTCGGACAGGAGCTATCCGATCGGGAAGATTCACCTAAGGTGCCAAATCGGCGACCTTCAGTCAGAAGTGACCTGTTATGTCATAGATACGGACACTTCCTACAATATTTTTCTGGGCATTTTTGGATACACGATTACATGATCGTGCCTTCCACACTGCACCAGTGCTTCAAGTACGTCGACAAGCACGACCTCGTGAGGACAGAATTTGTCGACATCGATCCCTTTAAAGGGGTCGAATCCTACTACTCAGATTCATGCTTGTACGAGAAGTCAAAAAAGCATCATGTTGAAGGAGATACTCCAGCTCAAACTGAGGCAGTAACTGGATCAGAAGAACATCTAACGATCCACCTCCAAGCCCGCAAGCCTGGCATTACTGTACCCCTTACAGCAACTCTGTGTAAGGACGCAATTAGCCTCTCTGCACAGGAGGAACAGATGATAATCCGACTGCCAAGGTATGGCCAAGCGCCAAGACCCACGACAGAGCCACTGACAATCAGGCTGTCTAAAGCTAGCCAGTCACAAGCAGAGAAGCTCAATCCCTCTGCCAAACCGATGATAATTCGTCTTTCCAGAGCGAGTCGACAACCGAGCACTAAGCGAGGGACTACTAGCCAGCTAACAACTTCATGCTCAACACCGAGCACCAAATTGGGGGTAGCTGGTATGCCAACAACTCCACATTCTGCTTCACCCATGGAGCTCCTGATAATCAAGTTGCCCAAGTCATCCTCTCAGTCTGTATTTACACAGGGGGTGGCTGAAGAAGAGTCAGAGCTGGCCAAGTATGTGGCTACTTATACTGATGCTCCATCAGTAGATGATGTAATACCACTAGAAAAGATACCTTATTTCATCAATAAAAGGCTATCTTTGAATTACATCGAGCTTGATAAGCTTTATACAATGTATGCTATGCAACACGGTATAGGCGCTCACCTGCACACACAGGCGACAAATGTCTACACCGTAAACCAACTTACTCCAGTGGAGGACGCTTATCGCATATTCGAGGAAGGAGATCACCAAATCATCTTCGACTGAAAGAATGATCCACAGCCCTTCAAGATAAAAAAAAAGTTGAGCTCGAACCCGACACCGGGATATTGCCCCTTTATCTGTATAATTTCCAATCCAAGTACCTTATGCAAAAATAAGGGTATGATCTGGAAATTATACCAGACTTGAACTATGGCACTGGATGGTGATTACCCTTACAATCGCCGGTCCCGGCTGAAAAACCACGAGACTACTACAACGAAACCAGATATGGGCTAGGTTATGTCACACCCACGACAACCCCTGAAAGCTCAGACGAGGAATGCGACTGGCATTCACACTCAAACGGATCACCCACTTCCGATTCAGAGTCAGCATCGGGGACATGTTCAGGCAAGTCTGGTCCGTCAATATGGCATTGCCGACGCCTACGAAGAAGATGAAGACATTTCTGAACTTCTTGAGCTATAACCGTGGGCACAACAGCTTGATGCACAGTAGGAGAAGCGGTTTGAATAAGGAGAGCCTCCCACAGAGGATGAGGTTGTACAAGTCAATCTCGGTGATAAATCCTCTCCAAAGCCCATCTTCGTCAGTAAGAATCTGACCGACAAAGAGCGAGAATCACTACTACAACTCGTCATGGAATATATCGACGTGTTCGCTTGGAGCTACGAAGATATGCCGGGACTGAACCCAAAGATTGCACTTCACAAACTCAACATCCGTCCGGACGCAAAACCAGTCAAGCAACAGCAACGTCGATTTTGTCCTGACGTCATGAATGCAATTGAAGCCAAGGTAAACAAATTGACAGCCAGCGGCTTCATCCATGAGGATCAGCATCCTGACTGGGTTACAAACATAGTTCCAGTCATCAAGAAGAGTGCAAAGATTCGAATATGCATCGGCTTTTACAATCTGAATGAAGCGTGTCCTAAGGATGAGTTCTCTCTCCCTATCACAGACATCATGATCGATAACACCTGCGGCTTTGAGCGTATGTCATTCATGGATGGTTTTTCGGGGTACAACCAAATCATGATGTTCCATGACGACGAAAAGTATACATCATTCTGAACACCAATTGGCACATTCTGCTACATAGTCATGCCTTTCGGCTTAAAAAATGCTGGCACCACCTATCAAAGAGCTATGAGCATCATCTTTAGAGACCACTTGCACAAAACAGTAGAATATTACATCGATGACATCGTCGTCAAAAGCCGCTCTAAGGAAGATCATCTACATGATCTGAGGACAGTGTTCGACCTGATGCGAGCACACAATTTAAAAATGAACCCCACAAAATCCTTCTTGGGCGTATCCAGCGAGAAGTTCTTGGGTTTCATCATTACCTTCCAGGGTATCCACGTAGACCCTGAGAAGACGAAAGCGATCATGGAGATGGGTCGCCCGAGAAATCTCCGTAAACTCCGAGGCCTTCAAGGGAGGCTAGCCTACATCAGAAGGTTTATCTCCAACCTCTTCGGACGATACCAGCCATTCACCGACCTCATGAAGAATGACGTTTCATTCATATGTGATGAAGAATGCCAGTGCGCCTTCGACAGCATCAAAGAATATCTGACGAACCCTCCAATTCTGGTAGCCCCGATTGTTTTAAGACCATTCCTGCTCTATGTACGAACGATGGAACATTCTCTCGGTGCTCTGCTAGCATAAAACAATGAGACAGGCCACGAACAAGCTATATATTACCTTAGCCGAATGATGATGGGGCCGGAGCATCGATACACTGCCGTAGAGAAAGAGTACCTAGCTCTGGTTTTCGCCATTCAGAAGATACGATACTACGTCACAAGACAAACCATCTACGTCATATCAAGAGTCAACCCCCTTAGGGTCCTCATGACTAAGCCAGTTGCACTCAGCTCTCGTCTCGCTACCTGGGCGATATTACCGTCCCCCTGCCACATGATCTTTGTCCCACAAAAGGCCGTTAAAGGTCAAGCTCTGGCAGACTTTTTAGCATCTCATCTAGGTTCGGAGTCAACCAAAATAGACGAAGAGATTCCAGACGAGGTTGCTAATTCAAATATGGCCTCCTATGGTACCATATGGCGAATGTTCTTCGACGACACTTCTAGAACTAGGCCCAAGGGCAACATCGTCGTTGGAGTCGGAGTAGTGCTGATTTCTCCCACCGGACTGGTGATCAATCGAGCTTATTCCCTCACTGAGCCCTGTTCATACAACGTGGCCGAGTACAACGCTTTGGTCATCATCCTCCGACTTGTAAAAGAGCTGGGGGTAGAGTACCTTGAAGCATACGGCGGTTCACAGTTAATTGCCAATTAAATTCGGGGCTCATACGATGTTCGCCATGAAGATATGATCCCCTATCACGAAATAGCGATCGACATCATCTCATCCCTATAGGGGTTCTTCATAGAGCACGTTCCCAGGCTCCAAAATATTGAAACCGATGCCCTAGCGGGTCTTGCCGCTTCCTTAGCAATTCCAAATTATGCTCATCATCTGGTTGAAATTATAGGCCGTGAGTTGGTCTGTCCCAGAAATAATATTCAGTGTGCCGAGAGTTACTCTGCCCTGACAGTCGACGAAGCACCAGACTGGAGACAACCGTTCATTGACTTCATAGTCTATGACATCTTGCCAGAGAATCCGAAGGAAGCCACTTCTATCAGAAGACGTTTCCTCAGATTCTTCTACGATACAGAGACGAAAATGCTATATTGGCGATCATACGATGGATTACTGCTTCGATGTTTGTCGAACATAGAAGCCAAAAAAGTCGTACGTGAAGCTCACGATGGCATCTGTGGAGCCCACCAGCCTGGCCCGAAAATACAAGATCGCCTTCCCCTAATGGGCTACTACTGGCCCACAATGGTTGCAGACGTAATAGACTATGCACGAAAATACAAAGCCTATCAAGTCCACGCCGATTTTATCCACCAGCCATCTGAGTTTCTACACCCGACGGTGGCGTCCTGGTGCTTCGATGCATGGGGAATGGACATCATTGGTGCGATCACTCCGCCTTCGTCCCGAGGACATCGCTTCATACTCGTAATCACGAATTACTTCTCCCAATGGGCGGAGGATGTTTTGCTTGCAGAATTAAAGACTTCAAACATGATCAGCTTCCTCAAGCATCACGTCTTCTATCGCTTTGGACTGCCCCGAATGATCATTCATGATAATGGTCCACAGTTTGCAAGCCCCGCCTTCTATCGGTTTTACGACAAGTACCGCATCCAGAATATTGCTTCAACACCATACAACCCAGCGGCTAATGGTCTGGCTGAAGCATTCAACAAAACAATCATCAAGCTTCTCAAGAAGTTTGTGTCATCAAACAAATACAACTAGAATGAAAAGCTCGGTAAATGCTTATGGACGTACCGTACCACAGTACGGACTGCCATCGGGAATACACTATTCTCTCTTGTATACGGAAATGAGGCAATTATCCGACAGGAGACGCAAATACCCTCACTCCGTGTCGCTCTCACATACAGATTGACGACAAATGATAATCACTATTGCCGACTACAAGAGTTGGAGGCCCTAGATGAGAACCGCCTATTAGCTCAACAACGAATCGAGCTATACCAGGCACGTATCTCCGGAGCCTTCAACAAAAAGGTTAAAATTAGAACATTCCAAGTGGGCAACCTCGTTCTGGCAGTTCGGAGGCTGATGGTTTTGACTCAGAAAATCGTCGACAAGTTCCAGCCAAAGTGGGAAGGCCCATTCATCATTGATGCTGTATTCTCCAATGGATCCTACCGCCTCATAAAATAAAACAGAGACTTGCTCATGTTTTCCATCAACGGCAAGTTCTTGAAGAAGTATTACGTCTGAAATGACATCCTCCAGGGTGATGAGTTACGTACCCACTAGTACCGCTGAACGCACATCCCGCCTATAAATTGCCAAGGTGATGAGTTACGTACCCACTGGTACTGTTGAACTCACAACACGCCAATAAATTGCCAAGGTAATGAGTTACGTACCCGCTGGTACCGCTGAACTCATATTCCGCTTACAAATCCTCCAGGGTGATGAGTTACGTACCCACTGGTACCGCTGAACTCACATCCCACCTACAAATCCTCTAGGGTGATGAGTTAAGTACCCGCTGGTACTGCTGAACTCACATCCCGTCTACAAATTGCCAAGGTGACGAGTTACGTACCCGCCGGTACCGCTGAACTCACATCCTGCCTACAAATTGCCAAGGTGATGAGTTACGTACTCGCTGGTACCGCTGAACTCACATCCTTCCTACAAATTGCCAAGATGATGTGTTACGTACCCGCTGGTACCGCTGAACTCACATCCTGTAACCCCTGTTTCTTAATATTTTTTATAATTTATTTTATTGTGTTTGAAAGTAATTTATTTTTCAAACTTTTTAAAAGATATTTACTATTTTTTTTGCATTTCAAAATGTAGTTTATAATTAACGGTTTGAAAGTACTATTTAGTTTTAGTAAATATTTGTTCTTGAAATTTTATTATTGAAATTATAAAGTTATTTATTATTATGTTTGGATTTTCAAAAAATATTAATTTCGAAAATAGTTTGAAAACCATGAATATTTTTGGAGCAATAAAAAGATTTAGTAACTTATTTTGAATAAGATTTAGATTTATAAAATATATTTTACCTTACTTGATAACATCAAACATTATTTAAAATACTTATGGTGACTAATTGTGGCATTAAGAATTATCTAATCTAGATTTAAAATATTATTTGATTTAAAGATTTATCTACTATATGATTTAAATTGCTTTGATAAACATTAAATTTATCTTAAAGTTATTATGTTGAATTTGATTTGGATTTAGATTTGGATTTGAATTCATATGATTTGGATTTAAATAATTTATTTGATTTAAATTTATGGAGAGACTTGTCCGTTAGAAATTTTAATCCTATTTGAATCATATCTAGTATTAGATAGATTATTTCTTATTTGAACTAATCATATTCCTATCCAAATTAGTTGGTAAACCTAATCATATCTTTATTGTTTGAGTTCTAATTATATCCTAATTCACTAATTGCTTTCCATTATCTATATATATTGAACCTATAAAATAAAATCATCTCTCATACCTTCTTTTCTAAAATTTCTCTCTTTTTTCGTCGTAATTACCCCAAATTCGTCATAAATTTAGCTTCATTTTCAAATATTTTACCAACTTCGAAGGGCCATAACTTCCAACTCCGGACTCCGTTTGACCTCCAATTTTTTTTGTTGTAACCGTCTCGAGGTATATTTTCTGAATATAAAATTTATTTTCAAATAATTTTAACCTAATTTTTTAGAAATTTAGTGGAGTGTCAGTTGTCCGAAATTTGATACGTTTCGGTATTTTCGAGATTTCGGGAGAACCGGGAATCGAAATCACGATCCGTTTGAAGTTTCAGAACGCTGATGAAAAAGTACACATCATATATTTTTCTCAGTAATTTTCCAAAATAATTTATTTTTTTGTTTTTATTTTAGAGGCCCGTCTCATCAATTGAAATCATCTTCATAGTTTGACTTCTGAGACTATTTTCGTACAGACATGATCATAGCACGCTAGTCAACTTCAAATCAAACCGAGGCAATTACTTGTTAACACCTTCATGTGCATTTACTTTATATTGTTATATTTTACTTATACATGATATTTTCGTGTCTTGACTGTTACACACACGAGAGTTGAGTGATTGACTATTGTTCATGTTTTCTTATTGTTATCGTGATCGTTCTCGTGACCATGTTTTCATGATTGTGAGCTATGGATATTAGAGGGGTACAATTATTAGGCACGTGGACAAAGCCCAGATTGTATTGTTGGCAACTCTCCCGTTTACGAGGGCGGGCCTTATAACCTCATCGTTCGCCCAAGCCGTCCATGTGTAGGAACGTTGTACTTCTCATGACACATGCACTATTATGGTTTATATGAGTTTTTTTGTCTTTTTATTCTCGCTTCCTTCTTATGTCGTTTATCATATTGCATACTTTCTTGTTCATATTGTTCGTGTTTTCCACTGTTCATTAATTCACATGTTTAGTGTTATATTGCTTTATATTGTATTTGTATTGTGAGGGCTAGACTTGTACTTGTTCCAATCCTTACTGGATAATCATTTTTCAGTTGACAGATTCTTGATGACTATTCTCGATGACTTGCTCTCTTGCTTTGGGTTCCTTCGGGCGGAGTTAGGGATGTCTTGGAGGCCAAACCTAGAGACTAGTTAGATTTGTTGTAATAGATTTTGTGAGATGTGGTATTCGGTTAAATATAAATTTTGTAAATGTTGTAGCAATGTGAATGAACAATAAAGTTATATTTTATATGATATGAACATGTTGGCTGGACAGCGTACTACCGCCGATACTGTGACGTAGGCTGGGCTTGGACACGTACTCGTATGCCGAAAAGCGGGAGCGGGTCGTGACAAGTTTTTACGGTGGACCATGTAGGTCCGTTTTCGCAAAATTATGCGACCTTGTGGTAGTACCTATATTAGTCGTACTACTGCAAGCCTGCAATTAGGATGCTCATTCAAAATTAGGTTGATTTGATTTTTTAAAAATGACTAGGACTAGGTACACCGTGGGTAACCCATATAATTATTTTGAATTGATTGTATGGGTAGTTAAGGTTGTTACATAGGCTACATGATTAAGGTGGTGATATTCGTTAAATTTTGAGATGCCTTATTTGATAAAGTTGAAATTGTGATTTGATAAATAACTCTAATCAAAGATGCATAGAATTCTCGATTGATAAATTGAATATTTGGTTACTGTTGAAGATGAAATTTTTTGCTTTTGGTATTCTGAGGTTTAAATTTCTATATGATCGATGAATTATTGATAAGGTCGAATATTTAATTTAAAAGGTAATAATTTTGATTTGATCAATAAAATTGAGGTATGATTTGAAATTTTATGGAATTTAAATTTTTGAGGAGAATATGAAAATGTTGAATTTTGAATTTGAAATAAAATTAAGAAATTTAAAGTTTTGTGAAGTTAGATTTTGAAGATATTTATCAAGTTGGATTAAGGGTTGTGAATTTGATAAGATGATTTTCATGATTGCTACATCACGGTATTAAATTGAGTTAGTGATTTAAAAAAAAGATTGAATTTGAGGAATTTTTTTAAATATTCTTGAGGATACAAATTTATAAGATTGATGAGTGATAACTTAGATGTCATATAGGTAATACTCCTCCGAACTATATCCATTGACTACATTCTTCCATCCTTCTTGATCAATCTTCTTATTAAGAAATAAAATACTATTTTTATCTTGCTGATCATTATTCGTTTTTAAATTTTCTATCGTTTCACCTGACTAACCAAGCCTATTTTTTCCAGTCATTCTTAAATTTCGAGGACGAAATTTTTCTAAGGTGGGTAGATTTGTAACCCCTGTTTCTTAATATTTTTTATAATTTATTTTATTGTGTTTGAAAGTAATTTATTTTTGAAACTTTGTAAAAGATATTAACAATATTTTCTGCATTTCAAAATGTAGTTTATAATTAATGGTTTGAAAGTACTATTTAGTTTTAATAAATATTTGTTCTTGAAATTTTATTATTGAAATTATAAAGTTATTTATTATTATGTTTGGATTTAAAAAAATATCGATTTCGAAAATAGTTTGAAAACCATGATTATTTTTGGAGCAATAAAAAGATTTAGTAACTTATTTTGAATAAGATTTAGATTTATAAAATATATTTTACCTTATTTGATAACAACAAACATTATTTAAAATACTTATGGTAACTAATTGTGGCATTAAGAATTATCTAATCTAGATTTAAAATATTATTTGATTTAAAGATTTATCTACTATATGATTTAAATTTCTTTGATAAACATTAAATTTATCTTAAAGTTATTATGTTGAATTTGATTTGGATTTGAATTCATATGATTTGGATTTAAATAATTTATTTGATTTAAATTTATGGAGAGACTTGTCCGTTAGAAATTCTAATCCTATTTGAATCATATCTAGTATTAGATAGATTATTTCTTATTTGAACTAATCATATTCCTATCCAAATTAGTTGGTAATCCTAATCATGTCTTTATTGATTGAGTTCTAATCATATCCTAACTCACTAATTGCTTTCCATTATCTATATATATTGAATCCATAAAATAAAATCATCTCTCATACCTTCTTTTCCAAAATTTCTCTCTTTTTTGTCATAATTATCCCAAATTCGTCATAAATTCAGCTTCCTTTTCAAATGTTTTACCAACTTCAAAGGGCCATAACATCCAACTCCGGACACCGTTTGACCTCCAGTTTCTTTTTGTTGTAACCGTCTCGAGGTATATTTTCTGAAGATAAAATTTATTTTCAAATAATTTTAGCCTAATTTTCTAGAAAATTCGTGGAGTGTCAGTTGTCCAAAATTTGACATGTTTCGGTATTTTTGAGATTTCGGGAGAACCGGGAATCGGAATCACGATCCGTTTGAAGTTTCGGAACGTTGATGAAAAAGTACACAACATATATTTAACTCAACAATTTTCCAAAATATTTTATTTTTTTGTTTTTATTTTAGAGGCCCGTCTCATCAATTGAAATCATCATGCATAGTTTGACTTCTTGGACTATTTTCGTACCGACATGATCATATCACGTCAGTCAATTTCAAATCAAACCGAGGCAAGTACTTGTTAACACCTTCATGTGCATTTACTTTATATTTTTATATTTTGCTTATACATGATATTTTCGTGTCTTGACTGTTACACACACGAGAGTTGAGTGATTGACTATTGTTCATATTTTTTCATTGTTATCGTGATCGTTCTCGTGACCATGTTTTCATGATTGTGAGCTATGGATATCAGAGGGGTACAATTATTAGGCACGTGGACAAAGCCCGGATTATATTGTTGGCAACTCTCCCATTTACGGGGGCGGGCCTTATAACCTCATCGTTCGCCCAAGCCGTCCATGTGTAGGAACGTTGTACTTCTCATGACACATGCATTATTATGGTTTATATGAGTTTCTTTGTCTTTTTATTCTCGCTTCCTTCTTATGTCGTTTATCATATTGTATACTTTCTTGTTCATATTGTTCATGTTTTCCACTGATCATTAATTCACATGTTTAGTGTTATATTGCTTTATATTTTATTTGTATTGTGAGGGCTAGACTTGTACTTGTTCCAATCCTGACTGGATAATCATTTTTCAGTTGACAGATTCTTGATGATTATTCTCGATGACTTGCTCTCTTGCTTTGGGTTCCTTCGGGGGGAGTTAGAGATGTCTTGCAGGCCAAACCTAGAGACTAGTTAGATTTGTTGTAATAGATTTTGTGAGATGTGGTATTCGGTTAAATATAAATTTTGTAAATGTTGTAGCAATGTGAATGAGCAATAAAGTTATATTTTATATGATATGAACATGGTGGCTAGACAGCGTACTACCGCCGACACTGCGGCGTAGGCTGGGCTTGTACACGTACTCGTATCCCGAAAAGCGGGAGCGGGTCGTGACAAGTTTTTATGGTGGCCCATGTAGGTCCGTTTTTGCAAAATTATGCGAACTTGTGGTAGTACCTATATTAGTCGTACTACTGCAAGCCTGCGATTAAGATGTTCATTCACAATTAGTTTGATTTAATTTTTTAAAAATGACTAGACCTAGGACTAGGTACACCGTGGGTAACCCATAGAATTATTTTGAATTGATTGTATGGGTAGTTAAGATTGTTACATAGGCTACATGATTAAGGTGGTGATATTCGTTGAATTTTGAGATGCCCTATTTGATAAAGTTGAAATTGTGATTTGATAAATGACCCTAATCAAAGATGGATAGAATTTTTGATTGATAAATTGAATATTTGGTTACTATTGAAGATGAAATTTTTAGCTTTTGGTATTCTGAGGTTTAAATTTCTATATGATAGATGAATTATTGATAAGGTCGAATATTTAATTTTTAAAGGAAATAATTTTGATTTGATCAATAAAATTGAGGTATGATTTGAAATTTTATGAGGAGAATATGAAAATATTGAATTTTGAATTTGAAATAAAATTGAGAAATTTAAAGTTTTTTGAAGTTAGATTTTGAAGATATTTATCATGTTGGATTAAGGGTTGTGAATTTGTAAGATGATATTCATGATTGCTACGTCATCGTATTAAATTGAGTTAGTGATTCAAAGAAAAGTTTGAATTTGAGGATTTTTTTTAAATATTCTTGAGGATACAAATTTATAAGATTAATGAGTGATAACTTAGATGTCATGTAGGTAATAATCCTTCGAACTATATCCATTGACTACATTCTTCCATCCTTCTTAATCAATCTTCTTATTAAGAAACAAAATATTATTTTTATCTCGCTGATCATTATTCCTTTTTAAATTTTCTATCTTTTCACCTGACTAACCAAGCCTATTTTTTCCTGTCATCCTTAAATTTCGAGGACGAAATTTTTCTAAGGTGGATAGATTTGTAACCCCTATTTTTCAATATTTTTTTATAATTTATTTTATTGTGTTTGAAGTAATTTATTTTTGAAACTTTGTAAAAGATATTTACTATTTTTTTGCATTTCAAAATGTAGTTTATAATTAACGGTTTGAAAGTACTATTTAGTTTTAATTAATATTTGTTCTTTAAATTTTTATTATTGAAATTATAATATTATTTTTTATTATATTTGGATTTAAAAAAAATATCGATTTCGAAAATAGTTTGAAAACCATGATTATTTTCGGAGCAATAAAAAGATTTAGTAACTTATTTTGAATAAGATTTAGATTTATAAAATATATTTTACCTTATTTGATAACATCAAGCATTATTTAAAATACTTATGGTGACTAATTGTGGCATTAAGAATTATCTAATCTAGATTTAAAATATTATTTGATTTAAAGATTTATCTACTATATGATTTAAATTACTTTGATAAACATTAAATTTATAAGTTATTATGTTGAATTTGATTTGGATTTATATTTGGATTTGAATTCATATGATTTGGATTTAAATAATTTATTTTATTTAAATTTATGGAGAGACTTGTCCGTTAGAAATTCTAATCCTATTTGAATCATATCTACTATTCGATAGATTATTTCTTATTTGAACTAATCATATTCCTATCCAAATTAGTTGGTAATCCTAATCATATCTTTATTGATTGAGTTCTAATCATATTCTAATTCACAAATTGCTTTCCATTATCTATATATATTGAACCTATAAAATAAAATTATCTCTCATACCTTCTTTTCCAAAATTTCTCTCTTTTTTCGTCATAATTATCCCAAATTCGTCATAAATTCATCTTCCTTTTCAAATGTTTTACCAACTTCGAAGGGCCATAACTTCCAACTCCGGACTCCGTTTGACCTCCAGTTTTTTTGTAACCGTCTCGAGGTATATTTTTTGAATATAAAATTTATTTTCAAATAATTTTAATATAATTTTCTGGAAAATTCGTGGAGTGTCAGTTGTCCAAAATTTGACACGTTTCGGTATTTTCGAGATTTCGGGAGAACCAGGAATCGAAATCACGATCTGTTTGAAGTTTCGGAATGCTGATGAAAAAGTAGACATCATATATTTATCTCCACAAGTTTCCACAATAATTTATTTTTTGGTTTTTGTTTAAGAGGCCCGTCTCATCAATTGAAATCATCTTGCATAGTTTGACTTCTGAGACTATTTTCGTACCGACATGATCATATCACGCCAGTCAACTTCAAATCAAACCGAGGCAAGTATTTGTTAACACCTTCATGTGCATTTACTTTATATTGTTATATTTTGCTTATACATGATATTTTCGTGTCTTGACTGTTACACACACGAGAGTTGAGTGATTGACTATTGTTTATGTTTTCTCATTGTTATCGTGATCGTTCTCGTGACCATGTTTTCATGATTGTGAGCTATGGATATTAGAGGGGTACAATTATTAGGCACGTGGACAAAGCCCAGATTGTATTGTTGGCAACTCTTCCGTTTACGAGGGCGGGCCTTATAACCTCATCGTTCGCCCAAGCCATCCATGTGTAGGAACGTTGTACTTCTCATGACACATGCATTATTATGGTTTATACGAGTTTCTTTGTCTTTTTATTCTCGCTTCCTTCTTATGTCATTTATCATATTGCATACTTTTTTGTTCATATTGTTCGTGTTTTCTACTAATCATTAATTCACATGTTTAGTGTTATATTGCTTTATATTGTATTTGTATTATTAGGGCTAGACTTGTACTTGTTCCAATCCTGACTGGATAATCATTTTTCGGTTGACAGATTCTTGATGATTATTCTCGATGACTTGCTCTCTTGCTTTGGGTTCCTTCGGGGGGAGTTAGAGATGTCTTGGAGGCCAAACCTAGAGACTAGTTAGATTTGTTGTAATAGATTTTGTGAAATGTGGTATTCGGTTAAATATAAATTTTGTAAATGTTGTAGCAATGTGAACGAGCAATAAAGTTATATTTTATATGATATGAACATGGTGGCTAGACAGCGTACTACCACCGACACTGCGGCGTAGGCTGGGCTTGTACACGTACTCGTATCCCGAAAAGCGGGAGCGGGTCGTGACAAGTTTTTATGGTGGCCCATATAGGTCCGTTTTCGCAAAATTATGCGAACTTGTGGTAGTACCTATATTAGTCGTACTACTGCAAGCCTGCGATTAGGATGCTCATTCACAATTAGGTTAATTTGATTTTTTAAAAATGACTAGACCTAGGACTAGGTACACCATAGGTAACCCATAGAATTATTTTGAATTGATTGTATGGGTAGTTAAGGTTGTTACATAGGCTACATGATTAAGGTGGTGATATTCGTTGAATTTTGAGATGCCCTATTTGATAAAGTTGAAATTGTGATTTGATAAATGACTCTAATCAAAGATGGATAGAATTCTCGATTGATAAATTGAATATTTGGTTTCTGTTGAAGATGAAATTTTTAGCTTTTGGTATTCTGAGGTTTAAATTTCTATATGATCGATGAATTATTGATAAGGTCGAATATTTAATTTTTAAAGGAAATAATTTTGATTTGATCAACAAAATTGAGGTATGATTTGAAATTTTATGGAATATAATTTTTTGAGGAGAATATGAAAATGTTGAATTTTGAATTTGAAATAAAATTGAGAAATTTAAAGTTTTGTGAAGTTAGATTTTGAAAATATTTATCATGTTGGATTAAGGGTTGTGAATTTGTAAGATGATATTCATGATTGCTACATCATCGTATTAAATTGAGTTAGTGATTTAAAAAAAGATTGAATTTGAGGATTTTTTTTACATATTCTTGAGGATACAAATTTATAAGATTAATGAGTGATAACTTAGATGTCATGTAGGTAATACTCCTCTGAACTATATCCATTGACTACATTCTTCCATCCTTCTTGATCAATCTTCTTATTAAGAAATAAAATATTATTTTTATCTCGCTGATCATTATTCCTTTTTAAATTTTCTATCTTTTCACCTGACTAACCAAGCCTATTTTTTCCTGTCATCCTTAAATTTCGAGGACGAAAATTTTCTAAGGTGGACAGATTTGTAACCCCTGTTTCTCAATATTTTTTAATAATTTATTTTATTGTGTTTGAAAGTAATTTATTTTTGAAACTTTGTAAAAGATATTTACTATTTTTTTTGCATTTCAAAATATAGTTTATAATTAACGGTTTGAAAGTACTATTTAGTTTTAATAAATATTTGTTCTTGAAATTTTATTATTGAAATTATAAAGTTATTTATTATTATGTTTGGATTTAAAAAAAATATCGATTTCGAAAATAGTTTGAAAACCATGATTATTTTCGGAGCAATAAAAAGATTTAGTAACTTATTTTGAATAAGATTTAGATTTATAAAATATATTTTACCTTATTTGATAACATCAAACATTATTTAAAATACTTATGGTAACTAACTGTGGCATTAAGAATTATCTAATCTAGATTTAAAATATTATTTGATTTAAAGATTTATCTACTATATGATTTAAATTGCTTTGATAAATATTAAATTTATCTTAAAGTTATTATGTTGAATTTGATTTAGATTTAGATTTGGATTTGAATTCATATGATTTGGATTTAAATAATTTATTTGATTTAAATTTATGGAGAAATTTGTCCGTTAGAAATTCTAATCCTATTTGAATCATATCTAGTATTAAATAGATTATTTCTTATTTGAACTAATCATATTCCTATCCAAATTAGTTGGTAATCCTAGTCATATCTTTATTGATTGAGTTCTAATCATATCCTAATTCACTAATTGCTTTCCATTATTTATATATATTGAAGCTATAAAATAAAATCATCTCTCATACCTTCTTTTCCAAAATTTCTCTCTTTTTTCGTCATAATTACCCCAAATTCGTCATGAATTCAGCTTCCTTTTCAAATGTTTTACCAACTTCGAAGGGCCATAACTTCCAACTCCGGACTTCGTTTGACCTCCAGTTTTTCTTGTTGTAACCGTATCGAGGTATATTTTCTGAATATAAAATTTATTTTCAAATAACTTTAACCTAAATTTCTGGAAAATACATGGAGTGTCAGTTGTCCGAAATTTGACACGTTTTGGTATTTTCGAGATTTAGGAAGAACCGGGAATCGGAATCACGATCCGTTTGAAGTTTCGGAACGCTGATGAAAAAGTACACATCATATATTTTTCTCAACAATTTTTCAAAATATTTTATTTTTTGTTTTTATTTTAGAGGCCCGTGTTATCAATTGAAATCATCTTGCATAGTTTGACTTCTGAGACTATTTTCGTACCAACATGATCATATCACGCCATTCAACTTTAAATTAAACCGAGGAAAGTACTTGTTAACACCTTCATGTGCATTTACTTTATATTGTTATATTTTGCTTATACATGATATTTTCGTATCTTGACTGTTACACACACGAGAGTTGAGTGATTGACTATTGTTCATGTTTTCTCATTGTTATCTTGATCGTTCTCGTGACCATGTTTTCATGATTGTGAGCTATGGATATTAGAGGGGTACAATTATTAGGCACGTGGACAAAGCCCAGATTGTATTGTTGGCAACTCTCCCATTTACGGGGGCGGGCCTTATAACCTCATCGTTCGCCCAAGCCGTCCATGTGTAGGAACGTTGTACTTCTCATGACACATGCACTATTATGGATTATATGAGTTTCTTTGTCTTTTCATTCTCGCTTCCTTCTTATGTCGCTTCTCATATTGCATACTTTCTTGCTCATATTGTTCGTGTTTTCCACTGATCATTAATTCACATGTTTAGTGTTATATTGCTTTATATTGTATTTGTATTGTGAGGGCTAGACTTGTACTTGTTCCAATCCTGACTGGATAACCATTTTTCAGTTGACAGATTCTTGATGATATTTTCGATGACTTGCTCTCTTGCTTTGGGTTCCTTCGGATGGAGTTAGAGATGTCTTGGAGGCCAAACCTAGAGACTAGTTAGATTTGTTGTAATAGATTTTGTGAGATGTGGTATTCGGTTAAATATAAATTTTATAAATGTTGTAGCAATGTGAATGAGCAATAAAGTTATATTTTATATGATATGAACATTGTTGCTAGATAGTGTACTACCGCCGACACTGCGGCGTAGGCTGGGCTTGGACACGTACTCGTATCCCGAAAAGCGGGAGCGGGTCGTGACACATCCCGCCTAGAAAATTGCCAAGGTGACTGTAGAAGCATGAAAAAGAAGAGAAAAATGATCCATGCGGCCAAGGAGCCGCATGCGGCTCAGGAGCCCCATACGGCTCAAATATATAGGCAGTTCGACTGGACTCCATACGGCCCGCAGAGGGAAGCCACGTGTCTTTTCAGAACAGCTGTATCCAGCGTCATTCAAACACAATTAATGCTCTGACGGTTGACAGCTGACAGCTGACAGCCCTGACGTAAAGTAGTCATGATGACTGACACAAGAGCACTATCTTCCTAGGGAACTGGAGAAAATCTTCGCAGCATCGAGGCAAGTTTATGCGGCTAGACTAGACGAGTTCACGCGGCCAGTACAGAGAAACCTATGCGGTTCAATCATGAAGGTCCCCCATGCGGCTCAGCCATGAAGAAACCCATGCGGCTCGATCATGAAGACTCTCATGCGGCTCGGCCATGAAGACCCCCATGCGGCTCGATCATGAACATATTCATGCGGCTCGGTCATGACAACCTTCATGCGGTTCGAGTATAAAGACTATTCATACGGCTCGGTCATGAAATCTTTCATGTAGCTCGGTCATGACGACCTTCATGCGGCCCAAATATGAACGCTCCTCATGCGGCTCAACAATGATGATAGAACACGTGTCCTAAAGATAATCAAATTTTAGGTCAGATCCCAATAGTTTGGGACATGTGGCAAGAGAATGAATTAAATTTATTCATTTAGATTTGCGGACATCAGCAAATCATCATTATGGGGATTTATTGTAATCAACATTAATTACTGACATGATATGGCATAATCCTCATTAAGGGCCCAGATCCTTCACGCTCAAGATTAATGGCCCATATTGATCATTTACCAGGCCGCCGCCACACAGAGAATGGGCAATCATTGCAAACCCTAATGATGCCCCTCACTATTATAAATAGCAAGGTGCCATTCCCTTGCAAAAAGAGGCTCCCCCAATAATCAGAGAAAAAATAAACAGAGATCAATCCAAGAGAGAGAAGCCAGAAGAGCAATACGAGGAGAGCAAGAAGAGCATTTCTTCGTCAACGCCAAGCATCTTGTCACAGGAGCCAAGGCTACGTCCGATCGTCCAAGGAGTAAGGCAGAGCTGATGTCGCTTTCCCGAGCCTCTACCGTCACCCTCCAGAATCAAAAATAAACAATTGTACTTAGATTGTTGTACCTAGGTTTTTGTCCCTAGGCTTTTTTTATACAAGCGAGTTTGTAACGTGAGGTAAAAGTCCAGTTCTCCCATAAAACTGTTCTGCTCTTTTATATTTCATGGCAAATATGATGGCGACTCTGCTGGGGACAAACTACTCCATGGCTGAGGAGTTGGTGACGCAGTCGGATGCAGCCAAGCTTGGCTCCACGCAACAGAAGATGGTTGTCTGTTTGGACCAACAGGCGTTTGAAGAAATGCTCTCCGACAAGAGCGCTGGCCCGGTCCAGAAGCAAGCCCGCACGAAGAAGGCCCGCAAGGAGTAGAGACCCCGATCATTCGCTCCTACTGAAGCTCCTGCAGAGATACCTTCTGTTGCTCAAGATGGCGGGGAAGACTCTCCTGCGGCCCCACTTCAGATCATAGACAACTCTATTGTCCCCAAGTCCGGCAGAAGAAAATACTATGATGCTGGACTTGCAGGGGCAAAGAGGAACTCTATGCGATCTGAGCCGCATAAGGGTACTAACCGCATGGAGAAAGCTCATGCGGCTATATCCGCCAGCCGCATGAACAAAACTCATGCGGCCACATATGTCAGCCGCATAGCTTATGCGGCTACAGTGGCCAACCGCATGGATGAAACTTATGCGGTTATTTAAGTCAATCGCTTGTAGAAAACCCATGCGGCCATAATTGCCAACCGCATGCGGCCAGCCTGCACGGTCGTGACTCCTAGTCGCGCAAGAACAACTCATCCGACAGCTAAAGACAGCCGCATGCAGATAGCCTGCACGGATTCCAATTCGAGCCGCATAGCGTCTGTTCCACGCTTCTCTCGATCAGTCTTCGACCGTCTCTCATGTGGTCCTGACCCTGATGGTTCTCTGGATGATAAGCCAGACTCTGTAGTATTCAACTTGGACTCTTCCTATTATGCACCCGTAAATGCTAAAAGAAAGAAGTCTAGGGCAGCGCGGGCTCATCAAGCCCAGTCAGCTGCCCCAACCTCTGACTATCGGAGCGTCCCGCTGATTATCATGCGGGCCTCTAATGGAAAGTTGTATAAAGCTACTCGTACCCTGTCCCCTGCGGCCAATGGGCAGGATAGTCATCAAGCATCTCCTAATAATGAACGAAGGCATGTATACGAGCTACCTTCGAATCAGGGAGCAGGCGGGAGGCCTACACACTCCCGTGCTCGGAATTCCCGAGCTAGCAAAGCAAGTGACTTGCGTGAGGCCATCCTCCACAAACGCAAGGAAAGAAAAGATGCATCGGGATACAAAGAGTCCTCCCACGGACGTCACTGCACCCAAGTCATCGTCAACTACTGCTGCAATAGCACGACGATACAAGAAGACCGGCAGTCTGTCTTTCAAAGACTGCAACAGCCATCTTCAGAAGACGAGGCACTACCCGTCGTCTCCTGCAACTCTACTCGGAAAATCCCCGTTGATGGAAGGAGGAAGAAGACGAATGTTCCCAGCCCGAAGATCTCAACCACTGCGACGAAAAGACTGTCGTCTAAGCGGGTGCCCACCACCGGAGTTTTCCAAGGTGCTCGCTCTAAGACGAAATCTGCTACAGTAGAAGATTCGTCGTCCGTGGGTTGCTGGGGCTGGGGGTAGCACCCCTCCGAGCCGCCATAGCAATCCGATGTTCCAAGAAGACGAGCCAGGGGAGACAACTCTCCCATCGGATACAGCAAACCTCGACGTCCCCGACGACATCCACAACTCCCAAGACGAGGCAAACTCAGAGACTGGGGGTACTGTTCCTTTCGAGTCTGAATCAGAAGGGAACATACCCACATACCCCGATGACTTCTCACTACAGGGGTACGATTCGGAGGGCACTTCCTCCACCGCTCCGTCTATCTCTCTTCATGTGAAGACGATATTCATGACAGACAGCAACCAAGGTGGTTCCAGTGATCGCCAGATCATCGACAGTCTCGAAGCTATATTGCTTGCTTTGGTCAAGTCTGTAGACGAGATTAAGGCGGCCCTTCCAACTCTACAAGGAGGGACGCCTGGCCAAACAAGCGCGGGTCCCGCGGTTAATGCGAACTCGAATTCGGCGGCACCAAACCCGGGCAACAATCCCCCAGAAACAACGGCCCCCACCGCCGTGGACGAAGCACGCGAAGCGAGAAGAGAGGTCCAGGAGCTCCGAGCCATGTTCCACGCTCGAGAAATCTCTCAAGACCTCAGAATACGGCAACCGTACCCTGCTGCATGGAGGGATGTTACATTCCCACCAAGAAATAAGGCATTCAATATCAATCCTTATGATGGCAAGACCTCAGCAAGTCGGTACATCACTTACTTCGAGGTCACCACCGACCATCTGCCCCATGACAATGCCATTCTCACACGATTATTCATCGGGGCATTAGAAGGAGTCACCTTCGACTGGTATCGCAATCTGTCGGACAACTGCATCCACTCCTTCGTCGGCTTCAAGCGCATGTTCTTGGAGAGATTCTATGAAGTAGGGCAGGACATTACCATGTCCACCCTCATGGACGTCGTCCAAGGGGAGAAAGAGCTGACACGGAACTACATCGAGCGGTTCCGCCAAACCGCCATGAAGTTGCCGTCTGGAAACCCGGATTCCTCCTTAATTAAAATTTACCAAAAGAGACTGCTTCCAACAATCAGTCTCTGGATGGGCGAAAGTCAATTCAAGGATTGGAAGACGTTCATCATCAGTGCCACAAGCGCCGAAAAATGACTGAAGAAGGCTCGCCAACTGGGATTGCACATCTCGGACGAAGAGAACAAGGGTAAGCGTCCCAAAAACGATAATGGGGGTAGCCCCTCCAACAATCGGGACAGCAGGGGAAAGCAGGCTATGGTGGCCGATACAGCACAAAAACCTGAGCCAAAGCCAGCAGATAAACAATGGCCGCAAATCACGTACTCCTTCGAAGACGGTCACGTTAAGCCCATCTTGGACATGCTCATACAAGGGGACAGAATTCAGCTTCCTCCACCAAGACGGGAACCGCGGTCGGCGGAGATGGAGAACCCAAAGTACTGCCATTATCATCGCTACGGCCACTATGCTACACACGACTGCTACCAGCTAAAACGGTATATTCAAAATCTTATCAATTCGAACGCTCTGGCTATCGATTTCGAAGAGGTAACCGTGGCAGCCAATATGGTGTCCGTACAATTCGGCAGCTTCCCTCCGACGGAAACTCAAGACGGGGTGGTCCCCATCCCTCTGGAGACAATGGAGACTGCTAATCTTCAACCTCCCCGAGATCAGGCTGTTGGTCTAGTGCCCCTCACCACATCACGAGGGGAGGTCATATGGATCCATCCAGACTTGGTATCAGAAGTGACTCGGCCCACACCATCTTCCACCTGCAAGAAGAAAAGTAGAAAAGTCAGGACCTGCCACACAATCTCGACAGACATCGAGGAAGCTACAGCCGTCGTCACGCGTTCTGGAGCGCAATCCCAACCTGGGGCTGACAATCCAGCTGAAGATCATCAACCCACTACAACTGATGCTCCATGACCGGCTCAGCCTCCGACGACCGACAAGCCTAGGCCAAGGGAGACTCGCTTCGACAAATCCCTCCGAAAAGAGGCAGCCCAAGGGCTGGAGAGGCCCTACAACTTCGACATCTTGGCACAATTGGCCAACACACCGGCCAAGTTGTCATTATACGAGCTCCTGAGACTCTCCAAGGATGTTCATGTGGCTTTGAAAGATGCACTCCAAAATGCCGATGCATACCTGGCTCAAGTTAACCTCACGGGAGAAAACCCGCCTGCAGATCTCCAAGACAGCGCCTGCACGGGAGCAATGCCCAACATTTTTTTCACTCCGCAGGACATGCTCATCAAAACTAATCTGCACGATCGTCCACTATACTACACTGGATACATCGGCGACGTAAAGGTGGATCGGATGCACATTGATCCCCGCTCTTCCATAAGCATCATTCCGAAGGGTCTGCTACATCATCTCCGCATCCCAATGCACCGTCTGACACCTACAAGCACCGCCATCAGCGGTTTCAATTCGGGCAGGAGCTACCCTATTAGGAAGATTCGTCTGAAGTGTCAAATTGGCGACCTCCAATCCGAAGTCACCTGCTACGTCATAGATGCAGACACTTCTTACAACACCCTCTTGGGCGCCCGTGGATACACGATTATATGATCGTGCCTTTCACGCTGCACCAGTGCTTCAAATATGTCGACAAATACGGCTTCGTGAGGACGGAATTTGTCGATATCGATCCCTTCAAAGGAGTCGAATATTACTACTCAGACTCATGCCTGTACGAAAAATCGAAGAAGCATCTTGGTGAAGGAGATGTACATGCTAGTGCCGAGACAGCCACAGGATCAGAAAAGCCTTTGACGATCCACCTCCATGCTCGTAAACCGGGCAGGTCTGTACCCCTTACCGCCACTCTGCATAAGGACGCAATAAGCCTCTCGGCACAAGAAGAGCAGATGATAATCCGGCTGCTAAGGTCTGGCCAAGTGCCAAGATCCACAACGGGGCTACTAACAATCAGACTGTCGAGAGTCGGTCTGCGCCAAACGGAGAAGCTCAATCCCTCCGACAAGCCGATGACGATACGCCTTCCCAAGAAGGGTCGTCACCCCGATGCAAGGTCTGACACTTCTAGAAAAACAGCCACTCCCCGTCCCACATCGAGTACCAAACTGAGGGTCGCTAGTCTGCTAACAACTCCATGCTCAGCACCATCAGCTGAACCGCTGACGATCAAGCTCCACAGGTCGTCCTCTCAGTCTTCATTCACACAGGGGGTAGCCGAAGAGGAACTGGATTTAGCCAAGTATGTGGCCGTCCACACTGATGTTCCCTCCGCAGATGACGTAATCCCCCTAGAAAAGATACCTTTATCAATAAAGGGTTATCTTTGAACTACATCGAGCTTAATAAGCTTTGTACAATGTACGCTATGGAACAAGGTATAGGCACTCACCTACACAAACAGGTGACAAATGTCTACACCACAATCCAGCTTACTCCAGCAGAAGACGCTTACCGAATAATCGAGGGAGGGGACCATCCAATCATCTTCGGCCGAAAGGACGATCCGCATCCCTTCACCATAGAAGAAGTCGACCTTAGATCGGATGCCGGGAGACTATCTCTGTATCTTTATAGCTCCCAATCTAAATATCTCATGCAGAAACAGGGGTATGATCTGGAAATGACGCCGGGCTTGAATTGCGGTACTGGACGACGATTACCTTTGAAGCTACCGGTCCCGGCTGGCAAACCACGGGACTACCATAGCAAGACTCGATGTGGATTAGGGTATGTAACACCCACGACGACCCCTGAAAGTTCAGATGAAGAATGCGACTGGCATTCACATTCGACCGGGTCACCAACTTCTGACTCGGATACCAGCATCGGAGACGTATTCAGACAAGTCCTGTCAGTCAACATGGCATTCGCCGACGCTTATGAAGAAGATGAAGATATTCCGAAAATCCTCGAGCTAGAGCCGTGGGCCCAACAGCTAGATGAATAATGGGAAAGCATTTCGAACAAAGAGAACCTCCTACTGAAGATGAGGTCATACAAGTTAATCTTGGTGATGAAGCCTCACCGAAACCAATCTTCATCGGCCGGAGTCTGACAGATAAAGAGCGAGAGTCGCTGCTCCAACTTGTCAAGGAGTATATCGATGTGTTCGCCTGGAGCTATGAAGATATGCCAGGATTGGACCCTGAGATCGCACTCCACAAACTCAATATTCGTCCGGATGCAAAACCTGTCAAGCAACAGCAAAGACGGTTTCATCCCGATGTCATGAATACTATCGAAGCCGAGGTCAATAAATTGATAGCCAGCGGCTTCATTCGCGAAGAGCAGCATCCAGACTGGGTAGCCAATATAGTACCAATTCTCAAGAAGAACGGAAAGATCTGAATATATATTGACTTCGGGAATCTGAATGAGGCATGCCCTAAAGATGAATTTCCTCTCCCTATCATAGATATCATGATCGACAACACCTGCGGCTTCGAACGTATGTCCTTCATGGATGGCTTCTCAGGATACAACCAGATCAAGATGTTCCCTGACGACGAGAAGCACACATCATTCCGAACACCAATTAGTACATATTGCTACACCGTTATGTCTTTCGGTTTAATGAATGCTGGCGCCACTTACTAGAGAGCTATGAGTGCCATCTTCAGAGACCACTTGTGCAAGACAGTGGAGTGCTACGTCGAGGACATCACCGTCAAAAGCCGTTCGAAGGAAGATCATCTGCAAGATCTCAGGACAGTGTTCGACCTAATGCGAGCATACAACTTAAAGATGAACCCTACGAAATTATTCTTGGGAGTCTCCAGCGGGAAATTCTTGGGTTTCGTTATTACTTCTCAGGGCATTCATATCAACCCCGAGAAAACAAAGGCAATCATGGAGATGGGTCCCCCGAGAAATCTCCGCGAACTCCGAGGCCTCCAAGGTAGGCTAGCTTACATCAGGAGATTCATCTCTAATCTCTCCGGACGATGTCAACCATTCACCCATCTTATGAAGAAGGGAGTATCTTTCGTATGGGATGAGGAATACCAGCGCGCTTTCGACAGCATCAAAGAATATTTGTCGAACCCTCCAGTCCTGGTAGCTCCTGTTGTCGGAAAGCCATTCATGCTCTATATGCGAGCGATGGAACATTCTTTTGGTGCTCTGTTGGCACAGAACAATGATGCTGGCCACGAACAAGCTACATACTACCTCAGTCGAAAGATGATTGGGCCAGAATACTGGTACACGGCCGTAGAGAAGGAATGCCTTGCTCTCGTGTTCGCAATCTAGAAGACGCGACACTACGTCACGGGACAAACCATCCACGTGATATCGCGGATCAACCCCCTCAGGGTCCTCATGACCAAACCTGGGGCACTCAGCTCTTGCCTTGCTACCTGGGCGATATTACTATCACCATACCACATGATCTTCATCCGGCAAAAGGCTGTTAAAGGCCAGGCTCTGGCAGACTTTCTAGCAGACCATCCAGGTTCGGAGATGACTAGGGTATATGAAAAAATACCGGACGAGGTCACCAGTGCAAATGCAGTCTCCCATGATGCCATCTGGCGAATGTTCTTCGACGGCGCTTCAAGAACTGGACCAAAGGCAACATCGTCGCTGGAGTTGGAGTGGTGCTGATTTCTCCCTCTGGCTTGGAGATCAATCGGGCTTACTCACTCACAGAGCCCTGTTCAAATAATGTGGCCGAGTACAATGCCTTGGTCATTAGCCTCCGGCTTGCGATGGAACTGGGGGTAGAGTATCTTGAAGCATACGATGACTCGCAGTTAATCGTCAATCAGATTCGGGGGTCGTACGAGGTCCGTCACGAAGACATGATCCTGTATCATCAAATAGCAATCGACATCATCTTGTCTCTCGGAGGATTCTTCATAGAACATGTTCCCAGACTCCAGAACATTGAGGTTGATGCCCTACCTGGTTTGGCTGTTTCCCTAGCTGTGCCAAATTACGCTCATCATCAGGTCGATATAATAGGCCGTGAACTGGTCTGTCCTAAGAAGAATGTTCGATGCATTGAAAGCTACTCTGTCCTTTCAGTCGACGAAGCACCAGACTGGAGACAGCCATTCATCGACTTCGTAGTATACGACATCCTGCCAGAAAATCCGAAGGAAGCTACTTCTATCAGAAGACGTTCTCTCAAATTTTTCTATGATACGGAGACGAAAATGCTGTATCGCCGATCCTATGATGGTTTACTGCTTCGGTGTCTATCAAATACAGAAGCCAAGGAAGCCGTACGCGAAGCCCATGATGGTGTCTGCGGAGCCCATCAACCTGGCCCAAAACTGCAAGACCGCCTTCGCCGAATGGGCTATTACTGGCCCACGATGGTTGCAGACGCAATAGATTATGCACGAAAGTACAAAGCCTGCCAAATCCATGCCGACTTCATCCACCAGCCATCTGAATTCCTACATCCGACTGTGGCCTCCTGGCCATTCGAAGCATGGGGTATAGACATCGTCGGCCCAATCACCCCGTCTTCGTCCAGAGGACACCGATTCATACTCGCAATCACCAATTACTTCTCCAAATGGGCAGAAGCCATCCCATTAGCAGAGGTAAAAACTTTAAACGTGATCAGCTTCCTTAAGCATCATGTCATCTACTGCTTTGGACTGCCCCGAAGGATCATTCACGATAATGGGCCACAGTTCGCAAGCCACGTATTTTATCGGTTCTGCGACAAACACCGAATTCAGAACATTGCTTTGACACCCTACAACCCAACAGCCAATGGGTTAGCAGAAGCATTCAACAAAACTATAATCAAGCTACTCAAGAAATTCTTGTCCTCTAACAAGCGCGACTGGAACGAGAAGCTCGGCGAATGCTTATGGGCGTATCACACCACAGTTCGAACAACCACCAGGAATACACCATTTTCCCTGGTGTACGGGAGTGAGGCAGTCCTCCCATTAGAGACTCAGATCCCCTCACTCTGCGTCGCCCTCACACATCAGTTGACGACAGACAAAAACCACCATCGCCGACTACAGGAATTGGAGGCCCTAGACGAGAAATGCCTGTTAGCTCAACAGCGAATCGAACTATATCAGGCCAGAATCTCCGAAGCTTTCAACA
The DNA here is from genome assembly GCA_029216955.1 of Iris pallida. Lineage (NCBI taxonomy): Eukaryota > Viridiplantae > Streptophyta > Magnoliopsida > Asparagales > Iridaceae > Iris > Iris pallida. The sequence goes on along the minus strand of JANAVB010028000.1, from coordinate 24,843,189 downwards.
AGAAGGTCAAGGTCAGAACATTCCAAGTAGGCAATCTCGTTCCGGTGGTTCGGAGGCCGATGGTTATGACGCATAAAACTGCCGGTAAATTCCAACCAAAATGGGAAGGCCCGTTCATCATCGAAGCTGTATTCTCCAACGGCGCCTACCGCCTCGTCAAGCAAAATGGAGACTTGCTCATGTTGCCCATCAACGGCAAGTTCCTGAAGAAGTATTATGTCTGAAACAAAATCCTCGAGACATCTCAGAGTGTCGAGTTATGTACCTCCCCGTACCGCTGAACTTATATTCTGGTTCCATACATAGAGTCATGTACCTGCTGGTACCTCTGAACTCATTCCTACATTTTCTAATCATACGAGTCATGTACCTGCTGGTACCTCTGAACTCATTCCCACATTTTCCAATCATAAGAGTCATGTGCCTGCTGGTACCTCTGAACTCATACTCACATTTTCCAGATCAACGAGTCATGTACCCGTTGGTACCGCTGAACTCGTATCCATAAAATTTTAGATTGCCGAAGTTATGTACCCGCTGGTACCGCTGAACTCACCTGATCTACTGCCCACATTTTCAATGCACAAAAAGGGTAACAGATCCACAAAATTCCTATACAACTATGTCGATGTTACCTCTGAGTTGTTCCACTTCCACCAAAAATAAACCGCCCCCTCGCATAGAACTTCCACGTCCTCCTACCTCTGAGTCGTTCTATGTATCCTTCATTGAGCCCACTCCTGCCATGTCCCCGTGACCTCTGAGTGGGAAGGCTCAGTCGAAGAAACCATTCATGCTTGCCATGTCCTTACACCTCTGAGTAAGTATGATGGTTACCCCTCGACCTATTATCCTTACCCACGACCAGAGTATGCCAAGGATAGTAGGTCCACAAATATCCTCCGTTGAATCCACTCCCGCCATGTCCTCACTACCTCTGAGCAGGAAGATCCCACGATAAAGAAATCCCCATACTTGCCATGTCCTCACTACCTCTGAGTAAGTATGGTGGTCCTCCCTCGACTTATTATCTGTACCCACGATATGAGTACGCCCAAAGATAATAGGCCCACAAACGTCTTTCGATGACCACAAATATCCTCAGTCGACCACAGATGCTGTACTGGGTCTCCAGTACACGCCCATCCCTTCCCTATCATGCCTGGGAGCCCAGTTGCTCCCTGGCATTCTCTCGAATACCAAAAACTTCTATAGCTGTCTTATCACGAAGTTGTTCTAGGTATTCCTCTCTAAAACTTGTTACTTGTACCTAAAACCAAGGTACGCCCAGGATAACAGGTCCACAAATAATCCCCCAGCAGGTCCAATTCCGTAAACACCACGAGTACAAGAAAGAGAAGATGAGTTGAAACATGCTCATTTATTCAAAATTCAAAGTGCTACATTATTTGGGATCACATCCCTTACAAAATAAAAACAAAAAGAAAAAAAGACAGCAAAAAAACAGAAAACTGGTTACTGCTCCGGGGCACATAACACCGTGAGACGGTCCGTCAGCAAGACAACCGACCGCTCAAACCTCTATTTAGCTCGACGCTCCGCCTCTTGGGCCAGTACCGCCGCGTCCTCCAGATGAGCATGAGCTTGCCAGTTGTCCTCGAATTTCTTGAAAGCCTGCTCCAGGTTAACAAAAGGTTGGGAAACCTTCTCGGCCTCTCGAACGATTGACTCCTGTTCCGCATAAGCAGCCTTCAGCTCCGACTCTAGGAAGGCCAATTCCCTCTGAGGTGCGAGAATCCGCTCCTTCGTGTCAGCTATTCCATGAGAAGCAGTCTCTTTCCGAGCCCTACAAGCTTGACTTCGACGACCCAGCCTGTCATACGAAGCAAAAAGCTCGTCAAGGTCCCCCTTCACAACTGGTCCGACAGTGTCTCAAGCGAGCTTTATCCTATCCCGAGCGGCAATAAGGAAGCCTCGCTCCCGTTCAATCGCAGCAGGCAAGTCAGCCTGTCGTAACACCAGTAATCGGGTTACGAGCTGATCAGCCTCTACCAACTTGGGCTCCAGGAGCGCAGCCAACCCCACCCCGCCAAGAAGAGCCTTTAAAGTTTCAATCTGACCCCGAGCGCACCGCAGGGACAGAGAAAAAGGGATCCTCCATTCTACGGCAGCATCTATGCCCCTCTTTAAATGGTGATAGAAGCTGTCGACCACATCCGGCGATACCTCGTCCAGAGCCTCCGAAGAAGCCGGCATCAACGGGAGTTTAGCTGGCAACACTGAAGAAGACATAACAGAATCTGCTGCTCTTGCCACAAGGGAAACAAACTTCGTGCGGAAGGACGCATGAACAGCGGCCAACTCCTCTTCAGCAGCCCGCAGAACTTGAATGTTCGGCAGGGCCGAGAAGTCAATCTCCGAAGCTGTATAAGCAGCAGAGGATGAGGCGGAGACCATCGCTCCCGGAACAAGCTCCACTCCCATCTGCCCGGAGCTGGCGGGAGGCCCCTCGACATGATTTGGTGAAGGAGAGGAAACGCTCTTTTCCCCCAGATCGCAGCAGGCCGAGCCTTCCCCAAGAACATCCGCTGTGGAAAGTAAAGGGTCAGGACCTATAGGGCCAAGACAACCATGAATCGATTTGACTTGGAGGATATGTTGATAGAGCAAATAAGCCCCCTCACTAGTCAATATTTGGCTTATCTTACCAACAGAAGAGCATGGAGGCTGAGGTTCGCCTACAGCCACCGCAACCTCTTCACCAGCAGCCTCCGAGTCGAATATAATAGACTCCTCCGCCCCGGCACCCTCAGGAGGGGATGCGACGAGATCGACGTTGCCTTGCTGAAATTCAGCAATCTCGGAGACAGGCCCGAGAAAACCTTCTTCAGCCCGGACCGAGGCCTCAGCAACTTGGGAGTCCTCAGCCGCCAATGAGAGAGCCCTCGAAGAAAGGACCGCGGCACACATGCCGCTAATCAAAGCAGCAAGGGCCGGTTCAACTCCAGGGGCAACAGACGGTTCATGAGAGCCTGGTTCGTCAGACGCCTACAAAGAAAAAATGATTAGGTTATATCTCCAAGAAAAAAAAAACTACAACAAAGATATGGCTTCAACATAGTCTTACCTTCGGAACACCGTCAGCTTCCTCTCCCCTCTCCGTAATAAGTAGCCTACGAGGTCTGACCGCAGCTCTCTTTACGGAAAAGGCTACTCCTCCGTCAGTAGACTCATGCCTGCCTCGCTTACGCAAGGGACCAGGCACGGCAGGCGGTGGTTCTACCCTCACCACCTCTGATACAGGTGACAACCGATCTACCACCTCATCTGATACGACCGACGGTTGATCCGTCATCATCTCATCTGCCATGATGGGCGGCTGATCCGTCGCTGCTTTGCCACCAGAAGAGAGAGAGTCCTCATCGTCCCGTTCGTTGCTTCCCTCAACTGTGTCAAAGGACTCAAAATCGGGCACGGAAACCCTATTCGCCCCTTTCTTCTTTGCCTTCGACACCGTAGCCCTCTCCGCCAAACGAGTGCCCACGATGAAGCTAGTCCTCGGGTCAAAATCAACAGGAGGTTGGTTTGCCGTAACATGGTATAAGGCTGCCATATGCAAGATTTCCCCCAACACGTTTGCTGCGGGAACTGAGAAACTAGTTCGAGTATGACAAGTGTCATAGTAGCTCCATGCCCTAATACCATCAAGGATGCTACCCTCAAATCCCAGGTAGGAACTGGGATGCCCAAGGAATAGTTGACTGTACCAAAATTGACGGACAAACCTACTGGGCAAGTAGGGCTCCAGGTACACATTATTGCGGTTGCGATAAACTAAATACGCCGGGCGAATGTTACGCAACCAAAAATGCATCTTTTCAGGTAAGAAATGAGGAGATCCAACACCATCAACATGGACACTCCTCACTTCCTGGTCGGTAAAACGGGGAACGGACACGAAGAAGTCATATCCGTCCACCCTCGCCAGTATCCTCTGACACGCCGGCATGGTACTATATTCCCAAGGCTGATGGCGATACCTGAAAAGAAAAGCGTCGTCGTCCGTAACGCCGTCTTCCGTCCCAGGCCTCATCAAAGACCGATAATGCAACAACAGCCACCCCAGCAGGTAATGATAAGGCAGCTCTATACGTTCAAAGTCCATCACCACGTCACGAGCAATGACCTTGGACGAGAAGGCACGGAGACCATGATGAATGCTGCACACCATAGCGGAAAGAAGGGCCAACCTGACCCCAAAGGCCAACTTCACGACGGGAAGAATAAAGTGACGGCCGATCCTCTCAATGGAACTTGCCCCTCCTGAGACCACATAATTGCACAGCCACACCATTAAAAAACCTGCCAAGTGTGCCTTCTCTGACAACCGCCGAGTACCATAATAAAAATAGCTGAAAGAGTCAATTTGGCTCCCAAACTTGTCACCCTTAGACTTCGACCTCCTAGCAGTCGACACCAAGCCTTCTACTTCCCTAGGAGTTTGACGATCTCGGGAAGTAACTCGGCCAGTAGCACTGAATTTAAAAAGATAGGAAACCCAAGAGTTGGTATGGAGAGTGTCCCCTTCCGAGCTATCATTTTTCTTGATAGCCGTTTGGTGACAGGTACTATGGTGACATAACAATTCTTGGTACATAGCGATGAAGCCTGGAAATCGTCGATCTAGATCCTGGAACTCTTCGTTCGTTGGAGTGTACGCTTCGAAGGGCTCGTCTCCCCAGGGAAGCTTGGAGACAGCATACATCTCATGGAGAGCGAGCCCCAACTCCGCTACAGGTGTGAAGAAAGTCCCTGCCCGATGATTATACATCTCCAGAAGGGCCATGAACAACGGCTTATTAATGGGCAATCTGTGGCTGGTACCCCGGATAGCATCATAAAGATTGACTTCACGCAAAAACGTCCCGTACTTCCGCAAAATCTACAAGGTCAGGTTAGCTCACGAGGGAATGGGGTGTAACCAGCCCAGCAGTGCCAATCTTCCAACAGGATAGGATCCTTTTCGAGCAAGCTGGCTCAGGAAGGTATCAGCCTGAGAAAATGAGAAGTTAGGACCAGGTGTGTTGATGAAGGTACCCGGAGCTAACCCTATCACAGATCGACTAGCAGGATCATTGATCGAGCGTACTGACCCAGTAGTTTTATTGTAACAGATGTTACCCACAAACATCCCCGATCTGGTTGGAGTGAGGGGGTCTGTCATTTGCCTGTCCAACAAGATCATGTTGAACCACGCAAGAGGAAAATGACGCTTCATAATGGGGATATGAATCGGTATCCCGTCCAGATTAAAATCCCAACTCTCGAAAATATCCAGCACTCTGGAGTTTTTTATGATCAATGCATCCCCAAAGAGGAAGACCAGCCTCAGATAATTCCCATTTAGCTTCCCAGAGCTCATCATGTCACTAAGGAATTGGAAAGATTGAACCCTGATAAAATTTAATCGCTCCAAAGGCTCATTAACAAGGAGCTGCTCTGACACTTGACGAACTAAATCGTCCCGTCGTACATCCATGGCAAGTTGATTCGAGCCAACCAGAAGTTTTCCCGTAGGATTTACTGGCAGATTCACTGAAGATAGACGAAAGAAACAAAATTAGAGGACAGTCAAAACAAAGGAGCGTTTGAAAGGTCATTTAAGTCTATGCAGTTCGGGTCATCACAGCCTCATGCGGCTCAGAACCAGATGAGTCCACGCGGTTCGGTTCATCATAGCCTTATGCGGCTCCAAGTCAGACGAGTCCATAAAAATCAAGTTCAGATGAGCTTATGAAGCTTCTGCGGTTTCGGTTCAGAAGGACCTATGCGGTTCAAGGTTCACATGGACTCAACAGACAAACATAGGCATTGATGCTGCTCAGATTCAGGTGAGACTATACGGTTCAAAGTCCACGCGGACTCATGCGGCCCTGAACAGACAGACTCATGCGGCTAGAAGCAGATTAGCTTATGCGGTTAAAAAGTGAACTATGCTCATACGGCCCAAACCGAAAATATATATGCGGTTCAGATCGAGTATGACAAGCCCATGCGCCCCCCTGGGCGAAGTGCTTATGCGGTCATATCGACGAACCTTGTACATGCGGCTTGTGCATAAATTATGCAGCAGAGCCATGGCAGTTAGGGTTCTAAGGCGACGCCCTTACCAGCAATAGGTGAAAGAACGTCGGGATGAACAAAATGAACAGCGGCCGGCGGAGGAGTGGCCACGTTCGTCGCCACAGTCGCCGCAGAAGCGACCGCCTTGCCCTTCGCAGCCTTCGATGCAGCAACCTTCTTGGGAGCCATAGATGCTTGGGAGAGAAAGGAGTTAGAACAGCGAAAGATCAAAGAAAGCAAAGAAGATTTCCCAGAACGAGAGTATTCCTATTTATAGACAAAGAAGGAATGCTTCGATCCGCGTGGAACATGATGACCGACTCTTCGATCATCGAGGCAAAACGGCTGAATAATAGCCTGACTCTTGGGATCCTGGCCCAAAAAGCGGCTCTTAAAATCTGACAGCAAATCAAGAGCATTAAATGCAGAAGATTTACAAAAGGTTTGCACACGTGGTAGGAAGATGTGGCAAGAAGCTCATGCGGCCAAAACAGCCCATGCGGCTCAGAGAGTTATGCAGTTGAGGTAATCATGCGGCTGGACAAATCCATGCGGCCAAGACAGAATACATCCATGCGGCTCTCACATAACCATGCTTCTTATTCAAAGTATTTCAATTTTGCAAATTGAAAACTTTGAAGGGGGTCTTGTAGAAGCATGAAATAGAAGAGAAAAATGATCCATGCAGCCAAGGAGCCGCATGCGGCTCAGGAGCCCCATGCGGCTCAAATATATAGGCAGTTCGAGTGGACTCCATACGGCCCACAGAGGGAACCCACGTGTCATTTCAGAACAGCTGTACCCAGCGTCATTCAAACACAATTAATGCTCTGACGGCTGACAGCTGACAGCCGACAGCCCTGACGTAAAGTAGTCATGATGACTGACACAAGAGCACTATCTTCCTAGGGAACTGAAGAAAATCTTTGCAGCATCGAGACAAGTTTATGCGGCCAGAATAGACGAGTTCACGCGGCCAGTACAGAGAAACCTATGCGGTTCAATCATGAAGGTCTCCCATGCGGCTCGGCCATGAAGAAACCCGTGCGGCTCGGTCATGAAGACTCTCATACGGCTCGGCCATGAAGACCCCCATGCGGCTCGGTCATGAACATATTCATGCGGCTCGGTCATGACAACCTTCATGCGGTTCGAGTATAGAGACTATTCATGTAGCTCGGTCATAAAATCTTTCATGCGGCTCGGTCATGACGACCTTCATGCAGCCCAAATATGAACGCTCCTCATGCGGCTCAACAATGATGACAGGACACGTGTCCTAAAGATAATCAAATTTTGGGTCAGATCCCAATAATTTGGGACACGTGACAAGAGAATGAATTAAATTGATTCATTTAGATTTGCGGACATCAGCAAATCATCATGATGGAGATTTATTGCAATCAACATTAATTACTGACATGATATGGCATAATCCTCATTAAGGGCGCAGATCCTTCATGCTCAAGATTAATGGCCTAGATTGATCATTTACCAGGCCGCCGCCACTCAGAGAATGGGCAATCATTGCAAACCCTAATGATGCCCCTCACTATTATAAATAGCAAGGTGTTATTCCCTTGCAAAAAAAGGCTCCCCCAATAATCAGAGAGAAAAATACACAAAGATCAATCCAGAGAGAGAGAAGCCAGAATAGCAATACAAGGAGAGCAAGAAGAGCATTTCTTTGTCAACGCCAAGCATCTCGTCACAGGAGCCAAGGCTACGTCCGATCGTCCAAGGAGTAAGGCAGAGCTGTCGTCGTTTTCCCGAGCCTCTACTGTCACCCCCCAGAATCAAAAATAAACAATTGTACTTAGATTGCTGTACCTAGGTTTTTGTCCCTAGGCTTTCTTTGTACAAGCGAGTTTGTAATGTGAAGTAAAAGTCCAGTCCTTCCATAAAACTGTTCTGCTATTTTATATTTCATGGCAAACAGTGACGAGTCATGTACTCTCTCGTACTGCTGAACTCATGTCCCGACTACAAATCTTCCAGAATGACGAGTCATGTTCTCTCTCGTACCGTTGAACTCACGTCCCGACTACAAATCTTATAGAATGACGAATCGTGTACTCTTTCGTACCACTGAACTCATATGCCAACTCCAAATCTCCTAGATTATCTAGTTATGTACCCGTATGTGCCCCTGAACTTATACTCTGGTAACTATAGATGAATCAAATATTGAGAGGCCACGCCCATGCAGCCTTGACACGTGGCTAGTCCTATACGGCTCAATTGGAAACCACCCCCATGCTGCTCAGATTTCGGAGGCTACACCTATGCGGCTGCCACCTTCATGCGGTTTAAAACATAAGAAGCTACTCTCATGTGGCTTTGGCTCGCGGTTATGACACGTGGTAGAAGGTCAGTTTCTCTCGTGGCACTAAATCAATCAAGAGTCATCAACAAATTTCAATAACTTAATTTAGTGCAATCATCATAATTAACAGAATCAAAATAGATTTATTGCAATCACATGGATTAAATACGTGGCAGGTGATCCGAGCTTCAGAAGATTCATGACAATCAACATTGATTGCCCATATGGATTTTGCATAATCAGCATTAATTGTCCAGATTCGTTGCAATCAAGATTAGTGGTCCAGATTAATTGCCAACAAAATAAGATCAAGGAAAATAGCAATTAAATCCCCAAGCCGCCGACTTTTTTAGGAGAATCATTGCAAACCCTAATGATGACACCCCACTCCTATAAATAGCAAGGTGCCATTCCCTTATAGAAGATCCCGGATCCAAAATCGAAAAAAATATAGCAAGGTGCCATTCCCTTGCAAAAAAGATATTGTCCACCCGGCTGGACACACAGAGAGACAAAGGCGTGCACAGAAGAGTCTTCCCATCTTGAGAGCAGTTATTCAATGGAGCCAAGGCTACGTCTGATCGCCAAGGTGTAAGGCAGAGTGGTTGTCGCTTTCCCGAGCCTCTATCGACACCCCCAAAATCAAAACTAAACAATCGTACTTAGATTATTGTACCTAGGTTTTCGTTCCTAGGCTTTCTTTGTACGAGCGAGTTTGTATTGTGTAAAAGTCCAATCCTCCCATATAATTGTTCTATTCTTTTATAACCAATGGCAAATACTAGTTCATTAAAAGCTCTAACACAATGCAGCAGCCCCAACACAACGTATTGACAGCTCTGACATAAAGGTAAAATAATGACACTTGACGTGCTCCTAGAGAGACGAGAAAAATCTTGACAACTGGCATAATCCACCCTTTTCCAAAGCTCTTTATGCGGCTCTGTTGTAAGGATGCCCATGCGGCTCAGTTGTAAGGGCCCCCATGCAGCCCAGCTGTAAGGACGTCCATGCAGCTCAGATTAAAGGACGTCCATGCGGCTCAGATTAAAGGACGTCTATGCAGCTCAGATTAAAGGACTTCCATGCGGCTTAGTTGTGAGGACCCCCATGCGGCTCAGATTAAAGGACTTCCATACGGCTTAGTTGTGAGGACCCCCATGCGGCCAAGATTAAAGGACTCCCATGCGGTTCAGATAAGGCCACCCTTATGCAGCTCTGACACGAGGCCATAGTCATACGACTCATCTATGACAGCCCTCCATACGGCTCGTAGCAGTTGGGACATGTGGTAGGGGTTGATCAAATCCCAATAATACATATTTATAGCAATCGACATAATAGGCAGTTGGGACACGTGGCAGGAGATTGACCAAGATTTATTCACTCGAATTTGCTGATATTAATAAATCATCACAATGCAGATTGGTTGCAACCAAAATTAACTACCCAGATCATTTTCTAACAAACCATGCAGATTTGGTACAATTAATATTAACTGCCCAGATTTGTTATAATCAACATTAACGGCCCAGATTAATTTCCAACAAACATGATCAAGGCTAATTGTAATCAAACCCCTAACAGCCCACTTTTTAAGGAGCAATTACTGCACACCCTACTTATCACAAAGCCTTATAAATAGCAAGGTGCCATTCTCTTACAAAAGCTTGGACGGAGGAGCAGTCGGACAGAGCACGAGCAGAGAGACTAGCAACCCCCGCACACACAAAAAGCATTTCTTCATAGGAGCCAAAGCTGCATTCGATCGTCCAAGGAGTAAGGCAGAGTAGCCGTCACCCTCTCAAGCCTCTATCGTCACCCTCCAGAATCAAAAATAAATAATTGTACTTTAGATTTCTTTTTCTAGGTTTTGTTCCTAGGCTCTCTTTTGTACGAGCGAGTTTGTATTGTCAAGTAAAAGTCTAGTCCTCCCATAAAACTGTTCCGTTCTTTTATAATCAATGGCAAATAGTGTCGACCTTCAAGACTTTTTTCCCTTCACCCCCATGGACATGGATAGTTTGGGGGCGCTTGTTTTTGTCTTCAGATATGGGTGTCTTCAACCCCATTAATTCTAGATTAGGAACATCATTATGAGCAGCATCAGCAGCCTCGATAAAAATAGGCCATGTATCATACTTATGTATACCCAGACAAAACTTCACTGTATGAAGGAAGTTATGTCGACAAGTATCCATAAGCTCTGAGTCTGGTATACCGAAAGGCATCTTCAATACTAGTCGCCGGAAGCGTTCGATAAAAGCAATAACAAACACACTCCTCCTTTGCTTGGTTTTGATGAGGGTGGACATACAAACGTACATGCCATTCTCATAAAACCTGTTGAGGAATAACCTCTCCAAGTCTTTTAAGGAATACAATAGTTGGGCAGATTGCATAACCATTCTAAAGCTACCCCCTGCAAGATGCTGATAAATAGCTTTGACAAGAACGGATCATCCCTTGGTAAGTGTATTCTACATATTGAAGTTTGTCATGTATTGGCGAGGAGAAGTCATCTCGTCAAATGAATTTAGCGTCAGTGGCTTGTAGTTAGGAAGGCAAGTAGCATTATCCCATTCAGGAGGATAAGGTTGAGATATCCCCATCTTCTGAAGCTCATCTTTGTGTGAGATGGTATCGAGATGGGCAACAAGAGAATCAATTGCATCCTGATGATTGAGCAGATATTGAGAAATAGCTACTGTACGGTTGTCAAACGTCGTTGGCAAAGGACCACCTCCAGTATTTACGGGATTTGGAGGAGGTGCAACGGAATGATACTCCTTTTGTAGTGAAGGAGGGTTGTTGCTATGAGCCGGACTAGCGTATGCTGAGACGTTCGATTGAGGTGGTATAACAGTCACAGCAGTTTGGACTGCTATGATGTTGGTAAACATATCAATGATCTTGGCCAGTGCCATTTTATGGCTCTCCAGACGCTTTTTGGTCTGATCACTGGCTTCTTCAGGTCTCCATCCACCATATACGCAGATAACATGCGAGGATGATTAGTGGAGACAGTATAACTGGTGCTGATACTGTCTATTTCTGAGTTAAAAAGACCCTCATCTTCTGGCAGGGGAGGTAGATAGTCACCGTCAGACTCGAAGAGATCATCGTCATCTGGAAGGCTACCAACGGTGTGAAGGTCTTCTGCTTCAGATTCTGAAAGAATATTACCCCTAGCTGAAGGATCCTTACTCCCGACTTGAAAGTCTTCGCCATCTATAAGGAATTCCGTCCTTGACCGATTACACATATAGACTCCTTCAGATGTGGCAGCTCACTGGCTGTTTGCTTGCAGACTTCTTCTCCTTTTGTTCGTGGAACTAAAATAAAAAGTTGGGTTAGTGGTCCACATTCTTTGATTGGGGCTCTCGTAAAAAAGACCCCATGAAGCCATGTTGGATGAAACACAGCAGCTTTTTATCATCAGAGCGCTGCAGTCGTCGAAACACGGACTGCCTTCGAGGAACCTTCTTTGCTTTGGAGCAGCAATAGTTGATTACAATAGTGGTGCATGGATGTACACCATAAATTATAGTATCCTTCCTCGTTTTATGCTTATGATTTATCATGTCATATAAATGGCGAAAGGGAGTTTTGCCCTAAAACCCATGTCACATGCATTATCGAGCTTTGCATATGGGTTTGTAAGAGAAGTTGGCACATCCAGACTTAGTTCGTGTACAAGGGCAACCCCCATACCTAAGTTCCATGATGATCTTGAAGAGTGCCCTGTGCCATACGCGTTGGGTCCTGTCATTTTGCTGTGGACGCATTGACCCTGGAGCATGCCCTTGGGTGCATGCTTTCCTGAAGTTCTGACAGCATGCCTGGCCCTTCTGGATGTGGGTGCATAAAATGGGTCATCAGAGCCTAGGCGCATAGCTCTAGGCGCATGGAGTTGGCGCATAGCTCTGGGTCATCAGAGCTTGGGTGCATAGATCTAGGCGCATGGCCCTGGGTTCATAACCTGTCGAAGACAGTAGTCCTCTAGCCGGAGTTATGTGCCCACACACTGCCTTCGGCTCATAGCTCGGGACGCATGCTTTGGAAAATAGTGTTATTTTCTTCCGGTTTTGCCTTCGTTTGTGAGCCTCGTTGATTTTGTCTAGAACGTCAAACACTTTGCTTCTTGGCATCATAGTATTTTCCTTTGCCAAATCTCGAGTATTGAACACTCTGTTGTTGATTGCACAAGAGAAATGTCGCTGGGCTACTAGAGCCCAGAACGGTATGCTCCCTCTTTGCGTTAGGAGCTACTGTGGAAGTATTATGCGCCCCTATGATGGAGTTCTCCTTCAGTTGCATATCTTCTAATACACCGGCAGGATATACAGCACGAGCCTTCGGAAGCCAAGTCTTGCGAGACTTGTTTCGCTTCACTGATTTTGAAAAAGTAGAGCCGTCCCTCGAGAGCATCTCTTCAAATGCCTGCTGATCGAACTTCACGATCAACATCTTCTGAGTGCTCCCTACTTTAACGGTATCAGATTGCGTCACCACCTTCTCGTCAGAGGAAAGGATAGTCCCCAGTAGAGTCGCCATTTTTCTAGACATACACAAAAAGAAGAAGAAATCTTGTCTTTTCTTACTGGCGTAAGGCACCACAAATCGAGTATGTCTGAGAGATGCTGCACTGAGGATCCCCGAGTACAAAAAGAGTTCTGGAGAATAGAACGATAGAGATCGAGCGTCAGTTGCTCCTTTACTCCGTTGACACTCCGATTTACAAAAGTAGGAGAAAACCTAAGAAAATTGCTAACTCTCGGCTCACTAGCAAAAAGGGCGGCAATTTTGCTCTTGAAATGCTCTCCGTTCTGTCCTTTTGAAGAGGTATGAGACCACTATTTATAGTCGTTTTGTACTAAAACAACTATTATGCACCACATGGAAAAAATACTGATTTTTTATGTGGGGACATAGATTTTCTTTGGGCGCATAAGGTGTAGGCGCATTAAGGCTGCATGATCATGGGGTTGACATGGCCGTATGTTTCGATGCACGACTGCTCGTGGAGACTGACGTGGCCGCATGCTTCGCTGTACGACTGCTCGTGGATGTTGACCGAGTCATAGACCTATCTTGACTTGGGCGTATAGGTTAGAATAGTGCTATGTGCCCCCCTATGGAGGAGCCATATGGGCGCATAAGCTTTGCTCTATGAGTGTCAGTCACTCTCTATCTTGGGCGTGTAGCTCAGTTCTGGCTTGGGTGCATAGCTTATTTCTGGCTCGACGCATAGATGCTTCTTGATGTGGGCTTATGGATACTTCCTGACTTTGCTAAAAAATTTATTCTTCTACAATGGACTTAAGCAAGCTTCCAGATCTTGGAACATATGTTTTGATCAGGTGATAAAATCCTATAGATTTGATCAATGTCAGGATGAATCATATGTATACAGAAAGTGTGATGGAAACGTGGTGGTATTCCTACTACTTTATGTACATGACATCTTGTTTATTAGAAACAATGTGAAAGTGTTATATGATGTAAGGGTATGGTTATCCAAACAGTTTGTTATAAAGGACTTAGGAGAAGTACGTCACATCCTTGGGATGAAAGTTCTACGAGATCGCAATAAAAGGATGTTGGGCTTGTTCCAAGCATCCTATATTGATACTGTACTAACTCGTTTTAGCATGGAAAATGCTAAGAAAGGTTTCTTACCTTTTAGGCATGGAATTGCTCTATCAAAAGAGCAGTATCCGAGGACACCTAAAGAGATAGAGAACATGAAAGAAGTTCCTTATGCTTCGAAAGTAGGAAGCTTAATGTATACAATTCTATGTATGAGACCAAATATCTACTTTGTCGTTGGCATGTTTAGCAGATAACAGTCTAACCCAGGACAAGAGAACTGGACTGTCGGAAAGCATATTGTAAAGTACCTGAAAAGGACTAAAGAATATATGCTAGTTTACCAGGCAGATAGTTTAGTTTCCTTCGGGAATACAAACCCAGATTTTTAGTCATATAGGAATTCTAGGGAATCAACCTCAGGTTATGTATTTACTTTGTGAGATGGAGCCATTTTGTGTAGGAGTATCAAGCAAAAATGTATTGTTGATTCCACCATAGAAGCCGAGTATGTGGCAGCCTTTGAGGTAACCAAAGAAGCAGTTTGGCTCAGAAACTTCCTGTTGGACTTAGATGTGGCACCTAGTTTGCCTAAGGCTATTACACTTTATTGTAATAATAGTGCTGCAATTGCAAACTCGAAAGAACAACGAGCCCATAAGATAGGCAAACACATTGAGCGCAAGTACCACCTGATATGAGATTTTGAAAAGATAAAAAAAGTTGTTGCGATCAAGATAGCATCAGCAGACAACCTAGTTGATCCCTTTACAAAGATCTTACTAGCTAAGGCTTTTGATAGTCATGTTGAAGAAATTGGAGCCATCTGTGTAGGAGCATGGCTTTAAGTATAAGTGGGAGACTTGTAACATTATACTGAAAAGCCTTGAGTATAAGTGGGAGATTGTTAGAGTTGTATACTTAAAGCATTACTTTTTATTAACTTTATTTCTTTAAATTTTGAATGAGAATCATATGGGCACATATTTGCATACTATATTTATCTCAAGTGTTAATGCAAGTGTCTGATATTCTATATTGTAGATAATATTGTGTGTGGTGTCACACAGAAGTTCATATTATCAGTTCTCTATGGAATATATAAATAGTTCACAACCTAGACGGACTTCGACAATCCATTGAAATGTTGTAGTGTAATCTGGTATTAGTCTATGTTCACTATAGGTTTACACTAGTACACTTTGTGTATATTGATCATGACTCCTTGAGGTTGTTCCCTTTGTACTGACTACATAAGAGAACAAACACCTATGTTATTATGGATGCTTGTGCTCTTAATTCGGATATAAGAACAGTATATGCAGTGTGCATTACTTTGATTCATTAAAGAGCGAGATTCCTTATGGGTCAATAACCTCTATGAATTAGGTAATAACATTGTATGTATGATGGGCTAATGATTATAAACGAAATCCATGTTCCGATACGTCGGGTGAGGATGCCCCCTTAAGGAGCTCATAAGGATTGTCATGTAAACCTAGTAGGTGGATTATATCCGACATGATAAATAAAATTGAGTGGTACTACTTAAGGATAAAAGATGTCGATCGATATAGCTGTCAGTAACTTAATTTGATTGACGAACATTCGATATCTTAACATAGGGAGCCAAACGAGCATATAATAAAAAGAGCCCATAATCTTAATTTAGGATTAGGAAGGTAGTGCAACAATAGCTCTCTAGTAGACCGAGCAATTGTTAATGGGCCTGGGTTGTGTGTTCGGGCTGAACATGGGATACACAGATCCGTTAGGAGATCGAACCCTAATTTCTTCTCATGGTCAATGTCGTAGCCTTATATATATCCTCTATTCTTTGGCCTATACTTATCAGAAATAAGAAGCTTTCTCTAAATTCGTGATTCACATAAGAAGACAAAGGTAGGGCTGCCAAGAAGAAGAAAAGGTTGGAAGATCGTCGCCCACACGATGTCACGCCCCGATCCGAGAAATCGCTCGTCCTCGATAGATTTTACCCGAATCATCGTCCTCGCTGGGGCATAATGCCGTACGAGCCTGGAGTTGCGCTCGTGCAAGGCGAGATAACGGTTCACATAGTGATTATCTCAAATTCGTAACATAAGCAGCGGAAGAAAATAAAGAATAACATAAGAATCTCTTTTATTGATTATGAACTGAAGGTTACAAAGGCTCTGAATAGCCCAACATAAATTGCCAATTGGCTACAATGCTCATGATCTCTCTACCTCACAAAGGATTACATTGTTCCGTATATTATGTCTCTTTATAGCCACCAAGTAGTCTTCGGCCGAACAACTCCATGTCGCGATTCCGAACGCCTATGCGGTAGCTCCTCTTGAACGCCAAGGACTCCATGCCTCGGCACGTCCAAGCCAAGCCCCGCCCCGAGTCGATCATATCCTGACCTGCACATAAACTAGTGGGGGATTAGTGCTTTTGTCCTCGCTTCGCACTGATCAAGACCCGCTCGTACCCAAACCAAATACTAACTCATATAGTGAAACATGCATCTTAATTTGGTGATCTTTCTATTTAGCCTTAGGATCAGTTTCATGTCAATATTCAGCATAGTAACTTATATGATTGTGTCTCATATCGTGTTCTGTAGCAGATACAGTTAGGCATAATCTGAAACATAACATATTGATTCGTGCTCATCCCGTTCCTCTTGCCTATCCTGCCATGGTTAGAACTTACATAAGCAAACATACGATTCGTGCAACCGACCAATCATAAACGTAAACATATGCATAATGGGTGGCAGGCCCTACGCCTATACCCAGCTCTCATCTCAGCCCATCGGCCCTATCTATATGAAGGTCACGGTGTTTCGTACCGTAATGGACTTGGCATCTCTTATATGTAAGCCTACAATCGCTTCGATACGGGTTGCTAGCCCAGTATCCGAAGGATCCCAAACTTACGGATATCATAGCTTATCACAGCACTGGACGGTCGCAATCTGTCCGAATGTTGTGCACCATAAATACCACACATAATTCTCTCCTAGGCCGAACGGTCCCGGCGCCCCGGCGTAACCGTTCAAGGGAAGCCGCACCCATGCATGGGCTATCCGAGTCCATTGACCATGCAATATGTACCATATCATACAATCCATAGCATACCAACCGATCTTTCGTATTCCATAAACATAGTCTCGCACCATAAAGATATTTGCGTCTCATAAACATAACACCATTCATATGGGGAGCTCCATCGGTGTTATGCCCCAACACATCCATATTGATGCACGACGCCCAACGGCTTAGTCATCTCATACTCATATTTAGTGCGTACCATTCGTAGTCATTCTCATAGCCTAGTTCCGTAGTTACTTAGTCTTTTCGTAGCATAAGTGCCCGAAGGCATGCTCAGCACCATAATCAATGTTCTACGCCTAGTGTTCAATGTTCTCGGAGCCGTACACATGATGCACATCTCAATATCATCTTTCAATGTTCTACCATCTTTGCCCTACCACGACTCGTACACTTGATGCACATCGTTTCAATTGTTCGATTGTTCAATGTTCTATCTTAGTGTTCGACACATACTGAGACCTTTACTCGTCGAGCCACGCTCGCTAACTCGATAACATCTTACGCACACCATAACATATTTTATTAGACGTGAAGGAATATGGAGGGAGAGTCAAGAACCCGTCCACCTTAAGTCGATACGCCTTGCCGTTTTGCCGAGTTGAAGCGGCTCGCTTCCATAACTCGATCGCATAGCTAACTCCCGAACTTAGCCATTCCTTTGAACTACTTGGTTGATTTGGCCTATCGCGCCCATGCCACAATCCGTTGCAAGGCCACGATTTGGTTTTGCAGATACTTCATTGCATAAGGCAAAATGCCAACCTCTTATCGTCTAGCGTAAAAGCATAGCCTACACACCAGATCAACTAAAGTCAGCATTTGCTCAAACGGGACTTATCCTTTGCATCGATTCGATTCATAAATTCCAACCGACTCAAAGCTTACCTTTGGCCAACGTAACTCTTGCATCGATTCACATCGATACCTCATCGGGTCAATGCAACTCTTCGAGTCAACGACTCATCGTAATGCACCGATACAGAGCGGGACATTACATAATATACCACTCAAAATCAGGTTCGTCCTCGAACCGAAACCATCACTTAATCCAAGTGCCTCGCTAGATCGTTTCACGATCTCATGCTGCTATCGTTGGAATCATACAACTTAGTTTGGAACATACACATATTTTAGGCGTCCCACCAATATATGCATTTCAGCCAAGTTCAGTTGTAGGATATCGGGACAAACTAACACGCCCCACTTAAATCATCAAGCACCAATCAGTCCGTACTCGACTTAGTCAAATCTTAACGCCTATTCCCAAAATACTCCTCGTATGTGTATTCCATAACATTCGATCATCTTCCAACATCTTGCACATAACTTAATTCAAACCATAATTTCGATCTCATAAGTTTCTCGTCGGCCATCTAACACATGCGTTGCATCGAGTCATTACGCATCCGATCGCAACAATTTCCTGCAACGCCTATTCGCCCAACCGTTTCCTATCTCTCGTATAACTCAAGTCTTTCATCCAGTCCTTCATAACATTTTTCTTAACGACATGGACTAAGTCCACATGTCTCTATTTTCCTTTGCTTACAATCCATACTAAGTCTCGCACACAACTATTCCAACATGACCCACGTTCTCAAACCATATACATATCGCATCTGGGACTACCCCCGCTAGGTAACTTATCCAGACATCATGCTCGCGCTCTCCAGACACAAGAGGTCAACATGAGTCTACGGTGCTCAAAGGCAACTATCTTTCTGACCCAAGGTCTCTTATGATACGCTCATATCTGATTCTCGACTGAGTACAATCCTTTACTCAATTTCTGAATCAATTCCGACTGGTTCATTTCGTAACATAGATCGCACGCTCAACCAACATAGCCTAACCGTTACTCAAACCGATCTACGACACAACTTTTAGGGTCATTCTATTATTCGTCGCTCTCGTGCATTACAAAATTCTTGCAAACGCCTTACCGCATCACTATGCTAAGCACGTTCCTCAACATCTATTCGACCATCGACCAACCAAGTCTACTTAAGCACTCATTCGATCGATCATAACTTTTCTATCCGTCTCGATCTAGTCGAAGGCTACTCGCTAACTTTCGAAAACGATACTCGTTCGCTTAGACTTGTCCTCAACATGCATTACCTCATCATTCATCCTCGACAAATTTCTTATGTGACTTCTTTAGGGTCATCCTATGGGACTTCAAAATTCACTTGATTTGGCGGTCAAGTCTTCTAGGGTCATCTGCCCCGAAACTACGCTCGATAATTGAAGATCATCAACGAGGGACAGTTACAACGAACCATGCTATATCCTATTGTGGAGCCATATCAATTCCCGACACTTCCTACGAGACTTTATCCAACCCAACGTAATCCACCAATTCATAAATTATCTACTCACTCGTGCAACTGATGTGCCGTTGACTACTCGAATCACTTATGCACATTGCATATCGTTACTACTCGAATCACTCGTGTATTACCGTTGACTATCTTTGCTAATCGCATGACATCTACTCGCCTCAAGTCCGAGTTTACCTATTCATGATCATAGTTCGACACATTTCGTACTCCTCGAACAACTTTTGCATCAAACCACAAGTCCATATCAAATTTGCCACGTCTTGCATGTTCGATCATCCCTGCTGGATGAATCACCATACCAGCGCTCATGCAGAATAATTGTCCTTATTGACGTGACGCATGTGTGAGGCTGGTGTTGCGCTCGCTCAAGACAAGAATGTCAACATAGTGGTGATCCACGAAGCAATCCAGACACTTTCGATTTCATCCGAGCAACATCCATTTACTCTCAAATTCTCCGAAGCGTTCCTACCATTATCATCCAAATCGACATCAACTTAACTTGTACCTTATTCATCCAACAGCAATGCTCAGCAAAATTTTTGTTCATTCGATCAAAGTATCCCCGAGTTATTGTATATCATCTTTGATACGCCTCAATACCATCGTCGATATGCATAACTTGAACATCTTCCTTTTTCATAAGCTTAAATTTGTTGCAATCACCACCGTTATCCGAACTCGAATACGAATCAAGTCTTGCACACATCAAGATTCATTTCATTGTAATTATCTATCATCTTCACGATATAATTTCCAATTCACATATTCATTCTCATATCCCTAACTGTCACGACCCACACCCCAGAGTTAGGGCACGAGACATGGGTACGTCCAGCCTACGCTGCAGTGTCGGCGGTAGAACGCTGTCCTAGGTCACAACATCTAACAATATAAAGCTTAAACAGTTTATACACCCCGAATGGGGGTAATATAGCATAAAGTAAACTCAATCACAACTAAGGCAGATGATAAGATAGCAGATAAATAGATAAAAGAAACTGCTAAAAAGAAAGAAAAATCCCAAAAGTACATCAAAAAGTCTAAGTGTCTAAGATAATACATAATCCCAGATCCCAAGTATCAATAAGTAAAATCATTCATAGAATACTGTAAATAAAAACATCCTAGTCTAAGGGTGTGTCATCCACAGCTAGTGGGACCTGCTGCTGGTCCAGGTCCAGGCACTCATCTAAAGTAGCACCGTAATAGGTATCCACACCAGCCTCCTCCTCCTCCTCTGTAATATTTTCAACAGGTCCAGTCAGGACAGGAGCAAGCACAATGCATCTCAACAGTTCATAGCAAGTTAGAAAATATAGACATACAATAGAGTAAGATACAGGAAACTGAATGAAGCATAGAATGTAAACAGAGGAAGCTGTAATGGAAATATATATACTGTAAATAGAGAGCTAACTGTGGCTAGTGAGTCAGAGTACAATATAAACATGTGAATGGCATAGGAGATTCTGGGAACTATACTATGGAGTGATTCTGGGAACTACACTACTTGGATATTATTCACATGTTTACTTCTACTCCCCCGTACCCCCAATCAATACGTAAGGATCCAGCCAGGTTATGTTATGATTCCATGCAAAGGCCCACAAGGGGTGATACATGGATAACCCATAAATGGGTGATTCTTGGAATACCCATAAATGGGATGATTCTGGGAAGACTCTGTGATCATGAGAGTACATGTCACAAGTGATCGAAGAATCGTGAAGCATAGTGATACACCATGTAAGTGAAACGGACAGAACATGTAGTATACGATGCTCCCTGAGGGGATAACATCTCAAGAATGGATCCATATAGTACTAATCCGTGTTACCAATGTGACAACATCAAGTAAAGTAATCTAAAGCAGGAAAATAATTCTAAGCAGGATATGAAATGATCAGAGAATGTACTCGTCTGGTATCTGAGTGTCCAACTGAAAATAATTCTAAGCAGAAAAATAACATCTGGCTCCTATTTAGAAGAGCACAAGTCACAACAAGTCCAGAATGGTAAAATAAAATACTACAATGCATTCTACATGAATCTAGGTCAAACTAGGCCAAAGTCAACTCTTGGTCAACTCTGGTCAACCCTAGCAGTCAAACTAGGTCAACTATGGTCAAACAAGGTCAAATAAGTCCACACTAGGTCAAACTAGTCTACACTAGTCTAGCAAGTCTATTCTAGGTCTAATAAAGTTGTACAAGCCCAATCTAGGCCTGTTAGTCAAACAAGCATACACAGGCCATAGGCTATTCTACCTAGGCCAACCCAAACACATACACCATGCCAAATCTATATCTAACCAATATACTATTGATATGTTTACATAACCTAATACATAACACATGTATTTATGTAGAATACATACATTTAGCAAACACACATACACATAATAGGATACTAATATATATATATGCCCTATACTCCCATTCCAAGTATCTATTTTAGATACCTACATATATAATACACAAACTACATATATATACACATTACTTATTTACATACATTTACATAGGAAATTAAGATATATATATATATATAGAGGGTATGAAAGTAGAGATGAGAATGTGAGTGAGGGAAAGTGTGCATGTGTGTTTGTGTGAATCTGAGAGAACATAGTGTGTAGGTGTTAACAGTGAGTGATAGG
Source organism: Iris pallida (assembly GCA_029216955.1). Lineage (NCBI taxonomy): Eukaryota > Viridiplantae > Streptophyta > Magnoliopsida > Asparagales > Iridaceae > Iris > Iris pallida. The sequence continues at coordinate 24,821,079 of JANAVB010028000.1, read as the reverse complement.
GTGTCTACATGGATGTGTGTGTCAACATGTTGCTTGTGACAGGATTTAATAGGATATGGTGTGTGTGTGGGTGTTGTGTGAGAGGGTGTACATGAGAGTGTAGGAATCAAGTGTGTGTGCTAGTGTAACATGTAAGAAAGATTAAAATCAGAATTCAGATTTTAGTTCTAACATCGACCATGAAATCTCAGATTTTTAGCCTTGCACAACAGTCCAACACCCATAACAGTTCAAACATTCAAATCACCCCCCATACTCTCAGGTATTTGGAAATAGGGAGTCAATTCAGGAATCCCAGATTTTCTATTATCAAACAACTCAGATTTGGGTTCAAAATAACAGTGAACTCAGGTTTGAATTCAGTTTTTTTCACAAAAACAGTCCAGACTCATAACAGTTCCCAATTGAAATCAAATCACAACCAATGACACCCAAAATTGACGACACACCAGTAGTACATGCATAGACACAACTTAACAGGGTCTTAAACCATGTAATTAATAGCATTAAATGGGTCAATTTAGCTACCAAAATTCGAATTTAAAACTGGAAAAATACTGGGTTAAATACACCAATTTTCAGAAAAAGAAAAGGTAATTGACAAATGATGTATAAAATCAGATTAAATTAAGCTATCCATGGTTGGTAATGAATATACTATGTGTGTAGGTGTCTCTGGGAGTGTCTCGTGTCCACCACGAGGACACAGCCGTGTCCAAAACGAAATTCACCCAAACTCATACAAAATTGGACACACACTGGAAACAGCCTCGTGCGAGTGTGCACGCGTGTCGTGCACCCGACACAGGCCAACCCAGACCTCGTAGTCGTATCCCCACGAAGGCTAGGTCTAGGTGCATGTGTCTAAGTGTCTGCATCGTGTCCACCGTGTCGTATGTTCGAGAAAACGAGCCGTATCAGTGAGGAAAATTCCAGTGCACAGTGTTAGTGTAATCCCCGTGCGCGAGGAATAACTCCCCAACCATTGCACGAGACCCAATGAAATTTGGGGAGCATGATGATAGAATATGCCCCATTGATCTCGCAAAATTTTGTGTCAAACAAGTTCGTGTCATGTCGTGTAGAACCCCTGAGTAACAGGGGATCCGCCAGGCCGCGCGCGAGCGTGTCCAAAACGTTTGCACGCGTGTCCAAAACGACACGACACGTGCACGAAATCATTCCAGTACACAAGAATAGTATAAGCGACACCAAGACACAAATTTCCATTCAAAAAATTATGCAAAAATAGAACGAAATGTCCATTGAGATATTTCGTCGAACACTTAGGGCTATCTCTGATACGTGTCCGATACGGACACGTACAGGACACAAATTCCACCAAATTCTATTCCTACAAGGTCAGGGTACTTAGGCCTAGGCATCCATGCAATTAAAACCAAAATTTAATCGGTGGATTAGGATTTTACCTACGGTGTTCTCTAACACAAAAACCTCTTTGAATGAGGATTCCAAAAAGCTACCAAACTCCTTCAAATTGATAGAAAACTGAGAACAATCAATTCCAACAGTAAGAAAACAATAATTAGAACCTACTGCAATTTGTTTGGATTAAAAAGGAGGTAAAATAGATTTTCTAGGGATTTTTGAAGTAGGGAAAATACCTCTTTCTAAACTTGCTCCTTCCTAAAGAGGCTAGCCCTGAATGGCGAAGAATATTTATAGGAAGGGGTTTCCCAAAGGGTGTAGTGGCTGGACAAATAGTGTTAGGGTTAGGGTTAGGCACTAGTTAATGGGCTTTGGGCCTATTTGGCTAGTTATTGACTTAATGATTAATCACAAGTCAAGACTTATGACTTAAAAGTCTAACTCAAGTCAAATAACCATACCATGGGTCAACTCTAGTCTAACTAGGGTTGTATAACCTAACCAAGTCCAAACTCAACTAGGGTTAGCTCATAGGTTAGTCTACCATGATCATTGCTAGTCAAAGTCAACCTAGTCAACCCTCATCCAAACAATTCTAAAATAATTTCTAAAAATTCTCATAAATTCAAATAAATTATAATAAATTTAAATAACCCCAAAAATGACCAAAATACTCTCAAACTAGAAATTTGGTAGTGACAAATTTACCCTCCTTAAAAGAATTTCGTCCTCGAAATTGAAAGGCGAAATGCAACTGATGAGAAGGATAGAAAGTATACCTTACGTTCAAAAAAGATAAGGGTATCGCTCGCGCATCTCATCCTCCCGCTCCCAGGTAGACTCTTCTAGAGAATGATGTCTCCATGCGACGCGTACCAAGGGTATCACCTGGTTCCTCAGAACCTTCTTCCGTCGATCCAGAATCTCCACTGGCTGCTCTGGATAGCGGAGAGAAGGCCCAACCTCAATCTCTGAATGATCGAGCACATGGCTAGGGTCAGCCATGTACCGTCTCAACTGTGATACGTGGAATATGTTGTGGACCCCCACAAGTCTAGGCGGCATGTCTAGCCTGTATGACACATCACCGACTCTCCCGTTGATAACGAAAGGGCCGATGAAGCGCGGGCTAAGCTTCCCACCTCCACCAAAACGTATCGTACCACGAGTCGGAGATATCCTCAAGAAAACCTGGTCTCCGACCTAATCACAAGCAAGGTCTCAATTAATTATAATAAGCAAACATGATTAATAAAACACAAACAATCAAACCTAATCTAATTCTACTCTAATTTGTACCTCAAACTCCAAGGGCCTCCGGTGGCTATCGGCTCAGTGCCGATGTCTATCCTGCACCACGCGAAGTCTGTCCCTGATGAGCTTCACCTTCTCGGCTGCATCAACAACCATCTCTGGCCCCAGTAAAGCTCGCTCACCAATATCATCCCAAGATAAGGGTGTACGGCACCTACGCCCGTACAGAGCCTCGAAAGGTGACATTTTAATGCTGGCCTGGAAACTGTTATTGTAAGCAAACTCCACCAAATGATGATAATCCTTCCAAGAGCCTCCAAAGTCCAGGACGCACGTCCGTAGCATATCCTCAAGTGTCTGAATAGTCCTCTTCGACTGTCCGTCCGTCTAGGGGTGGTATGCGGTACTAAACTTGAGCTGAGTGCCCAAGCTAGTCTGCAGACTCCTCCAGAAATGAAAAGTAAAGCGACTATCCCGATCTGAGATGATGCTGACCGAAACTCCGTGAATCCTGACTATTTGTCGCATATACATCTTCGCCAGCCTCTCTGTAGATGTTCCCACCTTGAATGGCAAGAAGTGGGCCGATTTAGTCAACCTGTCAACGATGACCCAAATTGCATTTTTTCTCCTGGTGTATGCGGCAATCCTGATACGAAGTCCATAGTGATATGCTCCCATTTTCACTCGGGAATGGGCAACGGCTGTAATAATCCACCGGGCCTCTGCCTCTCCGCCTTGACCTGCTGACAGATCAAGCACCTAGCTATGAAGCGAGCCACCTCCCGCTTTATCCCGGACCACCAGACATGCTCCCTCAGATCTCGGTAAATCTTGTTGGCACCTGGGTGTATAGAGTATTGAGATCTGTGGGCCTCCTACATAACCTGCTCCCTGAGCTCTTCGCTGGACACTCATAATCTGGAACCGTGCCTCAATGCACCATTATTTGTAAGAGAAAACTTGCCCTCCAGTAATCCTGTTCGAACCTGCTCTCGGAGACACCGCAGAGCAACATCCTCGAACTGTGCCGACTTGATCCTTTTCACCAAGTCCGACTGAATCTGCATCCCCTATAACTGCATCTATACCTCTGATACGATCACCTCAATCCCAAGGCTCTCCAAGTCTGCAAGCAAATGCCGATCCATGGTCAAACACATGGCTGTCGGATACCTACTCAAGGCATCGGCAACCACGTTGGCCTTCCCTGGATGATACTGAACTAGGATGTCAAAGTCCTTCATCAACTCTAGCCATCTGCGCTGCCTCATGTTCAACTCCTTCTGAGTGAACACATACTTTAAGCTCATGTGATCTGTAAAGATCTCCACCCTCTTTTCATACAGATAATGCTTCCACAACTTCAAAGCAAATATCACCGCTGCCAGCTCCAGGTCATGGGTAGGATAGTTCTTCTCATGGGGACGTAATTGCCTGGAAGCATAGGCAATCACCTTCCCATGCTGCTGCAAGACGCAACCCAGCCCCTTTCCTGAAGCATCACTATAAATAGTGAAACCACCTGATCCTGAAGGCAATGTCAGAATCGGAGCTGTCGTAAGCCGCTTCTTCAACTCATCAAAAGTTGCCTGACACTCCTCTGACCAAACATACTCAGCATCCTTCCGGGTCAACCGAGTCAACGGCTCTGCAACCCGGGAGAAATCCTGCACAAATCTCCGATAATATCCTGCCAGCCCCAGGAAACTCCAGATCTCTGGGGGTCAACTGAGATACCATCTCCAGTCACAACGTGCCCCAAGAAGTCTACCCGGCCCAAGAAAAACTCATACTTGGAGAGTTTTCCATAAAGCTGCTACCTCCTGAGAGTCTCCAGCACTATCTGCAGATGCTCCTCGTGCTCCTCCTCAGTCTTGGAATATATCAAGATGTCGTTAATGAACACTACCACAAACTGATCCAGATACTGGTGGAACACCTTGTTCATAAGGTTCATAAACACTGCTGGTGCATTGGTTAGCCCAAACGGCATAACTAAAAACTCAAACCGCCTGTACCGTGTCCTGAAAGCGGTCTTGGGAATATCATCCTCCTTCACCTTCACCTGGTGATATCCCGACCTCAGATCAATCTTGGAAAATACTCGAGCTCCGCTCAACTGGTCAAAAAGATCGTCGATCCGCGGCAATAGGTATTTGTTCTTGATCGTGAGGTTGTTGAGTGCCCTATAGTCAATACACATCCGTATCGACTCATCCTTCTTCGGCACAAACAACACTGGTGCACCCCATGGCGATGAACTCGAGCGGATGAAGCCCTTGTCCTGCAGCTCATCCACTTGCTTCTTCAGCTCCACCAGCTCGCTGTTGTTCACCCGATAGACATGCTGAGAGATTGGTTCCGCTCCTGGAACCAAGTCTATCGAGAACTCTATGTCTCTGTCTGGTGGAAATCTCGGCAACTCCTCTGGGAAAACATCCATATACTCTGCTATCAAGGGGTATGGAATCGCCTGCTCCTCGACCGAGACTCTGCAGAAAACTCCGCTGCTCTGTTCCGCCTGACGTCTGGAGTACTCGAACTCTGGCTCTCCCGGCGCTCTGAAGAGAACTCTACCCCCTCAGCAATAAATGCTGGCGTGGTGCCTGCTCAACCAATCCATGCCGAGTACTATATCATAGTTCGGCAATGGCATTATGAGCAGGCTCACCTCTAACTCACGGCCTCCCAAAATAACTCTCCGACCCTTACAAACATCACGTACGAGGATAATGCCACCTCCGATCGTGATTTTGTAAGTCCTAGGCAACGATTCAGCTATGATACTATGTCTAATCGTAAAAGATACTGATATGAAACTATGCGAAGCACCGAAATCGAATAATACAAAAGCTGGACTGGAGTCGAGGAGAATCAAACCTGCAATAAGCTCTCCGATCCCTTCTGCATCCTCAGCCACTATGGCGAAAGCTCGCCCCGGCTGGCCTTCCCTGGCCTGCTGCTGGTGCTGAACAAATCTATGCTGCTGGGTCGACTGGGCTGGTCCCCTCTGCTGGCCTGCTGCTGCTCTGGTTCCTCCTCCCAGAGCTGCTCGTCCCGTGGTTAAGGTACACTCCCTCATCTGGTGATCTCCTGAGCCACATACCAGGCACTTGCCTAGCCTCTTCCTACACTCGTTCCACCCGTGCCCTGGCTTCTTGTAATAAGCACAAGTGGTGGCCTGCTGCCTCGGTGCCTGCTGCTGTACCCTCTGCTGCTGATATTGCACTGGCTGGTGCCTTGGCTGTTGAAACTGCTGCGGCTGGAATCTCTGCTGCTGGTGGTGGTGCTGTTGAAAGTGCGGCCTCTTGGCCGGTCCTCCGCTACTGCTATCTTCCTGGGAGTCTCGTCCCCTCTTGAGCCTAAGCTCAAGATCATCCTCTATAGCTAGTGCGTCCACCAGAATCTTCTGAAATATAACACTGCGGGCGTTCTTGGTGTAGGACTTGACCTCCTTTACCAAGCCCTTCCGAAACCTTCGGGCCTTCGTCGTCTCTGACACGTCCACCATAAATATGCTCAGGCGACAGAACTCTCCTGCGTACTCCTCTACGGACTGGCTCCCCTGGACTAGAGCCTCGAACTGGGTCTCGAGGGCTCCCAGTGCTGCGTCTGGAAAAAACTTCTCCTTGAACAGCTTCTTGAATGCTGCCCAAGTTTGTCCTGCTGTGTCGACTCTCGGGTCGGTCTGGTACTAGGTACGGGCCAGATCCTGCATCATGCTGGCCGCTGCCTCTATCTGGAGCCTCGTCGAAATCTCAGCCAGCCTGAAGATCTCCTCTATATGCTCGATCCACTCATCGGCATACAGGATCCCCTCTGTCCCTCGAAAGTCTCTCGGGTGCATCTTCTGGAAGTCCTGGATGCCCTTCTCCTACGGCTGGTGCGGCTGCGAGGCTGCCGCTGGCTGAGCTACGACCCTCTCCACTGTTGTCACTGCCAGCTCAATGCCTCGAGTGAGCTCTGCCGTGTGCCTCTGCTGCTAGGTCTGCTGACCCTCCATGTACGGCCTGAAGAAGGCCAACAGCTGAACGGCATCAACTGTCCCTGTAGGTGGCTGCTGGTAAGGATCTTTCGGGAGAACTGGGTCCTGTCTCCGAGCCGGTGGAAGCATACCCCCTGCTGTTGCTGCCGGGGTCTCAATACCAGCAGATGTGGCAGGAGCTGCAGTCCTCTGGCCCCGCTGTACTGGCTGAGAGGTAGCAGTCCCCTCCATAGCATCCTCATGAATGGTACGCTATGATTGAGTCTCTACCATCCTGAAGAAAGATAAACAAGAGTATCAATTTCTGAGAAGGAAGCGATATAACAAAGGCGGACAATTAAAATTCAAAAGGATCAGCTGAAAATAAGGATTTAGATGGCAATAAAAGAATTTTTCCTAATGTGATCGAGTACCTTAAAATTAATGTCCTATATCCTACTGCAGGCTGTAGTGATACTCTAATTTGAATACCACTACACTTCTAGTCTAGACCTGCATGGGCCACCACTAAAAACGTGTCACGATCCGCACTCTAGAGTTAGGGCACGAGACGTGGGTACGTCCAGCCTACACCACAGTGTCGACGGAAGAACGTTGTCCTAGGTCACAACATCTAACAATATAAAGCTTAAACAGTTTATACTCCCCGAATGGGTGGTGACATAGCATAAAGTAAACTCAATCACAACTAAGGCAGATGATAAGATAACAGATAGATAGATAAAAGAAACTGTTGAAAAGAAAGAGAAATCCCAAGTACATCAGAAAGTCTAAGTGTCTAAGATAATACATAATCCCAGATCCCAAGTATCAATAAGTACAATCATCCATAGAATACTGTAAATAAAAACATCCTAGTCTAAGGGTGTGTCATCCACAGCTAGTGGGACATGTTGTTGGTCCAGGTCCAGGCACTCATCTAAAGTAGCACCGTAATAGGTATCCACACCCGCCTCCTCCTCGTCCTCTGTAATATTTTCAACAGGTCCAGTCAGGACAGGAGCGAGCACAATACATCTCAACAGTTCATAGCAAGTTAGAAAATATAGACATGCAGTAGAGTAAGATACAGGAAACTGAATGAAGCATAAAATATAAACAGAGGAAGCTGTAATAGAAATATATATACTGTAAATAGAGAGCTAACTGTGGCTAGTGAGTCAGAGTATAATATAAACATGTGAATGGCATAGGAGATTCTGGAAACTATACTATGGAGTGATTCTGGGAACTACACTACTTGGATATTATTCACATGTTTACTTCTACTCCCCCGTACCCCCAATCAATACGCAAGGATCCAGCCAGGTTATGTTATGATTCCATGCAAAGGCCCACAAGGGGTGATACATGGATAACCCATAAATGGGTGATTCTAGGAATACCCATAAATGGGATGATTCTGGGAAGACTCTGTGATCATGAGAGTACATGTCACAAGTGATCGAAGAATCGTGAAGAATAGTGATACACCATGTAAGTGAAATGCATAGAACATGTAGTATACGATGCTCCCTGAGGGGATAACATCTCAAGAATGGATCCATATAGTACTAATCCGTGTTACCAACGTGACAGCATCAAGTAAAGTAATCTAAAACAGGAAAATAATTCTAAGCAGGATATGAAATGATCAGAGAATGTACTCGCCTGGTATCTGAGTGTCCAACTAAAAATTACTGTCCGAGGAGTAGTGTCTGGCTCCTATTTAGAACAGCACAAGTCAAAACAAGTCCAGAATGCACTACCAAAATTTATCGTTTCAGCGACGGCCACATACGTCGCTAAGACGACGGTAATTATAATTAGCGACCGATTACCGACGGATATTGGCCAAAAAAATCCGTCGGCAATCAGCTCGTCGCTAATAACCTTCCGTCGCTACGTTGTCGTCACATGACGGAATAGCGACGGATATTCGACGTCACAATACGAAGCATTAGCGACGCATTTCCGACGGACTGTCGTCTACTTCAGCTTTTAAGTACTGAACTGTGTATGCTATAGCGACGTAAATTTCCGTCGAAAACCCGTCGTAAGAGCGTATCAGATCGTATCATTCCGTCGCTAATCCGTCGCAAGTCATCGGTAATTAACGACGGATTGGCGACGGTATTTTGACGAACTATCCGTCGGGCAGGTTTTGGAAAAGCTTGGCATTTCCAGCACCATGGCGACAGAATAGTAGTCGCTAACCTGTCGCTACTGCGACGCCGCAGCAACGGATTGTTGACTGATTATCCGTCGCCATGTTGACGAATTTTCCGTCGCTACGTCGTCACTATTTAGAGCGACTGATTAGCGGCTGACTACCAGTCACCCTGGCGACGGCCTTTCCGTCGCTAGTCCGTCGAAGCTTATACCACCAGAACGTTGCCGACGGATAATCCGTCGATAACCCGTCGCTGCCTGGAAACAGTTTAAAAACTCCAGATAGCGACAGATTATCCGTCGACAACCCGTCGGCAACTGGGAATATCCGTCGCTACACGGTCACTAGTCCGTCGCTAACTGGGTTTTTTGGAAAAAAAAATTGTAGCACTTTCCCTGTTCACAAATATATGCATAAACCAAACCAATATATAATGCACACCAATTATCCAACAATCACACAGACCAAATATATAATGCACACCAATTATCCAAGAATCACATAGACCAAGTAATGCACATACGAATTTAATGCACACCAATTATCGAAGAATCATATAGACCAAACCAAATTAATATAAAATAGACATCAATTATCCGGAAGAGTAACCTAATATCCATCGTTATAATCCGATCATTGCACAAATATTCCAAATTTTTCACAAATATTCCAAAACACATAGGAAAGAGTTGGCCAGTTACAGTAACCTAATATCCAATCCTGGCGACCGATCATAACACAAATATTCCAAAATTTTCACAAATATTTCAAAACACATAGGAAAATCGACTTTCGCCTCAACAATGACCACAAGTCAGACGATGAATTCTCACAGCCATGGATGATAGTTGCGTTGAGGCATGTACCATTCTATCAGCCACTTTGAATACGAAGGCTCAATCTGGTCGAGGTCTTCTGTAGGGACAGGAGGGTCGGTCCCGATGCTACTACTCTCTGACGGTTGCTCCTCCTTAGCTTCAAGCTTGGGAGCAATCTCTTCCCTGATGGTCATCGGTTCTTCTTTGACCTCGACCTTTGGTAAAACCTTCTCCTTAACAGTCACCGGCTCTTGTTTGACGACGGAGACTTCCTCCGTGTCGACCTCCAAGGGTTTCTTGCCTCGACCCCTTCGTCGACTAGCAGCACCACCTCGACGAGTCCCAGGAGCCATCTTTCTGACAACAGAAATTTTTATATAGGGTAAAGAAATTTACTCAAGTTATAAAAGTTGTGACGTTGGTTTTTTGCGTTCATCATCATTAGAGGGAGCAGCAGTGGAAAAGTTGTGACGTTGGTAGCATGAGAGAGTAAAAATCTGTATCATAAGACTAACAGAATTACTATATAATCATGTACTCACCAATAACCGGATGTAACTGGAGTCGTTGGGCCTATCGTGCAGTAATTTGTGGATCCACTGGTATAGGCCAGATGTACTTAGTATCTAGTGTATCAGATTAGTATCGGTCTATCAGTTTGGTATAGGACGTATCATATTGGTATTGGCCTTAACAAATTGGTATCGTCCTATATCCGATATGTACATGTATCGGCCGTATAGCTAGGATTCATATTGGCCTTATCGATTTGGTATCGGTCATATCCGATAGGTATCGGCCGTGTTGGATTATTATATACCATTTCGGATTAGTTTTATGGAAGGTTTAGTAACAACTGTACTTGGATTTCTCTCTTCTCGAGCTAGAATACCATTACAAGAGAATCACCAGATCGTGATTAGCCAGTTACAGTAACATACATACTTCCTTTTCCATCAGGAAAAGCGAGATTGAAAAGGAAGTATGTATGTTCTGTAACTGGCCATTTACGCTCTCGTGACTCTCTTGCAATGGTAATCTAGCTCTAGAAGAGAGAAATCCAAGTACAGTTGTTACTAAACCTTCTACGAAACTAATCCGAAATGGTATATAATAATCCAACACGGTCGATACCTATCGGATATGACAGATACCAAATCGATAAGGCCAATATGAATCCTAGCTATACGGCCGATACATATCGGATAGGACGATACCAATTCGCTAAGACCAATACCAACCGATACGGCCCATACCAAAACGATAGATCGATACTAATCCGATACGGTCAATACTTATAAGTACCTATGGTCCAGGAGGTTGATCCGCTATAGTACACCCATGTACGATCAACGAAGTAACGATCCATTTCAATTTGGATGTGAAAATCTGTATCGTAAGACAAACTAAACATAATCAGTTCTATTTTACATGCTTAATTGCCAAGTATGGGAACGAATGGCTCAGAACACAACCCAAAATTCATTCTAGCATACATTAGTGTGAATCATCTACGTTCTGTACATATAGTGTAGTATATGTTCTTATCGTATCTAGTATCTGAAAGATGTAACAGAATCAAGATGAACTCACATAGATTACACGTGCCCCACATTTGAGTGCTACACCAAGACTCACCGTGATGAGGTTAGTGATTTATTTAATCTAATATAGTAATCTTGTAATTTAAAGTTGGGAGAACGTGCAAGTAGCCTTATAGTTTCTGCCTCGCCAGTCGAATGGCTTAATTGCCAAGTATCGGAACGAACGGCTCAGAACACAACCCGAGATTCATTCTAGCATACATTAGTGAGTTCATCTTGATTCTGTTACGTCCTTCAGATACTAGATACGATAAGAACATATACTACACCATATGTACGGAACATAGATGATTCACACTAATGTATGCTAGAATAAATCTTGGCTTGTGTTCTGAGTCATCCGTTCTGATCAAGCATCTTCCTACTCCTCTCCTCCACCATGGCTCTAAACAAATCTGCTCCTCCCTCTACTTCCCTTCTTCTTATTTGACTCTCTCAGCAACATATGACATCCAGCTCAAGTGTAGAGTCGGGAGAGAAGAAGTGGGCAGAAAGAGGAGGGGGAAGCAGCACAGCCGACGGCATGACCCGGAGGAAGTACAGAGGTTTTCTTCAACACCATAGGAGAACTATAAGGATACATCTTTTTAGCGACATATCACCTTGTCAAAGACCCTTAATGTGACAATCATGTTACCGCGGTGTCGGAAGACTAACATGTCAAGCGAAATTCTAAGCCGTGTGTTTTGACATAATCCTCAAAACTCTTTCCTTCTATTTAATAATGCAAGATTACTACATAGGAGGAAAGAGTTGGGAAGATTATATCAAAACACACGGCTTAAAAACTTATGACATGTTAGTCTTCCGACACCGCGGTAACATAATATTCACATGAAGGGCCTTTGACAAGATGACATGTTGTGAAAAGATATATCCTTATAGTTCTCCTACGGCTGTTGGAGAAAACCTCTGTACTTCCTCCGGGTCATGCCGCCGGCTGTGCTGCTTCCCCTCCTCTTCCTGTCCACTTCTTCTCCCCCGACTCTACACTTGAGCTGGATGTCATATGTTGCTGAGAGAGTCAAATAAGAAGAAGGGAAGTAGAGGGAGGAGCAGATTTGTTCAGAGCCATGGTGGAGGACGAGGAGAAGGAAGATGCTTGATCAGAACGGACGGCTCAGAACACAAGCCAAGATTCATTCTAGCATATAATAGTGTGAATCATCTATATTCTGTACATATGGTGTAGTATATGTTCTTATCGTATCTAGTATCTGAAGGACGTAACAGAATCAAGATGAACTCACTAATGTAATACTAAGACATCATCTACTACTATATAAGATATAGTGATAGGTTGTCGTATCATCATTGCCGAGGGATGAGGGTCGGAGGACAGTCAACTTTATCTAAGGCTACTTGCATAGTTTCTGCCTCGCCAGTCGAATGGCTGCAGGGACTATGTCCTGATCACCATGGCGTACCGTAGACTAATGCAAATGGACGACAGCTCTCCTGTTCACAAAAATATGCATAAACCAAACCAATATATAATGCACACCAATTATCCAAGAATCACATAGACCAAATATGCACATACGATTTTAATGCACACCAATTATCGTATCTACGGCTATATAGTTTTTGCCTCGCCAGTCGAATAGCTGTAGGGACTATGTCCTGATCACCATGTCGTACCGTAGATTAAAATACAGAAACCAAAATACAAAATACAGAAACCAAAATACAAAATACAGAAACCAAAATACAGAAACCAAAATACAAAATACAGAAACCAAAATAAAAAATATAGAATCCAAAATAGGACCCTATGTGAGAACGGATGGCTCAGAACACAACCCAACCGGAGAGAATACTGTGAGAGATCCATCTGTGTAGGACGTATATCTGAGAGATCACCTTTACAAGAATTATATCAGTAGTAGGATCGAGTGTTGGAGGAGATACTATCAGAGTATACGTCCTACTCAGATGGGTCTTTCACCGTTACTATTTTTTCCTGACAGCATGGTGGATGTGCTCCGTCCACATATTCTTGCTCCGAGCCAAAACTTTGTTCCGGAGCTCATGTGGACATCCTTTGTGTAGAGCTCGAGTGAGAGGTTCCTGATAGCATGGTGGTCTCCTTTGTTAAAGTATCCGTGTTCGTCCCACAACCAATGTTGGATGAGTCCGGATACTTTGACAAAGGAGGACACCATGCTGTCAGGAACCTCTCACTCGAGCTCTACACGAAGGATGTTCATTTGAGCTCCGGGGCAAAGTTTTGGCTCGAAGAAATAATCTGTTGACGGAGCACATCCACCTTGCTGTCAGAAAAAAATAGTAACTGTGAGAGACCCATCTGAGTAGGACGTATACTCTGATAGTAACTCCTCCAACACTCAATCCCACTACTGATATCATTCTTGTAAAGGTGATATCTCAGAGTATACGTCCTATACAGATGGATCTCTCAGAGTATCTTCTAGTGATAGGTTGTCGTATCATCACTGCCGAGGAATGAGGGTCAGAGAACAGTCAACTTTATCTACGGATACATAGTTTCTGCCTCGCCAGTCGAATGGCTGCAGGGACTATATATGTCCTGATCACCATGTCGTAGTCCAATATAATCCAGAGATTGATACAGTTCTAGTTCATATATATAGTCCAATACAAATAGTCTAATACAAAAAAACTCAATATGTAGTCCAATACAAATAGTCTAATACAAAAACAACCCAATACAAATAGTCCAATACAAATAAGTACTAATAGCTAATGAGAACCACGCTGCTCACGCAAACGCTCAGTGATACGTTTACGCAACCACCTCGAAAAAGCGAGATTTTTGGCGCGAGGAGAGCTGTCGTCCATTGCAAGGATTGTATGAAGAGTCCTCTCGGTCTCACTAGCTACCGGTGCTGGATGAATAGAACTTCCGGTCTCACTAGCAACCGGTGCCACTTCCTCCTTAACTATAGGAGGAGCCACCTCAGCATTCACTGTTTTCCTCAAACGACGTGCCGCTCCTCGGGTCATGGGTACCATCTGGTAAGATCGATAGTCACAAATAATATAATTGTAACAGAAGCAAGCTAACTAAAGGAACCATCCTGTAATTTGAGTACATTTTCGAAAGCCGATAAAGTATAAAAATTTCAATTTTTTGCCAAGTGTGAGAACGGATGGCTCAGAAGACAACCCAAGATTCATTCAAGCATAAATTAGTGTGAATCATCTATGTTTTGTACATATGGTGTAGTATATGTTCTTATCGTATCTAGTATCTGAAGGACGTACGTAACAGAATCAAGATGAACTCACATAATGTAATACTAAGACATCATCTACTACTATATAAGATATAGTGATAGGTTGTCGTATCATTATTGTCGAGGGATGAGGGTCGGAAGACAGTCAACTTTATCTACGGCTACATAGTTTCTGCCTTGCCAGTCGAATGGCTGTAGGTACTATGTCCCGATCACCATGTCATACCGTAGATCAAATGGAGCTGGAACTGGAGCCAAAATACAGTACTACTTTACCATGTCGTACCATTTTACTCTCTCTCTCCTTCCTCCTCCGGCGCTCTCACTCTCTCTGGCGCTCTCACACTACTAATTCCTATGTGTTTTAAGTGTGAGAACGGATAGCTCAAAACACAACCCAAGATTCATTCTAGCATATATTAGTATGAATCATCTATATTCTGTGTATATATCGTGCAGTATATGTTAACCTTATCGTATCTAGTATCTGAAGGACGTACGTAACAGAATCAAGATGAACTCACTAATGCAATACTAAGACATCATCTACTACTATATAAGATATAGTGATAGGTTGTCGTATCATCATTGCCGAGGGATGAGGGTCGGAGGACAGGCAACTTTATCTACGGCAACATAGTTTCTGCCTCGCCAGTCGAATGGCTGCAGGGAATATCCGTCACCATGTCGTACCATAGATTTATGCAATTAATGGAGCTGGAAATATCCGTCGCTAACCGGTAACTAGTCCGTCGCTAACTGAGATTGTCACATACATATATGTATATCACAGCTAGATGTATAGATATATACATCTATACAGAAGCACACAACTGATAGAACTCGCACTGTCCTTGAGACAGTGAACATATACACCATGAATCCAAACCCCATATATATTCACATTTACTAATCCAAACACCACCAAACTAATGGAACACCCAATATGGAAAACACATTATTTAGCCAATATATAAACTCAGATGAATTTGAGAAGCAAAGCCACCCGCCACCCCCGACCAATGTCCGCCGCCCCAAGCCCGCCGCCTAGTAGTTCGGTTGCATATATATATGAAGAGTGCTTATGGGTGTGCGTCGGTTGCAAATAGCCCCGACGCACCCGCCCCAAGCCAGCCGTCCAGCCCCCGACGCCGCCGCCCCAAGCCCACCGCCCAGCCCCCAACCCAAGCCAGCCGCCCAGCCCCCGACGCCCCCGCCCCAAGCCAGCCACCCAGCCCCCGACGCCGCCGCCCCAAGCCCCCCGCCCAACCCCCGACCCAAGCCAGCCGCCCAGCCCCCGACGCCCCAACCCCAAGCCCACCGCCCAGCCCGCCGCCCCAAGCCCACCCGCCTCCCAGACCCCGACGCCCCCGCCCCAAGCCCACCGCCCAGACCCCGACCCAAGCCAGCCACCCAGCCCCCAACGCCCCAACCACAAGCCAGCCTTCCAGACCCCGACGCCCCCGTCCAGCCCCCGATGCCCCAACCCCAAGCCCGTCTCCCAGACCCCGACGCCTCCGCCCCAAGCCCACCGCCCAACCCCCGACCCAAGCCAGCCGTCCAGCCCCCGATGCCCCAACCCCAAGCCCGCCGCCCAGCCCCCGACACCCCCACCCCAAGCCCACTGTCCAGCCCCCGACCCAAGCCAGCCGCCAAGCCACGGACGGCCCAGCCCTAAGCGCGCAGCCCAGCCCTTATAACAGAGAGAGAGAGAGAGAGATCGAGAGGGAGAGAGGGGGGGTTACCTTCGGAAGAGAGAGAGGAGAGGACGCCGATGCCGACGACGACACCGACGCCGATCACCGAAGCCGACACCGGCGAGAGAGAGAGAGAGAGAGAAAGAGAGAGAGAGGAGAGAGAGTAAATTTGGAGGGAATGCAAAAAGTTTCCCCCGCCGTTCCATTTAAAGTCTGGAACGTTTATTTAGCGACGGACGAGCGACTGGTAAAAAACCGTCGCCAAGCGGTCGCCTTTTTGGATAAGTGTCGACTGAATATCCGTCGCTAAGTCGTCGAAAATATGTCCCGCCAATTTTCTACACAATTTTTGCCAAATAATCGACTGTGTAGCGACGACGGAAACTCCGTCGCTACAACACAGACACTCTAGCGACGGATGTGCGACCTTTCCTCCCCCTAAAATTAAAATAAAAATGGCAAAGGATTGTAGTCGGTAAACAGTCGCTGAGCGGCCACGAAACTGTCGCTAATACCGACGGAATAAGTCCGTCGCTAATAATCCGTCGCTAAATAAGTGTATTTTGGTAGTGATGGTAAAATAAAACACTACAATGCATTCTACATGAATCTAGGTCAAACTAGGCCAAAGTCAACTCTTGGTCAACTCTGGTCAACCCTAGAAGTCAAACTAGGTCAACTATGGTCAAACTAGGTCAAACAAGTGCACACTAGGTCAAACTAGTCTACACTAGTCTAGCAAGTCTATTCTAGGTCCAATAAAGCTGTACAAGCCCAATCTAGGCCTGTTAGTTAAACAAGCATACACCGGCCATAGGCTATTCTACCTAGGCCAACCCGAACACATACACCATGCCAAATCTATATCTAACCAATACACTATTGATATGTTTACATAACCTAATACATAACACATGTATTTATGTAGAATACATACATTTAGCAAACACACATACACATAATAGGATACTAATATATATATACCCTATACTCCCATTCCAAGTATCTATTTTAGATACCTACATATATAATACACAAACTATATATATATACACATTACTTATTTACATACATTTACATATGAAATTAAGATATATATATATATATATATATATATATATATATAGGGTATGAAAGTAGAGAGGAGAATGTGAGTGAGGGAAAGTGTGCATGTGTGTTTGTGTGAATGTGAGAGAACATAGTGTGTAGGTGTTAACAGTGAGTGATAGGGTGTCTACATGGATGTGTGTGTCAACATGTTGCTTGTGATAGGATTTAATAGGATAGTGTGTGTGTGTGGGTGTTGTGTGAGAGGGTGTACATGAGAGTGTAGGAATCAAGTGTGTGTGCTAGTGTAACATGTAGGAAAGATTAAAATCAGAATTCAGATTTTACTTCTAACATCAACCATTAAATCTCAAATTTTTAGCCTTGCACAACAGTCTAATACTCATAACAGTTCAAACATTCAAATCACCCCCATACTCTCAGGTATTTGGAAACAGGGAGTCAATTCAGGAATCCCAGATTTTCTAATATCAAACAACTCAGATTTGGGTTCAAAATAACAGTGAACTCAGGTTTGAATTCAGTTTTTTTCATAAAAACAGTCCACACTCATAACAGTTCCCAATTGAAATCAAATCACAACCAATGACACCCAAAATTGACACACCAGTAGTACATGCATAGACACAACTTAACAGGGTCTTAAACCATGTAATTAATAGCATTAAATGGGTCAATTTAGCTACCAAAATTCTAATTTAAAACTAGAAAAATACTCGGTTAAATATACTGATTTTTAGAAAAAAAAGGTAATTGACAAATGATGAATAAAATCAGATTAAATTAAGTTATCCATGGTTGGTAATGAATATACTATGTGTCTAGGTGTCTCTAGGAGTGTCTCTTGTCCACCACGAGGACACAGCCGTGTCCAAAATGAAATTCACCCAAACTCATACAAAACTGGACACACACGGGAAACAACCTCGTGCGGGTATGCACGCATGTCATACACCCGACATAGGCCAACCCAGGCCTCGTGGTCATGTCCCCACCTAGGCTAGGTCTTGGTGCACGTGTCTAAGTGTCTGCATCGTGTCCACCATGTCGCGTGTCCAAAAAAATGAGCCGTATCAGTAAGGAAAATTCCAGTACACAGTGTCAGCGTAATCCCCGTGCGCGAGGAATAACTCCCCAACCATTGCACGAGACCAAATGAAATTTGGGGAGCATGGTGACAGAACATGCCCCATTGATCCCACAAAATTTTGTGTCAAACAAGTTCGTGTCGTGTCCTGTGGAACCCCCGAATAGTAGGGGATCCGCCAGGCCTCGCGCGAGCATGTCCAAAATGTGTGCATGCGTGTCCAAAATGACACGACACGTGTACGAAATCATCCAAGTACACAAGAATCGTGTAAGCGACACCAAGACACAAATTTCCATTCAAAAAGTTTTACACAATGGATATTTCGTCGAACACTTAGGGCTGTCTCTGATACGTGTCCGATACGGACACGTACAGGACACAAATTCCATAAAATTCTATTTCTACAAGGTCAGGGTACTTAGGCCTAGGCATCCATGCAATTAAAACCAAAATTTAATAGGTGGATTAGGATTTTACCTATGGTGTTCTCCAACACAAAACCCCCTATGAATGAGGATTCCAAAAAGCCACCAAACTCCTTCAAATTGATAAAAAAACTGAGAACAACCAATTCCAACAGCAAAAAAACAATAATTAGAAACTATTGCAATTTGTTTGGATTAAAAAGGAGGTAAAATGAATTTTCTAGGGATTTTTGAAGTAGGGAAAATACCTCTTTCTAAACTTGCTCCTTCCTAAAGAGGCTAGCCCTAAATGGAGGAGAATATTTATAGGAGGGGGTTTCCCAAAGGGTGTAGTGGCTGGACAAATAGTGTTAGGGTTAGGGTTAGGCACTAGTTAATGGGCTTTGGGCCTATTTGGCTAGTTATTGACTTAATGATTAATCACAAGTCATGACTTATGACTTAAAAGTCTAACTCAAGTCATATAACCATACCACGGGTCAACTCTAGTCTAACTAGGGTTGTATAACTTAACCAAGTCCGAACTCAACTAGGGTTAGCTCCTAGGTTAGTCTACCATGGTCATTGCTAGTCAAAGTCAACCTAGTCAACCCTCATCCAAACAATTCCAAAATAAATTCTAAAAATTCCCATAAATTCAAATAAATTATAATAAATTTAAATAACCCTAAAAATGACAAAAATACCCTCAAACTAGAAATGTGGTAGTGACACTAACTCGCACTTCCAAACCGTGCTACCGACTTATCGCACTAACCTAAATTCGTTCGTACGATTTCTTCGTACCTACTCAACACGTTCCGAACAAGTCTTCGTACTAACTCACGTACATTCGACCGGATCGACTATATCCTCAACGTAATATTCATTCGCATATGCTCGGCCTATCGTTCAACTTATGCTTAACGAACCCTCGTCCGACGTATCATCCATAAGTACGACTTCGCACATAATCGTTCGACTTAATTCACCAAAGCATACTTGCATCGACTTCTATCATACCATTCCCACTCGAGTCTCGGTACAACATCGTTCGTTGAGGACAAACATAGCGTAACAACATGATCGTCTCGACAGAATCTATCGCAAGTCACCAAACGGCTTAACATAGCTATCGCCAAGTGGTATTCCATATACCACTCAGGATTCGAGCCTATCATTATCGATACAATACTTCTCTACACTGGCTCGCATAATTGGTATTGTATATACCATTTGAAATTGAGTCATTACTCGACATCACACACCGCATAGGTCCGACATCTATCTTCCAATCAACTATCCCATATGGCGATCTTTTCGATCCCAGCTCAAGCATTCTTCTTACTCAAGTTGGCACAACAACTGGACCAACATGCCCTATCGTTCGTTCAAGTTCGACATTTATTCGATCTAACCGTACTATGGTGATCATATCGATCACACCCGCATCATTCGTTTATTCAAAGTTCAACGCGATATTCGGCCAACATAAACGTTCGCCTACTCAACTCGACTTAGCGACCATCTCGACTCGTTATTATCGCATCCATGATCTTTCAATCTCACTCGTTGCAACTCGTGCAACAACTCATTTTCGATACTTACGGTCTTTACTCAGTCTTGCGCAACATATCGCTATCCATCCACATAGCCATACAACACGCATCATACCATATCGACTCATTGTACCGATGCAATGAACGATCTACGACTTGCTGCACTCCGTGCAACCAATGACACATAACCATTCTTATAGCCACATAATATGCATTGCCTCACATATCGACCCGTTGCACTTCGTGCAGCCAACAACACATATCTCCTCACACTTCGTACGACCAACAACACATAGCTCCTCGTACTTTGTGCAACCGACCACACATATCATTGCATTTCATGCAACCAACATCACCATATTCGTTGTACTTCGTGCGACCATTATTCCATAACTCGTTGCAGCTCGTGCAACCAACATCCCATAACTCGTTGTACTTCGTGCAACCAACACTCTCCGATGGCACCAGGAGATAGCGTGATAGTCACAACATACTTGTGGCAGACGTACGCACTTAATATAGACTTATTGTATGGAACATCCAATGTAGCATCGAGCAGATCCATGAGCCATGCAGTTGCAAAAATAATTTAGAGTCAACTGAATTCGATAGCGAAGTAACTGAGGATCAAAGAGATTCATGCACGGTCCAAAGGATGGAACCGCTCTAATACCAACTTGTCACGCCCCGATCCGAGAAATCGCTCGTCCTCGCTAGATTTTACCCGAATCATCATCCTCGCTGGGGCGTGATGCCGCACAAGCCTGGAGTTGCGCTCGTACAAGGCAAGATAACGGTTCACATAGTGATTATCTCAAATTCGTAACAAAACCAGCGGAAGAAAACAAAGAATAACATAAGAATCTCTTTTATTGATTATGAACTGAAGGTTACAAAGACTCTGAATAGCCCAACATAAAATTCCAATTGGCTACAACGCTCATGATCTCTCTAGCTCACAAAGGATTATATTGTTTCGTTCATTATGCCTCTTTATAGCCACCAAGTAGTCTTCGGCCGAACATCTCCATGTCGCGAGTCCGAATGCCTATGCAGTAGCTCCTCTTGAACGCCGAGGACTCCATGCCTTGGCACGTCCATGCCAAGCCCTGCCCCGAGCCGATCATATCCTGACCTGCACATAAATTAGTGGAAGATTAGTGCTTTCGTCCTCGCTTTGCACTGATCAAGACCCGCTCGCACCCAAACCAAACACTAACTCATATAGTAAAACATGCATCTTAATTTGGTGATCTTTCTATTTAGCCTTAGGATCAGTTTCATGGCAATATTCAGCATAGCAACTTATATGATTGTGTCCCATATCGTGTTCCTGCAGCAGATACAGTTAGGCATAATCTGAAACATAACATAGTGATTCGTGCTCATCCCGTTCCTCTTGTCTAGCCTGCCATAGTTAGAACTTACATAAGCAAACATACGATTCGTGCAACCGACCAATCATAACCGTAAATATATGTATAATGGGTGGCAGGCCCTACGCCTACACCCAGCTCTCATCTCAGCCCACCGGCCCTATCTATATGAAGGTCACAGTGTTTTGCACCGTATTGGACTTGGCATCTCTTATGTGTAAGCCTACAATCGCTTCGATACAGGTTGCTAGCCCAGCATCCGAAGGATCCCAAACTTACGAATATCATAGCTTATCACAACACGGGACGGTCATAATCCATCCGAATGTTGTGCACCATAAATACCACACATAATTCCCTCCTAGGCCGAACGGTCCCGGCGCCCCGGCGTAACCGTTCGAGGGAAGCTGCACCCGTACACGGGCCATCCGAGTCCATTGACCATGCAATACGTACCATATCATACAATCCATAGCATACCAACCGATCTTTCGTATTCTATAAACATAGTCTCGTACCATAAACATATTTGCGTCTCATAAACATAATCTACCATTCATATGGGGAGCTCCGTCGGCGTTATGCCCAAACACATCCATATTGATGCACGACGCCCAACGGCTTAGTCATCTTGTACTCATATTCAGCGCGTACCATTCGTAGTCATTCTCATAGCCTAGTTCCGTAGTTACTTAGTCTTTTCGTAGCATAAGTGCCCGAAGGCACGCTCAGCACCATAATCAATGTTTTACGCCTAGTGTTCAATGTTCTCGGAGCCGTGCACATGATGTACATCTCAATATCATCTTTCAATGTTCTACCATCATTGCCCTACCGCGACTCGTACACTTGATGTACGTCGCTTCAATTGTTCGATTGTTCAATGTTCTATCTTAGTGTTCGACACATACTGAGACCTTTACTCGCCGAGCCACGCTCGCTAACTCGATAATATCTTATGCACACCATAACATATTTTATTAGACGTGAAGGAATAGGGAGAGAGAGTCAAGAACCCGCCCACCTTAAGTCGATATGCCTTGCCGTTTCGTCGAGTTGAAGTGGCTCGCTTCCATAACTCGATCGCATAGCTAACTCCCAAACTTAGCCATTCCTTTGAACTACTTGGTTGATTTGGCCTATCGCACCCATGCCACAATCCGTTGTAAGGCCACGATTTGGTTTTGCGGACACTTCATTGCATAAGGCAAAATGCCGACCTCTTATCGTCCAGCGTAAAAGCATAGCCTGCACACCAAATCAACTAAAGTCAGCACTTGCTCAAACGGGACTTATTTTTTGCATCATTTTGATTCATAAATTCCAACTGACTCAAAGCTTACCTTTGGCCAACGTAACTCTTGCATCGATTCACATCGATACCTCATCGGGTCAACGCAACTCTTCGAGTCAACGACTCATCGTAATGCACCGATACGGAGCGGGGCATTACACACGACGTCCGACCCGAGGAAGGAATATATGCAAAAGATCTTGTGGTCGTGACTGCTCAAGATTACTAGGAACTGTTGTTTTCTTCCCACGCATGTATAATTCATGAACCCAAGTTTTTGGCTATGAAGGGTTAGAACACGTTTATATTATTTTAACTTTCTATCAATCAATACACACAACATACTAGGGTCTTGGGAATCCCCAGTTCCATCATCACTCACTTGTGGATGTTCTTGATTTTATTTGCATGTTTTATGTACTTGACCTAAATTACGACGACCGAATTGATGAACTTGAACATGACAACATGATCCCATTTGGTTAAACTTAATAGTGGCCCGTCAAGCTGCACTCTTGACAAGTACTCTTGACATGACAAGTAAACCTGACATGACATGTGAAATCTTAATTGTTGTTATGACAACTATTCCTATCTTGCTAAGTGTAACCCTTGTCTTGACTCCGTGATTGATTTTCCTTGATTGTGACTATACAGACTAACTATCTTGTCTTGTATTATGTCTATGACATGAATTCCTGGTTACCACGATTAGTGATGCTTAATGAATTAGACTAGGTTAACGACTAGATTGATACAGTAGTTCATGTAGAAGCATGGAAATTACTAAAAAAAGATCCATGCGGCCAGGAAACCCCATGCGGCTCATAAAGCCTATGCGGCTCAGAAAGTCATGCGGCATGAGGGACTATGCGGCCCAAGACATTCCATGCGGCTCAGAAGACACGTGGCGCAATAATGCTCCCCTCCGCCCTATGCTGCATTAATTACTTTGGCGGCTGACAACTCTGAAAAAAGAGATAGCCCTGACACAAGAGAGGCAATTATGACTCTGTCATAATAGACAGACCCCTAGGGAAGAGAAAGAGATCTCTGATACAATCCTCCGAGATCCATAAAAATGCCACGTGGCCTTGCCACGTGGGCGTTCGTATGCGGCTCGAGCGTAGACTTCCCATGCGGTTCAGAATGAAGCCGTCATATGCGGCTCAGGCCGAAACAGTCTCATGCGGCTCAAGCGGAGGCCTTCCCATGCGGCTCAAGAGGACCATATCCATACGGCTCAGGCGGATGCATCCCTATGCGGCTGACAATGATCATCTCCATTCGGTTTAAAGGTTCGAAGGAGGGGCCACTACCCAAGCAGCCCTGACACGTGGCCTAAACCTTATGCGGTCGAAACCTTATGCGGCTCAATATTTATGTGGTTCAGAACCACCAGTGGCTCCTAGGACACATGCCCTAAGCCGATCAATTTCCCAGATTTATTACAATCAGAGATTGGGTCAAATCCTAATAATCTGGGACACGTGGCAGGAAAATAAATCAAATTTATTCGAAGACATCAGAAGATCATTATGAGGAAGATTTATTCCAATCAGCATTAATTGCTGATGAGATTTGGTGTAATCTACACTTAATGGTCCAGATTCATCATACTCAAAACTTATGGCCTAGATTGACCAATCCACAGGCCGCCACCATCTCCAGTAAATAATCATTTACAACCCTAATGATCACACCCCATTCCTATAAATAGCAAGGTGCCATTCCCTTACGAAAAGGAGAGATTCCCTGACAATATACACAACGGAGGGAGTGTGACCAGAGAGACCCCTTTTCGAGATCAGAGAGTACTAGAAGACTTGGAGAAAAAGCAGAGAGGGAGCAAAGAGAGCATTTCTTCAATGTCGAGCAAATATTCTGGAGCCAAGGCTGCATACCGATCGTCCAAGGAGTAAGGCAGGGCTGTCGTCGCCTTCCCGAGCCTCTATCGTCACCCTCTAGAATCTAAAATAAACAATTATACTTAGTCTGCTGTACCGAGGCTTTCGTCCCTAGGCTTTCTTTGTACAAGCGAGTTTGTATTGTGAGTCGAAGTTCAGTCCTCCCATAAAACTGTTCTTTACTTTTACAATCAATGGAAAACACGATGGCGACTCTACTGGGGACAAATTTCTCCACGGCTGAGGAGTTGGTGACGCAGTCGGATGCAGCCAAGCTTGGCTCCACGCAACAGAAGATGGTCGTCCATTTCGACCAACAAGCGTTTGAAGAGATGCTCTCTGAAGGAAGTGCTGACCCGATCCAGAAGCGAACCCGCACAAAGAAAGCTCGCTGCGAGTGGAGGCCAAAATCGTTTGCTCCTCCACAAGCTCTGGATGGGGTACTCTCTGCTACCCAAGGCGACGAGGGTGATTCCCATACGGCTCCACTTCGAGCCGTAAAGAACTCTGCTGTCCCCGAGTCCGGCAGAAAAAAGCATTACGATGCTGGACTTGCAGGGACAAAGAGCGACTTTATGCGCCCCAAGAAGAAGCCGAGCACTCCTGTAGCCAAATCTGTCAACCATATGCAGGAGGCTCATGCGGGTGGATCTACCGGCCGCATGAAGAAAATCCATGCGGCCAGATCATCCAGCCGCATAAAGAAGACTCATGCAGCTGAGACTTCCAGCCGCATGAAGAAAGCCTATGCGGCTACGTCTGCCAGCCGCATACGGACCAA
The DNA here is from genome assembly GCA_029216955.1 of Iris pallida. Lineage (NCBI taxonomy): Eukaryota > Viridiplantae > Streptophyta > Magnoliopsida > Asparagales > Iridaceae > Iris > Iris pallida. Next base: position 24,795,477 of record JANAVB010028000.1, on the reverse strand, counting down.
CGATGACAGCCGCATGACGCCTACTCCCCACGGCTCTGTCTTCGACTGTCTCTCGTACGGTCCTGATCTCTTGTGCTCCCAAGAAGATATGTCTGACTCTCTCCAGTATCACTTAGACTCTTCCTACTATGTGCCGTATGCACTAGAGCGAAGAAGTCTAAAGCAGCGCGAGCCTGGCAAGTTCGGTCCGCTGATCTGACCTCTAACCATCCGAGCGTTCTGCATACTGCTACGTGGGCCTCAGATGGGAAGTTGTACAGAACCACTCGAGTCCAGCCCCCGGCGACAGACGGACAGAGAGGTTCGCAAAAGTCTCCCAAAATCCCAAGAGCAAACATGGTCGGTCCAGACCCATCTGACTTGCGTGAGGCCATCCTCCACATGGAAAGAGAAGATGCATCACGGTGTAAAGAGTCCTCCCACGGACGTCACTGCACCCAAGTCATCGTCAACTGCTGCTGCAACAGCGCGACGATACGAGAAGACCGGCAGTTTATCTTTCAAAGACTGCAACAGCCATCTTCAGAAGACGAGGCACTACCCATCGCCTCCTGCAACTCTGCTCGAAAAGTCCCCGCTGATGGTAGGAGGAAGAAGACAAATGTTCCCAACCCAAAGATCTCAACCACTGCGACTAAAAGACTGTCGTCTAAACGGGTGCCCACTACCAGAGTTTTCCAAGGTACTCGCTCTAAGACGAAATCTGCTACAGTAGAAGATTCGTCGTCCACAACGTAGGGGGTTGCTGGGGCTGGGGGTAGCACCCCTCCGAACCTCCACAACAATCCGATGTTCCAAGAAGACGAGCACGGGGAGACCACTCTCCCATCAGGTACAACAGGTGCTGATGTCCCCGAGGACATCCATGACTCTCAAGACGAGACAAACTCGGAGACTGGGGATACTATTCCTTCTGAGTCTATCAGAAGGGAACATACCCACATACCCCGATGACTTCTCACTACAGGGGTACGATTCGGAAGGCGCTTCCTCCACCACTCCGTCTATCTCTCCTCATGTGAAGACGGTATTCATGACAGACAGCAACCAAGGTAGTTCCAGTGATCGCCAATGCATCGACACTCTAGAGGCCATACTGCATGCCTTGGTCAAGTCTATAGACGAGATCAAAGCGGCCCTTCCAACTCTCCAAGGAGGGACGACTGGCCAAACAAGTGCGGGTCCCGCTGTCAATGCGAACTCGAACTCAGCAACACCGAACCCGGGCAACAGTCCTCCCGAAGTAACGGCCCCCACCGCTGTGGATGAGGCCCACGAAGCGAGAAGAGAGGTCCATGAGCTCCGAGCCATGTTCCACGCTCGAGAAACTCTCAAGACCTCAGAATACGGCAACCATATCCTGCTGCATGGAGGGATGTTCCATTCCCACCAAGATATAAGCCGCTCAACATCAATCCTTATGATGGCAAGACCTCAGCAAGTCGGTACATCACTTACTTCGAGGTCACCACCTACCATCTGCCCCATGACGATGCCATTCTCATACGATTATTCATCGGGGCATTGGAAGGAGTCGCCTTCGACTGGTATCGCAATCTGCCGGACAACTGTATCTACTCCTTCGCCGGCTTCAAGTGCATGTTCTTGGAGAGATTCTACGAAGTAGGGCAGGACATCACCATGTCTACCCTCATGGACGTCGTCCAAGGGGAGAAAGAGCTGACAAGGAACTACATCGAGTGGTTCTGCCAAACCACCATGAAGTTGCCCTCTGGAAACCCGGATTCCTCCTTGATTGAAATTTGCCAAAAGAGACTGCTTCCAACAATCAGTCTCTAGATGGGCGAAAGTCAATTCAAGGATTGGAAGACGTTCATCATCAGCGCCACAAGCGCCGAAGAACGATTGAAGAAGGCTCGCCAACTGGGATTGCATATCTCGGACGGAGAGAACAAGGGCAAGCGTCCCAACAACGATAATAGGGGTAGCCCCTCCAACAATCGGGACAGCAGGGGAAAGCAGGCTATGGTGGCCAATACAGCACAGAAACCTGAGCCAAAGCCGGCAGACAAACAATGGCCGTAAATCACTTACTCCTTCGAAGACGGTCACGTCAAGTGTAGGAACGAAATCGTAAAGCACAATACTCTAGAGGGGGTGAATAGAGTAGACAGCGAAAAATTGCTAATAAAAAATGTTAGCAGCAAGATCACAGAATAATAATCACAACTAAGTAAAGTAAAGGCAGAGATAAGAAAGCAAGCACAAAGACAGCGATGTATACTGGTTTTCCTCTGTTGAGGACTAATCCAGTCGGTAGAACTCTTGCTACCAGTTGAATCCACTATTGGCAAACCACAAGTTTTCTTACGAAGTCCTTGCAACTTCTACAACGCGAGCTTTGATACGAAGAACTCGTCCAACTTCAAATGTGAAGAGGTATTCTTCAATCAAGCCTTCTGATTACAATCTCTCAGAAACTTCTAGACCGTACCGTACTGGCAAATCGACTAGAGGATTGTAATTGGCTTGGGATCTAAAATTTAAAGCTCAAAAAAACTCTTTGGAAGACTGAAAGCTTTAGATAGAGAGAAGATTGAAAGTGAATGAGTGAGTTGAAATGACCGAAATCCTTCTCTATTTATAGGAATTCCAAAGACAGACTTCTGGCAGAATTCGGATAGAATTCGGACAGAACTCTATAAGGAAATATCGGCCAAATTCGCAACTGCAGGAGGACCAAGTTCCAGATAATTCAAAAATTAAACAGCCACCAACCGAACTCTGGCCGAACTCTGGCCGAGTTCTGTCAGGGTTAGGTTAGGATTTTAAAAACAATTTTTGGGAATTTTTGAAAACCTTTTTGAAGCTTTTGTTTAAAAGAATGTTTTTCAAAACAAAGGATATTTTAAAAGTATTTTGAAAATATTTTGGAATAGCCTATTTGCCAGTACGACTCGGTGTACAATGTATTCCTAGACTGAATAAAATGAAAAATACATTGCTTAAAGGAAATACAGACTCGAGCAGGCAAACATAGCTTCGGTCTTGAACTGTGTAGATAGCTGTCCTTGTTCATATCCAAGAGTTCGATACATCCTGACTAGCTTCAAATATCCAGATAGAATTTGATCAATTATTAAAATCAGGTTGACCATATGACCAATGGGCCGACAATCTCTCACATTTTGATAATTGACAAACTATGAATGATATAACATTTAAGCTTGAAAATAGAATCAAAAAAATAGTACATGTCCTGTATTTTCTCAAACGAATGTTAGATCTTTATTTTTCTCCCCCGTTGTCATTTAGCAAAATAATTGCAAAAGAAGAAAAGAAACTCCCCCGCAATCAATACATAAATAACAAACAGTGAAGAAACACAAGAAAATACAAAAAATAATAGTAAAGAAAATTTGAATGACATCACAGGCATGTATTTGTACTCAGGCAGTTTAGAATAAATAAAGAATTATATCACAGGTAGTTTATAGTAGAGAAGCAGATAAAGAAATGCTAAGTAAATAAATTGATGTGAACCATAAACTACGAAATCCATAAAGATAAAGATAAAGATGTTCAGATGACATCAATAAAATCAAATCCAGTACAAGTCCTCAAAAATACTGATAATAAAGTCTGAACAATAGAAAAACTTGGAATGTCGGAGCATTTCCAAGTGTACAGTAGATAATGTCTAAGTCTCATATCAACTAACATATCAAAACTCCTCATCATCATCATCATTATCATCATCAGTATGATGACCAGCATGTCCAGAAGGACCAACTCCAGAAGTACTCGTGCCAGAAGGGTGAGGAGGAACGCTAGTGTAAAACTCACCAACATAATCACGAGGAGGAGCACGGTCAGAACGGTACCAATCATATGCGTTACCGGGCTGGAAGTAGGCATGAACAGCCTCATCCTCACAGCGGTAACCAGAGAAAGCTGGATCTCTAGGGATGGAACCGACTGAATGTCCAGTCTGGGCGAAACGAAGATCAGCTAATAAATTTGCAATCGCCTGATAACGGATGACGTCGCGGAACTCACGCTCGCGAGCCATGTCCGTCATCGAGACGTGCAAATCTGAAAGGTGCTGGTGTATGCCCTCAAAAGTCATAGCATACTGCTGAGGAGGTGGAGGAGGTGGAGCAGTAGCAGGAGCAGGAACAGGAGCAGATGCAGTCATACTGCGATGAGATAACTTGAGAACCTTGGGCTCAGGATCTTGAGCACAAGTAGATAAGTCAATGTCGAAACGCTGGAAGATGCATAGGAGAATCATCGCATAAGAGAGATTTCTATCTCTTGTACGACAATGTCCCATCATCTGAATAATGGTCTTATGGACAGAAAATGGAATCCCCTTAAGAATGTGATACATAGCAGATAATTCAAGAGACGTGACATCATCCTTCGAAGTAGACTTTGGAAGGAGAGTAGAGTAAATGATACGGTACAATTCATAATTAAACAAGATCAGGTTGTTTGCCTTAAACTTTCCAGAGCGAACTCTATCAGGTGCACAAAGTTCAGCTTTGAAACTTGTAAGTGTCGTGCCTTCAGGAAAATCAAACTCAGTGATGTCAACAAGCGGTTCACCTTCGTTGGGAATACCAAGGATCTCCGCTAAGAGAACATCATTGAAGTTGATATCTAATCCTCCAACACGTGTGCTTACATCAAAAGTGTTTAATTTGATATTACGGTAAAATAATCTAATGGCATTAGTTGCTACGGGAAAACAGAGTTTAACAAAATGCTGTAATCCTAATGCCTCAAAGAAATGGCGATGATCAGAAAATACAGCCCACTTGATGGGTGCGCCTGTGTATATGGATCTCATGGAGAAGTCTCCATACCACAGTAAGGCTTGGTCTAGGGTTTGAAAGTAAAATCCGTCGAACGTGCCGTCGCTAGATTGGACTGGCAAAAATAGAAAATTAGTCGGTGGATCCGAAGATGAACCTTCCTCACTTGGGTTGGTTATCTTCTTCCTCTTAAAGGGGTTGAATCCTTTAGGTGCCATTTGTGCAAATAGAAGTAAATATGCACTAATTGAAAAGTGGAGAAAGATGGAGTTATACCTCCCGAAATCAAAGTATGTCGAAGAGAACGAAGAACTCCGTACGAATCCAAAGTTTGGATTGATTTCACCACTTGGATTAGAAGAAAGGGGGTGGTGAAAAGCTAGGGTTCGGGGCTCCTTCGCGGCTGCTGTTGCTGGTTATGATGTGGTTTAGAAGCAATGAGGAAGAAAGGCTCTCGGGTTCTGGTATATATAACCTGACACCCTCAACCGAACTCGGGCCAAATTCGGTCCGAATTCTGGCCGAATTCGCCTGGGTTTGGTTTGAAATACTTTCTTATTCATTGGCTCATTTCAAATATTTAATTCAAAGATTAGTAATTTTGACATTAAAAATAATATAATTAATGTTATTTTATAAATTAAATTCTGTTACACAGCGACTGTTTCAGATTAGCTGTAGGAGTACTGTCCCAGCTGGCGGAGGTTCACCGGGGAACTCTTATGTACCGCTTCGCTTCAATCGTAGTTGTGGTGACAGACAGACTCTTTATTGGCTTGTCTCTAACACAGTTTTTGTATATTGAAATAAAATCATAAAATAAAATTAATTAATATTATTGACGTCCAAAATTTCTAATTCTCGACGTAAATAATTGAAACGATCTTCTGCTAGAGGTTTTATGAAAATGTCAGCTAATTGATTCTCAGTATCTATGTATACAAGGTCAATATCTCTATTTTGATGATGATCTCTAAGAAAATGATGTCTAATCTCGATATGTTTAGTACGAGAACGACATACAGGATTCTTAGTCAAATTAATAGTGCTCGTGTTATCACAGAAAATGGGAATATGTGTATAAAATAAATCATAGTCTTCCAAGGTTTATTTCATCTACAAAATCTGAGCACAACAACGTCCTGCGACGATATACTCAGCCTCTGTTGTTGATAGGGCTACAGAATTTTGCTTTTTACGAAACCATGAGACTAAAGCTTTGCCTAAGAAATGACATGTGCCACTGGTACTTTTTCTATCAACTTTGCATCCAGCAAAATCTGCATCCGAATAACCAGTAAGGTCAAAGGACTTAGTTTTGGGATACCACAAGCCAACAGAAGAAGTGCCCTTAAGGTATCGAAAGATACGCTTAACTGCGCACAGATGTGATTTCTATGGATTAGCTTGAAAACGTGCATACAGGCAAACTGTCACGACCCGCACCCTAGAATTAGGGTACGAGAACGTAACAACGCCCAGCCTACGCCGCAGTGTCGGCAGTAGAATGCTGTCCTAGGTCTCATGCATCTAACAGTATAAGGCTAAGAAGTTAATACTCCCAGAATGGGGATGACATAGCAGAATGTAAACTCAATCACATCTAAGGTAGAGCATAATGGAAGATAGAAAAAACATAAAATCCAAAAGAGATACAAGAGATAGAAGTCTAAGTGTCTAAGATACATAAACCCAGAAGTACATCTCAAAACTCAAATACAGTAATCCACAAGTAAATACAACTTCCAACAAAATGAAATAACTATCTAAACAACCTCTACTGTGTCTCCTCTAGGCTAGCAGGCAATCCCAGGCCATCTGTAAAATTTATCAACAGGTCCAGTCAGGACAGGAGCGAGCACAATACATCTCATGTAGTTCATATCATGTCAGGAAATATAAAGCAGGCAATAGAATAAGATACATGAAACGCTGTAAGAAGATGTACATAAAAACATGAGAGATATTTGATAACTGGAAATATATATACATGATAAGTAAGAACTGTAAGTGACTAGTAATTTAGAGTACGAGATGGCATGTAATTGGCTTAGGTTGTACATGATGAACATGAAAAGTAACAGAGTGTACATGATGGGTAAATCACATGACCATTTATACTCACCCCTACCCACAATCAATACACAAGGATCTATTCAAGTTACGTTACGGACATGATGTTTTGGTTATACAAGAAACACATGAGGAAATATAAGCGTACATGAAAGAACATGAGAGTACATAAACGTACATGTAAGAACATGAGAGAACATGAGTGTACATGAATAACGCAGAAGCAACGAATACATGATGTACATGAAACACATGTCATAAAGTATCCGATGCGCCCGCTAAGGGGGTAACATCCTAAGAAATGATCCGTATAGTACCAATCCGTGATGATAACGTGACAGCATCAAGTAAAAGTAATCTAGAGCGAGAATATAATTCATGACAAGTATGAAACGATCAGAGAATGTACTCGCCTGATATCTGAATGTCCAAGGTAAAGATACTGTCCGAGGAGATGTGTCTGGCTCCTAATTAGAACAGCACAAGTCACAACATGTCCAGAAGGGTAATATAAAGCACTACAATGCATTCTATATGAATCTAGGTAAAACTAGGCCAAAGTCAACCCTTGGTTAACTCTAGTCAACTGTACTAGTCAAACTAGGTCAAACTAGGTCATGTCCTAACCCAGCAAGTCTTTCTAGGCCTAACCAAGACTATCCTAGCAAGCACACATCAATACAAGGTTATACAAGCCAACATACACCCAACTCTATATAGCATGCAATTATTCAATACTCAAATAGGCAAGAATTCACATTGGATATACACTAGGTAATCTATTACTTTAAACTATATATGTCTACACATATATACACATGCATATATTGGTATTCAATATTAGGTCTATAATCATGGCATTTCAAATGGTTATATAAACTTATATATTACAACACAATATGCTAACATATATATAATATACATACATAGCTAAGTTAACTGTATTCATAAATACTTATTTAAGAGGCTATGTGTGTGTATGTGAACATGGCAAAGGGGCAAGTGAGGGTTAAATGGACATACATAGTGTATACATATCAAAGAGTGTCAAAGTGTAAGTGAACAAAGTGTCAAGTATGATAGTGTCTACATAGTGTAAGGGGTACATGAGGTAATATAGGATTTGTGTTAACATAGAACATTACATCTCATTAACTTGTATATTGCATACATTACATCTATTATTACATTACATTCATGCTTGCATTTATTCATCATTCATTTATTCTCTTGCACTACTATATGCACCATACATTACATACTATGGAACCTACATATTCATTACAAGCCATACTTATTCATGCTTACATTAGATAGGATACTTATACCTCATACATTATTTATTTAAACATTTACTCATGCTTGTATTCTCTATTTAATTACATAATGTATATACATTAACACGGGTTAAAATCAAATAGAACATTATATTACACACAAGGGTGCACAAAATGCATATGCCGAATAGTAACTCCTACTAATAATCAATACTGTACCATCTCAGCATGAATTAAAATCTAGGATTAAAGTATGTTATAGATCTATGTGTTAGCTTTCCGAAACTTCAAACGGATCGCGTTTTCGTTTTCGGAAACTCCCGGAATCGCGAAAACACCGAGAACGCGTTTGTCTTTCGTACAGCTGACACTCAAATAATTTTCCAGAAAGTTACAGAAAGAATTAGGCCTATTAATATATGTTTTTGGAAAGCTAACTTCAATACGCTTCTTTTAAAAAAAAAGAGAGATTAAACCGAGCTTTGAGCTAGAAGTTATGACATTTTTAAGTTAGGGCTGAAATTAAAAACGTGGATAAAAATTATGACGGATTTGGGTAGTTTGAGACAAAAGAACACAAGTATATAACATAATATATCAAGAACTCACTCTCTACACTAAGGGGGCGTTTGGTATGCGGAATACTATATAGCCGGGAATTCTATATTTCCGGGAATCAAATTCCAAGGAATTAAATTCCCAGGAAAATTATATTCCCATGTTTGGTGACAATATAAATATTCTCGGGAAAAAATAAAAAATAATAATAACGAAAAAAAAATGAACAAATAAAAAAAACCGATAAAAGGACAAAAAATCGGTAAAAACGAAAAAAATCGTAAAATCCACAAAATAACAAAAAACGACAAGAACGACGAAAAACGATGAAAAATCGGTTAAAACGACAAAAATGACCAAAAAGCGACAAAAAATGTATAAACGACAAAAATAACAAAAAAAAGGGTAAAAACGACAAAAATAACCAAAACACGACAAAAACGACATAAAATCGGTAAAAACGACAAAAAAACTAAAATGCGGCAAAAACGACAAAAAAAAAATCGGTTAAAACGACAAAAAATGACAAAAATTCGGTTAAAACAAATAATCGATAAAAACGACAAAAAAGAACACAAAATCGGTTAAAACGACAAAAAATCGGTTAAAACGACAAAAAATAACCAACAAGCGACAAAAACGATAAAAAACGGTAAAAGCGACAAAAATGATAAAAACCGACATAAAATATATAAAAATGACCAAAAAGCGAAAAAAAACGACAAAAACGACTAAAAATCTGTAAAAACAACAATAAAAAAATACAAAAAACGACAAAAAAATCGCTTAAAACGACAAAAATTGACAAAAAAGCGACAAAAAGGGCAAAAGTTGGATTAAAACGACAAAAAATAATCAAAAAGTGACAAAAAAAGACAAAAAGGGATAAAAACGACAAAAAATTGCTTAAAACGACAAAAAATGGGTTAAAACGACAAAAAATGACAAAAAAGCGATAAAAACGACAAAAAAAAATTAAAAAGTGAAAAAAAGTTAAAAAAATGAGTAAAACGGCAAAAAATTGCTTAAAACGACAAAAAATTGGTAAAAACGACAAAAAAATGACAAAAATGACAAAAAATTGGTAAAAACGAAAAAAATAACAAAAAAGATAAAAACGACAAAAAATAATCAAAAAGTGACAAAAAATGGGTAAAAACGACAAAATCGCTTAAAACGACAAAAATTGGTAAAAACGACAAAAAATGACAAAAAAGCGATAAAAAACGAAAAAAATAATCAAAAAGTGACAAAAAGGACAAAAAATGGCTTAAAACGACAAAAATTTGCTTAAAACGACAAAAAATTGGTAAAAACGAAAAAAATGACAAAAAACTGATAAAAACGACAAAAAATAATCAAAAAGTGACAAAAAATGGGTAACATCGACAAAAAAATCGCTTAAAACGACAAAAAATGGTAAAAACGACCAAAAATGACAAAAAAGCGATAAAAACGACAAAAATAATCAAAAAGTGAAAAAAAAAGGGATAAAAACGACAAAAATTGCTTAAAACGACAAAAAATTGGTAAAAACGACAAAAAATGACAAAAAAAACGATAAAAACGACAAAAAAAGAAAAAAAATTTCAAAACTAATCAAAATTGATCAAAAAAGAAGAAAAAAATTTAAACAATTTTTTTTTTGCCCGGTCAAAAAAAAATACCCACCTATTCTCAAGGGATAGAATTCCCATGTTTTGTGGATAAACTATTTACCCGGGTATTTCTAATTCCCGGAAATAAATTTTTTATAAGCCAAATACGTGGTAATAGATTCCCATCTTAAATTTTTCCGGGAATAAAAAAAAAATACCGCGTACCAAACGCCCCCTAATATATATATATATATATGAGACACTATAGAACACATCTGCAATACAAAAATATGAGATTAAACATGTAATAATTCATTCATATATAACAACAACACATAGTGTGTCCAAATTTGGGGTTTTCCCATATGGACAAAACCACAACACAAAGGACACTCCTATGACCTCCAAATGGACACGAAATGGACACAAATGGAGAAACAACCATGGAGGTCATTCCTATGGGTTCAAAATAGACCTATATGCATGAGAAAATGAAAAGGAGAAGGGATTTATACCTTCCGGTAGATCGAATCAAAGAAAAGCCTTCCCGGAGCGACACCGACACGTAGAGATTCCAAAAGGACACGAACGAGCTCCGAATCCTCCCAAACTTGGGTAGCTTCCTCCTTGGCTAGAATGGAGAAGGAAAGAAGAAGATTTGGTGGCGAAATGGAAGGATTTGGTGGAGAAATTGCTAGGGATTGCTCTCTAGGAATTTGGGGAAGAACAAGAGAGAGAGTGTGGATGAGAATAATGAAATGAACTTGAGCCTATCCTCTCCCAAAGTGGCTGGCCATATGGGGCTATTTGTCCTATTATGGTAAGGTCCAAAATGCCTCCACTAGCCTATTCTATGAGTATTAGGACAGGGCTAATTGGTTGGGACTAAATTAGTCATTCTAAAGTCTCTAATCACACTAACCTTATCCATAATAATTAGTCTAACCTCTAACTAAAATATTTTTATCATGTGGACTAAAATTAATATCATGTGGGCCATGCCTAACTAGTGTGTAGGTCCTACTAGAGTCAAACTACCCCCGGGTCCCCGTTTCAAGTCGGATTGAGTTAAAATTCGAACCCGACTCAAATAACCCCAAAACAATATCATAATAATAAAATAAATTTCAACCCCAAAATAATATCATAAATAATAAAATAAATTTTAAAAATATTCAAAAATATAAAAATGACAAAAATACCCCTGTTTTTGGAGGGCTTGTCGGCGGGTCCAGAGCAAAAGGGGGTCCGGCCATGCTCGAACGTGGCTGGGCGCTCGGCGAAGCCCTCGGCGAGGAGGGTGGCGTGCTGGATCGGCGTCGGGCGCACGGCCAGCGGTGGAGTCGCGCGACAGCGCTGCGCAAGGGGGCGGCGGCCACGGCGAGGTGAGGGTTGGTTAGGGTTTTCTTATTTTGATTTCTATTTTCTTTTTCTCTGGTGGGATGTGATGGGTGGCGGTGATGGTGGTGGCTGGGTTTCCAGGGTGATCGGCCACTGGCCAGGCTCTGTGGTCGTGGTGGTGATCGGGGGGTTTTGGTGGCGATGGGGTTCGGAAAGGCCTTGCCGTGGTGGTGGTGTGATGATGTCGTGTCTGGGGGGTGGTGATGGTAGTTGTGGTCGGGTTTGGCAGGGATAAGGGAGAAGACGGGCGGTGCTGCCAGTAGCGGTGGTGGCTGTGGGATGGTTGTGGTCGGGGGCTGTGGATATTGTTTGCCACAGGTTTGGTGGCTGTGACGGTGTGGGTCGATGGCTATGATGGTGGTGGTCGTGATGCTTAATGTGGGTGGCGGCACGATTCTGGACGAAGGCGGAACAGGGGTGGGCGGTGATTGGGTTCGACCGCGGTCAGGACAGGCCAATGCCGGGTTTGGATGACGAGTGCGGATCAGCGGTGGTTTGTACTATTCGTGTCGAGATGTCAACACAGACATAGGAACTGGGTTAGAGTTTAAGCTTAGGGTTTGTTGTGTCGAAGGTGTTTCTGACACGAGGAATCAATGTATATTGTAAAATATGGAATAAAATATTGGATTGGGACGGGGACGGGGACATGGACACGATGCACTCACGTCGAAAATTTATTTGTGGATGAATAATGTGGAGGAGTATCTGCCTATTTATAGGATGTGGGAATTCCCAATTAGATATCGATTAGGATTTAAATTCCCCAATATAGATAATTCAATACTTAATTTAATTTAAATCAATAATTCAAATCCAAATCAAATCCAAATTTAAATCTAATTTCAAATTAAATATCTATTTTAAATCAAATTAAATTTCTATTATAAAATCCATGAGATAAATCAATTTTAAATATTTAACTATTTAAATAATCCAAAAATTTTAAATCAAGATTTAAATGTCCCAATAATTTCATAATATATTTTTCTAAAATACTATTAATATTAATTTCGAAAATTACATTATTAATTAGAAATAACTCAAATAAATATTTATGAAATATATATGTAAGCATAAATAATGCATACTTTTTCTAGTACACAATAAAATATTATTTGATTAATAACTCTAAAAAACAAAAAAGGCTTTTTATAACAAGAATAATAATTATATATAATATTTTGAAAGTGTATAAAATAGAAAAATATTTTTCTAAAATATGTACGCTCGCACATATTTGCACTCATCGAACAAAACGAAAAATAAAATTTCGTGCACGACGTACAATACGACTACGCGACGTATAATACAAAATTTTTAAATCAGTACCAAAATCGCTAAAAATATAGTAGAAATTTAGTAATTTTATAGAGTTTGCGAATCTTTTCATAGTTATTGTACTCTTTGCCTAGGGAGGACAAAGGATTTACAATATCCAAGAATCTTTCGAACATTTGAGTAACTGTTTCGTTGGGCTTCATCTTAAACACCTCATACTCTTGAGTAAGTCTGCTGACTTTAGATTCTTTGACTTGAGTCGTGCCTTCATGTGTGTCTTCGAGTAGCTTCCACACTTCATTAGCCGTTGTGCCGATAGACACCCTGTTAAATTCAGTTCTGTCTAAAGCACAAAATAGAGCATTAATAGCACGTGCGTCAAGACTGGCCTTTTTCTTTTCCTCCTCTGTATATCTGCTATGGGGGTTTTTAACTAAAACTCCATCAACATTTATACGAGGTGGCTTTTGATAGCCATCAATAACAATAGACCATAAATCAAAGTCAAGAGATTTCAAGAAGAAACTCATCCGTGTTTTCCAATAGGTATAGTTCGTACCATCAAACAGTGGAGGTCTGTTTGTGGCCTGGCCTTCACTTGTGAATTTCACAGTTGCCGTGTGTTGTGCTGTGATATATATAACAGTTAATTAAAATGAATAAATAATTGCACTATTACCTTGCTTTACCTGTAACACCCGCTCTGATACCAATTGTTGGAACGAAATCATAAAGCACAATACTCTAGAGGGGGGGTGAATAGAGTAGGCAGCGAAAAATTGCTAATAAAAAATGTTAGCAGCAAGATCACAGAATAATAATCACAACTAAGTAAAATAAAGGCAGAGATAAGAAAGCAAACGCAAAGACAGTGATGTATACTAGTTTTCCTCTGTTGAGGACTAATCCAGTCGGTAGAACTCTTGCTACCAGTTGAATCCACTATTGGCAAACCGCAAGTTTTCTTACGAAGTCCTTGCAACTTCTACAACGCGAGCTTTGATACGAAGAACTCGTCCAACTTCAAATGTGAAGATGTATTCTTCAATCAAGCCTTCTGATTACAATCTCTCAGAAACTTCTAGACCGTACCGCACTGGCAAATCGACTAGAGGATTGTAATTGGCTTGGGATCTGAAATTTAAAGATCAAGAAAACTCTTTGGAAGACTGAAAGCTTTAGATAGAGAGAAGATTGAAAGTGAATGAGTGAGATGAAATGATCAAAACCTTCTCAATTTATAGTAATTCTAAAGACAGACTTCTGGTAGAATTCGGACAGAATTCGGACAGAACTCTATGAGGAAATCTCGGTCAAATCCGCAACTGCAGGAGGACCAAGTTTCAGAGAATTCAAAAATCAAACGGCCACCAACCGAACTCTGGCCGAACTCTGGCCGAACTCTGGCCGAGTTCTGTCAGGGTTAGATTAGGGTTTTAAAAACAATTTTTGGGGATTTTTGAAAACCTTTTTGAAAACCTTTTTGAAGCTTTTGTTTAAAAGAATATTTTTCAAAACAAAGGATATTTTAAAATTATTTTGAAAACATTTTGGAATAGCCTATTTGCCAGTACGACTCGGTGTACAACGTATTCCTAGACTAAATAAAATGAAAAATACGTTGCTAAAAAGAAATAATGACTCGAGCAGGCAAACATAGCTTCGGTCTTGAACTGTGTAGATAGTTGTCCTTGTTCATGTCCAAGAGTCCGATACATCCTGACTAGCTTCAAATATCCAGACAGAGTTTGATCAATTATTAAGATCAGGTTGACCATATGACCAATGGGCCAACATCAAGCCCATCTTAGACATGCTCATACAAGGAGACAGAATCCAGCTTCCTCCACCAAGATAGGAACCGCGGCCGGCAGAGATGGAGAACCCAAAGTATTGCCATTATTACCGCTACGTACACCATGCTACACATGACTGCTACCAGCTAAAACGGTAAATCCAAAACCTCATCGATTCGAATGCTCTGGCTATCGATTTCGAAGAGGTAACCGTGGCAGCCAACATGGTGTCAGTACAATTCGGCAGCTTCCCTCCGACGGAAACTCAAGATGGGGTGGTCCCCATCCCTCTGGCAACAATGGAGATTGCTAATCTTCCTCCTCCCCGAGATCAGACCGCTGGTCTAGTGCCCCTCACCACATCACGAGGGAAGGTCATGTGGATCCATCCAGACTTGGTATCGGAAGTGACTCGCCCATATCGTCTTCTACCTACAAGAAGAAGAGTGGAAAAATCAGGTCCTGCAACACAATCTCGACAGACATCGAAGAAGCTACAGCCGTCATCACACGGTCTGGGACGCAATCCCAAAGTGTGGTTGACAATCCAGTTGAAGATCATCAACCCACTACAACTGATGCTCCGGGACCGGCTCAGCCTCGGACGACCGACAAGCCTAGGCTGAGAGAGACTCGCTTTGACAAATCCCTCCGAAAAGAGGCGTCACAAGGGCTGGAGAAGCACTACAACTTTGACATCTTAGCACAATTGGCCAACACACCGGCCAAGTTGTCATTATACGAGCTTTTGTGACTCTCCAAGGATGTTCGTGCGGCTTTGAGCGATGCACTCCAAAACGCCGACACGTACCTCGCTCAGGTCAACCTCACAGGAGAGATCCCGCCTGCAGATCTCCAAGACAGCGCCTGTACGGGAGCAATGCCCAACATCGTCTTCACTCCGCAGGATATGTTCATCAAAACCAACCTGCACGATCGCCTGCTATACTACACTGGATACATCGGCGACGTAAAGGTGGATCGGATGCACATTGATCCTGGCTTTTCCATAAGCATTATCCTGAAGGGTCTGCTACATCATCTCCGCATCCCAATGCATCGCCTGACGCCTACAAGCACTACCATCAGCGGTTTCAATTCGGACGGGAGCTACCCAATTGGAAAGATTCGTCTGAAGTGTCAAATTGGCGACCACCAATCCGAAGTCACCTGCTACGTCATAGATGCAGACACTTCTTACAACATCCTCTTAGGGCATCCATGGATACACGATTATATGATCGTGCCTTCCACGCTGCACCAATGCTTCAAATACGTCGACAAACACGGCTTCGTGAGGACGAAATTTGCTGATATCGATCCCTTCAAAGGGGTCGAATCCTACTACTCAGACTCCTGCCTGTACGAAAAGTCGAAGAATCATCTTGGTGAAGGAGATGTACAAGCTAGTACCGAGACAACCACAGAGCCTCTGACGATCCACCTCCAAGCTCGCAAACCTGGCAAGTCAGCACCCCTTACCGCCACTCTGCGTAAGGACGCAATCAGCCTCTCGGCACAAGAAGAGCAGATGATAATCCGGCTGCCAAGGTCTGGCCAAGTGCCACGACCCACAACGGAGCCGCTAACAATTAGATTTCCAAGAGTCGGCCAGCCACAAACTGAGAAGCTCAATCCCTCTGACAAGCCAATGACAATACGTCTATCCAAGAAGAGTCATCACCCCGATGCAAGGTCCGGGACATCTGGCGAACCAACCACTCCCCGCCCAGCATCGAGTACCAAGCTGGGGGTCACTAGTTTGCCAACTACTCCACGTTCTGAACTGCTGACGATCAAGCTGCCCAGGTCGTCCTATCAGTCTTCGTTTATACAGGGGGTAGCTGAAGACGAACCGGAGCTAGCCAAGTATGTTGCTGCCCACACTGATGTTCCCTCTGCAGATGATGTAATCCCCCTAGAAAAGATGCCTTACTTCATCAATAAAGGGCTATCTTTGAACTACCTCGAGCATAATAAGCTATGTACGATGTATGTTATGGAACACGGTATAGGCACTCACCTCCACACACAGGTAACAAATGTGCACACCGCAATCCAGCTTACTCCAGCAGAAGATGCTTACCGCATAATCGAGGGAGGGGACCACCCAATCATCTTCGACCAGAAGGATGACCCTCATCCCTTCACCATAGAAGAAGTCGACCTTGGATCAGATGTCGGGAGACTGCCTCTGTATCTTTATAGCCCCCAATCTAAATATCTCATGCAAAAACAAGGGTATGATCTAGAGACTACGCCAGGCTTGAACTACGGCACGGGGCAACGATTACCTTTGAAGCCACCGGTCCCGGCAGGCAAACCACGGGACTACTATAGCAAGACTCGATGTGGATTAGGGTATGTAACACCTACGACAACCCCTGATAGTTCAGATGAAGAATGTGACTGGCATTCACATTTGACCGGGTCACCAACTTTTGACTCTGATACCAGCATCGGAGATGTATTCAGACAAATCTTGTCAGTCAACATGGCATTCGCCGACGCATATGAAGAAGACGAAGACATCCCCAAAATCCTCGAGCTAGAGCCGTGGGTCCAACAGTTGGATACGCAATGGGAAAAGCGGTTCGAACTGAGGGACCCTCCTACTGAAGATGAGGTTATCCAGGTCGACCTCGGCAGCGAATCTTCTCCAAAACCAATGTTCGTAAGTAAAAGCTTAACAGACGAAGAGCGAGAATCGCTGCTGGAACTTGTCAGAGAATATATTAATTTGTTCGTATGGAGTTATGAAGACATGCCGGGGTTAGATCCCGACATTGCTCTTCACAAACTCAACATTCGGCCAGATGCAAAGCCAGTCAAGTAGCAACAGCGATGCTTCCGCCCAGGCGTCATGGATGCGATCGAAGCCAAAGTCAACAAACTAATAGCCAGCGGCTTTATTCGTGAGGAACAACATTCGGATTGGGTCGCCAACATAGTTTCGGTCCTCAAGAAGAACGGGAAGATCCGAATCTGCATCGACTTCCGCAATCTGAACGAAGCATGTCCCAAAGACGAATTCCCCCTCCCTATCACAGACATCATGATTGACAACACCTGCGGCTTCGAACGCATATTATTCATAGATGGATTCTCGGGGTACAACCAAATCAAGATGTCTCCTAACGACGAAAAGCATACATCATTCCGAACACCAATTGGTACATACTGTTACACAGTCATGCCTTTCGGTTTAATGAATGCTGGCACCACATATCAACGAGCCATGAGTATCATCTTCAGAGAACACTTGCGCAAGACGGTGGAATGCTATGTTGATGACATAGCCGTCAAGAGTCGCCGTAAGGAAGACCATCTACAAGATCTGAGGACGATATTTGATCTGATACGAGCGCATAATTTGAAAATGAATCCCACAAAGTTCTTCCTGGGCGTATCCAGCGGGAAGTTCTTGGGTTTCATCATTACCGCCCAGGGTATTCATGTAGACCCTGAGAAGACGAAGGCAATTATGGAGATGGGTCCTCCGAAAAATCTCTGCGAATTCAGAGGCCTTCAAGGGAGGCTAGCTTACATCAGAAGATTCATCTCTAACCTCTCCGAACGGTGCCGACCGTTCACCCACCTCATGAAGAAAGGCATTTCATTCGAATGGAACGAGGAATGTCAGCGTGCTTTCGACAGCATCATAGAATATTTGTCGAACCCTCCAGTCCTGGTGGCCCCGGTTGCTGGAAAACCATTCCTGCTCTACGTACGAGCAATGGAACATTTTCTTGGTGCTCTGTTAGCACAAAATAACGATGCAGGCCATGAACAAGCCATATACTACCTCAGTCGAATGATGATTGGGCTAGAGCACTGATACACCTCTGTGGAGAAGGAATGCCTTGTCCTGGTGTTCGCTATTCAGAAGACACGGCACTATGTCACCGAACAAACAATACATGTGATCTCAAGAGTCAACCCTCTCAGGGTCCTCATGACTAAACCAGGGACACTCAGCTCTCGCCTCGCTACATGGGCAATATTGCTGTCCCCTTATCATATGATCTTCGTTCCGCAAAAGGCTGTCAAAGGTCAAGCCCTGACGGAATTTTTGGCAGCCCACCCAGGCTCAGAGTCGTCCAGAATATATGAAGAAATTCCAGATGAGGTCGCCGACTCGAATGCAGCCTCTCACGATAACATATGGCGGATGTTCTTCGACGGTACTTCAAGAACAGGACCCAAGGGCAACATCATTGTCGGAGTTGGGGTGGTGCTAGTCTCCCCTTCTGGATTGGTGATTAACCGTGCTTACTCCCTTACGGAACCCTGTTCTAACAATGTGGCCGAGTACAACGCTCTGGTCATTGGCCTCCAACTTGTAAGGGAGCTGGGGATAGAATATCTTGAAGCATACGGTAATTCTCAGTTAATCGTCAATCAAATTCGGGGCTCATACGAAGTTTGCCACGAAGACATGGTCCCCTATAACCAAATAGCGATCGACATTATCTTGTCGTTCGAGGGGTTCTTCATCGAACACGTCCCCTGACTCCGAAATATCGAAGTCGATGCCTTGGCAGGCCTGGCCGCTTCCCTAGCAGTGCCAAATCATACTCATCAATCGGTAGATGTGATAGGCCATGAGCTGGTCTGCCCCAAGAATAATGTTCAATTTGTGGCAAGTTATTTTGCTCAGGCGATTGATGATGCCCCAGATTGGAGACAACCATTCATCGACTTTGTCGTCTACGATATCCTGCCTGAGAACCCAAAGGAAGCCACCTCCATCAGACGGCGTTCTCTCAGATTCTTCTACGATACAGAGACAAAAATACTGTATCGTCGATCCTACGATGGATTATTGCTTCGGTATCTTCAAACGCAGAAGCCAAAGAAGCCGTACGAGAAGCGCATGACGGTGTCTGCGGGGCCCATCAGCTTGGTCCTAAATTACAAGACCGTCTTCGCCGAATGGGCTACTACTGGCCCACGATGGTAGCGGATGCGATAGACTACGCAATAAGGTACAAAGCCTGCCAAGTCCACGCAGACTTCATTCACCAGCCATCCGAATTTCTACATCCGACAGTGGCATCCTGGCCCTTCGAAGCATGGGGGATGGATATCATTGGTCCAATTACTCCACCTTCCTCCCGTGGATATCGCTTCATACTTGCGATCACGGATTACTTCTCCAAATGGACAGAAGCTGTTCCACTTGCAGAAGTCAAAACTTCGAACGTGATCAGCTTCCTCAAGCATCACGTCATCTATCGCTTTGGACTGCCCCTAAGGATCATCTACGACAATGGTCCACAGTTTGCAAGCCACGCCTTCTATCGGTTTTGCGAGAAGCACCGCATCCAGAATTTTGCTTCGACACCATACAACCCAGCAGCAAATGGGTTGGCAGAGGCATTCAACAAAACAATCATCAAACTCCTCAAGAAATTTGTCTCTTCCAACAAACGCGACTGGAACGAAAAGCTCGGTGAATGTTTATGGGCGTACCGTACTACAGTCCGAACAGCTACCGGGAACACACCATTCTCCCTAGTGTACGGGAGTGAGGCGGTTCTCCCATTAGAGACTCAAATACCCTCACTCTGCGTCGCCCTCACTTATTAATTGACGACGGATGATAACTACCCATGTCGACTACAAGAGTTGGAGGTCTTAGATGAAAAGCGCCTCCTAGCTCAGCAAAGGATCGAACTATACCAAGCACGCATCTCCGGAGCCTTCAACAAGAAGGTCAAGATCAGAACATTCCAGGTGGGCGATCTCGTTCTGGCAGGTCAGAGACCGATGATCATGACTCACAAGACCGCCGGCAAGTTTCAGCCAAAATAGGAAGGCCCATTTATCATTGAGGCCGTATTCTCCAACGGAGCCTACGGCCTCGTAAAACAGAATGGGAATTTGCTCATGTTGCCCGTCAACGGCAAGTTCCTGAAGAAATATTATGTCTAAATGACATTCTCCAGATCATCGAGTCATGTGCCCGCTGGTATCCCTGAACTCACATCCACAATTTTCCAGATTTTCGAGTCATGTGCCCGCTAGCACCGCTGAACTCACCCTTACAATTTTCCTATATTATTGAGTCACGTACACTGGTACCGCTGAACTCACACTCACCCTTCTCTAGATTCCCGAGTCATGTACCCTCTCGTGCCGTTGAACTCACATCCACAACATCCCAGATTATCGAGTCATGTGTCCGCTGGTGCCACTAAACTCATACTTTCATAATATCGAGTCATGTACCCGCTGGTGCCCCTGAACTCACATCCCTGTCACTCTTTCACATAGTAAGTCATGTATGATCATACCTCTGAACTTTCTTCCTATAAGAGATCCTCCCTCATGATCCACTACCCGCACTTCCAGTGCACAAAAAGGGTAACGGGTCTACAAACTTCCAAAACGACAATGTCGATGTTACCTCTGAGTCGTCTCACTTACGCCAAAAACAAATCACCCCTACATAGAACTTCCATGTCCTCATTACCTCTGAGTCATTCTATGTACCCCATCTTCATTGAGCCCACTCCTACCATGTCCTCATTACCTCTGAGTGGGAAGGCTCCGTAGAAGAAACCTTCATACTTGCCATGTCCTCATTACCTCTGAGTAAGTATGTCGATTCCCTT
This sequence comes from Iris pallida, assembly GCA_029216955.1. Lineage (NCBI taxonomy): Eukaryota > Viridiplantae > Streptophyta > Magnoliopsida > Asparagales > Iridaceae > Iris > Iris pallida. The sequence continues at coordinate 24,774,092 of JANAVB010028000.1, read as the reverse complement.
TCAACCTATTATCTGTACCGACAACCGGAGTACGACAAGGATAATAGGTCAACAAATATCATCTGTTGACCATAAATAGTCTCCGTTGAATTCACTCCTGCCATGTCCTCATTACCTCTGAGTAAGAAGATTCTACGATGAAACCCTCATACTTGCCATGTCCTCATTACCTCTAAGCAAATATGTTGGTTCCCTTTCATCCTATTATCTGTATCCTAAACCAGGGTACGCCAAGGATAATAGGCCCACAAATATCCTCTGCTAAGTTCCTTAGCACAAGCCCACCATCTCATCAAGCCCCGGGAGCCCAGCTGCTCTACGGTATTCCTTTTCCCGATACCAGGAGCATCCATGACCACTTTGCCATGGCTGTCCCAGGTGTCCTAACCAAACTTGTCATCCGTACCTAAAACCAAGGTATGCCATGGATGATGAGTCCACAAACAAGTCCCCTGCGCGGGGCAAACATCACCATCATATCACAGGTGCAACAAGCAATGCAAATAAAGAGTAGAATAGAAAGTACTCTTTATTTGAAAGAAGAAAAAAAACATTACATCTTTTGGACCACGTCCCTCTCAAAAAGAAAACAGAAACAAAACAAAAGAGAAAAATGTCGACTATAGCTCAGCATTACATAACTCCGAGAGACGGTTTTTTACTAAGGCAGTCCCCCGCTCAAGCCTCTGTTTAGCCTGGCACTCGACCTCTTGGGACAACTGCTCTGCGTCACTCAAATACATATACGCCTGCCAGTTGTTCTCTATCTTCTTTAGGGCAAGTTCTAGATTGGCAGAGGCCCTACTAAGCTTGTCAGCCTCCTGAATGGCGATCCCCTTTTCAGTACGAGCAGCTTCGAGCTCAGACTCCAGGAAGGCCAGCTTTTTTTGGAGCTCGAGGATCTGTTCCCGGGTATCGGTTACCCCACGAGAGGCATCCGCTTCCCGAGTTGTGCAATCTTCAGTTCGACGGCTCCATTGATCGTATAACCGAGTCAGATCTCGGCGGTCCTTCAATATGGCCTGCTTGAGCGACTCCCAGGCCATCTTTACCTTTTCTACCGCAGTAACAAGGAAATTGCGCTCTTGGTTTATCGCCGCGGGTAAATCAGTTTGCTGCAGCCTGCAAAATTGGGCCACGAGACGATCAACCTCTAACAATTTAGGCTCCAGAAGCGCAGCCAGTTCCCGTCCACCAGGGAGTGTCTTAAGGATATTGATCTGGCCACCAGCGCATTGACGGGCCAGAGTAAAGGGAGTCCCCCTTTCCATAGGTGCCTCGATACCCCTCCTCAGGTGGCGGTGGAAACTGTCGACCACATCCCGGGACACCTCATCCAAAACCTCTGTGGAGGACGGCGTCAAAGGGAGCGTGGCAGGCAGTACCGAAGGAGTAGCCTCAGAACTGACCGTCTCCGCCACCAAGGAAGCAAATTCCGTACGAAAAGATGCTTGAATAGCGGCTAACTCCTCTTCCGCCGCCCGAAGAGCTTGGATGCTTGGCAGGGCAGAAAGGTTAATCCCCGAAACTATATTCGTAGAAGAAGGCGCAGGAAGCATCGTCCCTTGTCCCAGCTGTACTGCTACCTGGGCTCCCAAACTCGACCCAGATGGAGACCCCTCAATGCAAGGAGGTGCCGTCAGATCCCCTCCGGTAGGGTCCGCCCCGGCAATGTCCGTCACCAGCAGTAAAGGGTTGGGACCTGAACATCCAAAGCAACCATTAATCGACGTAATCCGAAGGATAGGATGACGGAGTAAATAGGCTTATTCACAGGTTAAGGTTTGCCTTGTATTACCAGGAGAAGAGCGTGGAGGCTGCGGTTCGTTCACAGCCGGCGTAGTTTCCCCACCCGCAGTTTCTGATCTGAATTCAACTGGATTCTCTGTCACGGCCATCCCTGAAAAGGAGCCAGCCAGGACAGTGTCATCCTGTTGGAGTTCAGATATCTCAGGGACGGGCGCAGTAAAACCCCCATCCCCCTGAGTTAAGGTCCCAGCAAGATGAGACTCCTCGACTGCCTCTGGAAGAACCCCAGTAGCAATGATAGCAGTGCACACATCACTGACCAAATAGGACATGATCGGATCAACCTCGGCAATCGGGTCCTGAGAAGCGAACTCATCTGACGCCTATAAAGAGCAAAAGGAAAAAAAGATTAGGCCATAACATAGAAGAAGAAGAAAGAAGGTAGTCGAAACTCAAATCACCTCAGAAATAGCGTCAACATCATCAATAAACAGCATGCGACGTCTTACCGCAGCGTGCTTTGTGGAGTAGGTTCGGCCGTCAGCAGTAATCACGCGCCTGCTTCGCTTACGCGAAGGGCCAGGCACTGCAGATGGTTAATCCTCCACCACCTTCTCAGACCAAGTAGGCGGCTGACCTGCCATCCTTTCATCTGGCATAATAGGGGGCTGATTCCCAACTTTCTCGTCCGAAGAATGTGACGAGTCATCGGCGTCTTGTTCATCATCCTCCCCGTCCGCCATAGTGGACTCTGAGTCCGGCGCTGGAACCCTGTTCGTTCCTCTCTTCCTCTTCTTGGATCCCTCTGGCTTCTCAGCCAAACCAGTGCCAGCAATAAAGCTAGTATTTATATCAAAGTCGACAGGAGGCTTGCTCGCAGCGACATGATAAAGGGCCGCTATGTACAAAATATTCCCTGCCGTCTTAGCATCAGGGATCAAGAAGCTAGCCCGGGTATAGACCGCGTTGTAATAATGCTAAGCCCGAATGCCATCGAGTACGCTGCCCTCAAAGCCCAGGCAAGCGCTGGGACAATCGAGGAACAGCTGACTATACCCAAATTGACGGGAAAATCTACTGGGCAAATAAGGCTCCATGTATATGTTATTTCGATAACGGAATACTAGGTGCGCAGGGCGAATATTGCGCAGCCAAAGAAGCATCCTCTCAGATAAAAGTTGGGGAGGATCAACGCCGTCAATATGTACTCCCCTCACTTCTCTAGGAGTAAACTCAGGAAGAGATACAAAGAATTCGGGCCCATCAACCCTCGCCAATGCCCTCCTGCAGGCCGACATGGTATCGTGCTCCCAAGGCTGATGACGGTATCGGAAAAGGAAGGCATCATCAACAGTAACATCTTCATCAGTTCCTGGCCTCATCAATGACCGATAGTGCATCAATAACCACCCCATGAGGTAATGGTATGGTAGTTCTATCCGCTCAAAGCCCAGCGTCGTCTCGCGAGCAATGACTTTAGACGAAAAGGCACGGAGGCCGAGATGTCTACTACACACCATAGCAGGAAGAAGGTCCAGCCTGACTTTGAAAACCAGTTTCACCGTCGGGAGGATGAAGTGGCGGCTGATCCTTTCGGTAGAACCTGCCCCTCCTGAGACTACGCAATTCCGTAGCCACACCATCAAGAACTCGACTAAAACTGCTTTTTCAGACATCTCCCGGGTGCCGTAGTGGAAATAACTGAAGGAGTCAGTACGACTCCCAAATCTGTCGCATTTGGACCTCGACCTTTTTGCATTCAACTTCAGGTCCCTTATCTCTGTTTGGGTTTGAGGACGCCGAGAAGAAACCCGGTCGGAAGGACGTATTGTGAACAGATATGCGACCCAGGCCGTGGTATGGGAGGCGCTCCCTTCCGAACTATTCTCCTTTTTAATAGTAGCCTGGTGACAGATGCTATGGTGGCACAGAAGTTCCCGATACACAGCAACAAAACCCGAGAATCATCGCTCCAGATCGTCGAACTCCTCGTTCGTTGGAGTGTATACTTCAAAAGCCTTACCTTCCCATGGCAGTTTAGAAATAGCATGCATCTCATGGAGAGCAAGTACCAACTCTCCCCCGGGCGCGAAGAAAGTCCCCGTACGTCGGTTATACAGCTCCAAAAGGGCCAAGAACAAAGGCTTGTTAATAGGCAACCCGTAACAGGTGCCCCGGACGGCATAGTAAAGGTCAATTTTCCGAAGGGATTCCCCATATTTCATCATGATCCACGAGGTAAGATTGGCCCATGTAGGAATGGGGTTTATCCAATTCAGCAATGACAACCTGCCCATAGGATAAGACCCCTTACGAGCGAGCTGATTCAAAAAAGTATCAGCTCGAGTAAAAGTAAAGTTAGGACCAGTCACATTTACAAAAGTGCCAGGGAGCAGCCCCATCACACTCCGACTAACTGAATCCTTGCCCGCACATGCTGAACCGGTACGCCTGTTGTAGTGGATGTTTCCCACAAACATTCCCGGTCGGGTGGGAGTCAGAGAGCCCACCATTGTCCTGCCCAACGGTACCATGTTAAACCACGAAAGGGGATAATGCCGCTCCATCTCGGGGATATGAATCTCCACTCCGTCTACAGAAAAATCCCAGTTCTCAGAAACATCCAGCAGTCGGGAGTTCTTTATGGAAAAGGCATCCCCAAAGAGAAAAGCCAGTTTCAGATATTCTCCATCCAGCTTTCCCGAATTCATCATGGAACAGAGAAAGTGGAAAGGTTGGTTGTTAATGACAGCCACCCTCTTCCTAGGTTCATTAGTGGGAAGCTGATCCACTATATGTCGACTTAAGCCGTCGAGCCGCACGCCCACAGCAAACAGGGCTGAACCCACAAGAAGCTCTCCTGCTGGGTTGGTTGGAAGGCTCACTGAAAAAGGACAACACGAAACAGGATTAAAAGTTGGTTGCTGAACTCAAGTCCCTACGAGTCTATGCGGCTCGGATCAAACGAAGCCCTATGCGGCTCAATTGCAATTGAGTTCCAGGTGGCACGGCCCCAAGGGAGCTTATGTGGTTCAGCCAACACAGCCTCATGCAGCCTAAATCAATTTGGGAGTCCCATATGACATTGGTTCGATAGCTTATGCGGATCAATCGAGCACATGCGGTTCTAAGCAGAAGAGCTTTTGTGGCACTGAAGCTCTATACGAATCAGTCTGTTAGAAGCATATACGGATCAACCGAACATATGCGGTTAGAAGCTTATGCGGCTCCGTTCAAGGGAGACTTCATGCGGCTCAAAACCCTCTCATGCGGCTCAAACATAGGGTATCTCCTATACGGCTCGGATATGAGAGGGTCATGCAGCCTATACAGCATATGCGGTTCTATTATAGCCGAACTTGGGTGAAGGCTTTTGCATGAATATGCAACAGAGCCATGGATTCTTAGGATTCAAAGTATCCAAATACAACCCCTACCGTTAAGGACAGGACGGACATCAGGGTGCACTTCAGGAACAACGGCTGACGAGGAAGTCGCCTTCTTGCCCTTCGCAGCAGCGGAGGCGACTCTAGAGGATTTGGGGGCCATGACCGACGATCGGAGAAGGGAAATGAAGAAAGAAAGGCAAGACAGCAATAGTTGAACGAAAGAGAAGGTAAAGAAGTCCCCCCGACCGTACTCATCCATATTTATAAATAAATGTGAGGCGTTTCGATCCCCGAGCATACACGAAGACCGACTCTTCGGTTATCAAGGTGAGCCGCCGAAAATAAAGGCCAAACTCCTCGAATCCCGCACCAAAAAGTGACCTTTAAAGCTGACAGCAAATCAACAACATTTAATGCAAAAGATTGCCATACGTGGCAATGATGACGTGGCCGAAAGTCCCCTGCAGCTGAGCCATCCATACGGCTGAAACAACTCTACGGCTCAAAAGTTCTTGCGGCTGAAACTTTCATGCGGCTGAAACTTCCATGCGACTAAGACATTTATGCGGCTAGAAGAGCTTCCACACAGCCATGCTTCTTATTCAAAGTAATTCAATTTTATAATTTAAAAACTTTGAAGGGGGTCTTGTAGAAGCATGGAAAATACTAAAGAAAGATCCATGCGGCCAGGAAACCCCATACGGCTCATAAAGCCTATGCGGCTCAGAAAGTCATGCGGCATAAGGGACTATGCGGCCCAAGACATCCCATACGGCTCAGAAGACACGTGGCACAACAGTGCTCCCCTCCGCCCTATGCTGCATTAATTACTTTGGCGGCTGACAACTCTGAAAAAAGTGACAACCCTGACACAAGAGAGGCAATTATGACTCTGTCATAATTGACAGACCCCTAGGGAAGAAAAAGAGATCTCTGATACAATCCCCCGAGATCCATAAAAATGCCACATGGGCGTTCGTATGCGGCTCGAGCGAAGACTTCCCATGCGGTTCAGAATGAAGCCGTCCTATGCGGCTCAGGCCGAAACAGTCTCATGCGGAGGCTTTCCCATGCGGCTCAAGAGGACCATATCCATGCGGCTCAGGCGGATGCATCCCTATGCGGCTCATAATGATCATCTCCATACGGTTCAAAGGTTCGAAGGGGGTCACTACCCAAGCAGCCCTGACACGTGGCCCAAACCTTATGCGGCCTAAACCTTATGCGGCTCAATCTTCATGCGGTTCAGATCCCCCCAGTGGCTCCTAGGACACGTGTCCTAAGCCGATCAATTTCCCAGATTTATTACAATCAGAGATTGGGTCAAATCCTAATAATCTGGAATACGTGGCAGGAGAATAAATTAAATTTATTCACAGACATCAGAAGATCATTATGAAGAAGATTTATTCCAATCAGCATTAATTGCTGATGAGATTTGGTATAATCTATACTTAATGGTCCAGATTCATTACACTCAAAACTAATGGCCTAGATTGACCAATCAACAGGCCGCCGCCATCTCCAGGAAACAATCATTTACAATCCTAATGATCACACCCCATTCCTATAAATAGCAAGGTGCCATTCCCTTACGAAAAGGAGAGATTCCCTGACAATATACACAACAGAGAGAATGTGACCAGAGATATCCCTTTTCGAGATCAGAGAGTACTAGAAGACTTGGAAAAAAAAGCAGAGAGGGAGCAAAGAGAGCATTTCTTCAAGGCCGAGCAAATCTTCTGCAGCCAAGGCTGCATACCGATCATCCAAGGAGTAAGACAGGGCTGCCGTTGCCTTCCCGAGCCTCTATCGTCATCCCCAGAATCTAAAATAAATAATTGTACTTAGTCTGCTGTACCTAGGCTTTCGTCCCTAGGCTTTCTTTGTACAAGCGAGTTTGTATTGTGAGTCTAAGTTCAGTCCTCCCATAAAACTGTTTTGTACTTTTACAATCAATGGCAAACAGTTCATATAGAGAGATTTTCCGCTTACAGGCGATCCCGTTATCCCGACCACACCTGTTGACTTGTAGCCTACCGTCGAGTAGGGCACATTTCTAGCATATTGTCATGTGTTGCACTCTTTGTAAACTTAAAGTACTCTTAAATCTTGATAAACTCTTGTAACCCCCGTTTTGATAACCTGAATAGTCTACAGGGCTTGTGACTGCGAGAACATCTCAACTACATCTTGTTAGTAACTAGGCCTGTGATAACCCTAGTTAACTAATGATAGCAAGTCGTACGACTTGATTGGCCGTGCCTAAATGATTTTCTCATGATTAACATCGAAATTATATTCCACCTCTTGTTTTCTTAATACAAGCTAGTGTGTTCTTTCAGCTGTCTTTTATGTTATTTAATTATGTTTTTTTTATCATTTTTTATTTATTTTATGCTGGTTTTAGTTCATAAGTGGAGCCTTCCTTGTGGTACTTGGTCTTCTGGGTTCGGACCCTGCTGGTTTTGTGTGGCCAGATTTTGAGTCGCACCTGAAGATCTATCTACCTTCTAGCCATATGGTGAACACTAGACGTAACCATGGTAATGAGTGGGTTTCCTTATTTTGATCTCCTACTCTATTGTATATTATTCTTTTGAGGCATTTAGCCATCGAGCAAGTGTTAGCTCGTGTTGAAACTTAATTTCTGTCTGCCTAAGGTATATAACATGATTAACAAATCCTAGGGTTTATCATGTATGGCTTACTCTTGCTAATCTTTGTATTTTGTATGGCTAGCTTCATGATCATCTGAATATGTAATATTTGGGATGCCTTACTTTGTATGTCTGATGATCTAACATCTTCTAACAATTATTTGCTTACTTGAGATTGAGACACTGTAAAAGCATGAAAAAATTTCAGCAATGAAGCCCCATGCACCCAAACCAGTAAAGCTTTATGCGCCTAAGCTAGAGAAGCTCTATGCGCCCAGCCAGTGAAGCTCCACGCGCCCAGCCAGTGAAGCTCAATGCGCCCAACCAGTGAAGCTTCATGCGCCCAAGACTAGCTTCCCCAAAAGGAGGGTGCATAGCCTGAGACATGGCTATGCGCCCAAGCCTGACTTGGTGAAAGCCATGATCAAAATGTGCAACGAAGAACACGGCCCGTCAGTCTCCACGAGCAGTCATGCACCGAAGCATGCGGCCACGTCAACACCACGACCAACCCACGATCTCGCAGCTTGCATGCTCCTACACCCTATGCGCCCAAGACAGGACTATTCGCCCACATAAAAACAAGTATATTTCCTTCGTGTGGGAACATAACTTTATTCCATCTCAAGAACGACTATAAAAGGGGGCCTCATCCCTCTTCAAAACACAGAACGGAGAGCATTTTCAAGAGCCAAATTTTTGCACTTCTTGCCAATGAGCCGAGAGTTAGCAATTTTCTTTGCTTTTCTCCCACATTTTTAATCGGAGTGTCAACGGAGTAAAGGAGCAACTGCGGCTCGATCTCCATCGTCCCATTCCCCAGAATTCTTTTTTGTACTCGGGGATCCTCAGCGCAGTATCTCTCGGGCATACTCGATTTATGGTACCTTGCGCCAATAAAGAAAGACAATGTTTTCTTCTTCTGTTTTGTGTATGTCCACAAAAATGGCGACTCTGTTGGGAACTATCTTTTTCTCCGATGAGAAGGTGATGGCGCAATTCGATACCAAAAAAGTAGGAAGCACTCAGAAGATGCTGATCATAAAGTTCGATCAGCAGGCGTTCGAAGAGATGCTCTTGAGGGATGGCTCTACTCCCTCAAAATCTGTGAAGCCAAACAAGTCACGCAAGGCTTAGCTTCCAAAGGCTCATTGTGTATATCCTGCTAGTGTCATAGCATATATGCATCTGGAGGACTTTGTCACATGGGCGCATGACTCTGCCACAAAAGTTTACCAAATGGAAAAGGCTCACACCATTCTGGGTTCTACTAGCCCAGTGACTTCTTTTCTGCACAAACAACAACAGAGTGTTCGACGCTCGAGACATGACAGAGAAAAACACTATAATACCAAGAATCGGGGTGCGTGACACTCTGGGCAAACCCGACGAGGCTCACAAATGAAGAAGGAGAAATTGGGAGAAAACAACGCTGCTCCACCAAGCATGCGCCCAAAGAGATGTTTGGGCGCATAGCCAAAACCAGAATACCTCTGTCTTCAGCAGGCTGGACATCCTAGGTTATGCGCCTAAGACTATGTGCCCGGGCTTACTAGACCTATACTATGTGCCCACATCAAGGAGGCTCAAACATGCTGTCAAGGAGAATGCGCCCAAGGCCAGTCTCCGAGGCCTATGAGCCCAAAACAAAAAGATAGGCCCCAACGCGTATAGCATGAGGCTGTCTTCAAGTACATCATAGAACTTAGGTGTGGAGGATGCCCCTACATGTGCGCTAAGTCTGGATGTGCCAATTCTCCTTACGAACTCGCATGCAAAGCTCGGCAATGCATACAACATGGGTTGTAAGGCAAAACTCCCTTCCGCTGACTTGCGTGTCCTGATAAATCATAAGCATAAAGCGAATGAGGACATAACAATTCATAGTGCACATCCGTGTACCAGTATTGTTATCAACTGTTGTTGCTCTAAAGCAACAAGAGTGCCTCAGAGAAAGTCCGTATTTCGACGGCTGCACTTCTCTGACGATGAGAAGCCACTGTGTTTCATCCAACAAGGCTTCATGGGGTCCCCTTTACGGAAGCCCCAATCAAAGACGGTTGACAACCAACCCAACTTTCTCCCTCAGTTCTGCGAGAAGAAGAAGAAGAACTCTACCAACAGGTAGCCAACGGGCTGTCACATAAGAAGGAGTCTATATGGGTACTCGATCAAAAGCGAGATTCCGTATGGACGACGAAGACTCCCAAGCCGGGGGTAGCATTCCCATAGTGTATGAAGCAGATGAACTTCACACTGGGGGTAGCCTTCCAGAGGACAACGATCTCTTCGAATCTGATGGCGACTACCTACCTCTTCTACCTGAAGATGAAGGGCTTGCCAACTCAGAGAAAGACAATATCAGCACCAGTTGTACTGCTTCCTCTGTTCATCTTTGGATGTTATCTACTTACATGGAAGACGAAAAAAGACCTGAAGAAGCCAGTGATCAGACCAGCAAATGGCTGGAGGGTCTTGAAACAGCATTCGCCAAGATCACCGATATGCTTACCAGCATCATGGCGATTCAAGCTGTTGGGGCTGTTCCTCCACCTTAACAAAATAGCTTGGCTCACGCTAGCTCGGCTCACAACAACAACGCTCCCTAACTATAAAAGGAGTATCATTCCGTTGTACCTCCTCCAAATCTTCAAAATACTGGGGGTGGTCCTTCACCAACAATGCCTAATAATCGTTCAGCAATCGTTTTGTAATACCTGCTCAATCAACTGGATGCAATTGATTCCCTGGTCATCCGTATCAACACCATCTCACACAAAGACGAGCTTCATAATATGGGAATATCTCAACCATATCCCCCTGAGTGGGAGAATGCTACTTGCCCTCCTAACTAGAAGACACTGACGCTGAATTCTTTTAACGGATTGACTTCTCTTTGTCAACACATGAAATACTTAAAAATGCAGACTCTACACTTGCCTAGAGACGATCCTTTCTTGTCCAAGCTATTTATTAGCACCTTATAGGGGGTAGCTTTCGAGTGGTTCTACAGTCTGCCTGACGGATGTATCAATTTATTAAAAGACTTGGAGAGGTTGTTCCTCAACAAGTTTTACGAAAGTGGCATGCATGTTAGCATGTCCACCCTCATCGAGACCAAGCAAAGGAGGAATGAGTCTGTCATCGCCTTCATCGAACGCTTTAGGCGGCTAACACTGAAGATGCCCTTCGGTATACCAGATTTAGAACTTATGGATACTTGTCGACATAACTTCCTTCCTACGATGAAGTTTTGTCTGGGTATACATAAGTATGATACATGGCCCTCTTTCAATGGAGCCACCGATGCTGCTGAAAATGACGTTCCTAACTTGGAACTACTGGGGTTGAAAACACCTAAATTCGAAGACAAGGGCAAGCATGCTCAAACTATTCCTGTTCGTAGGGGTAAAGGAAAAGAAGTCCTGAAGGTCGATACATCCAAAGGAGCTTCCAATTCTCAGGGCGCCTCCGACAAGCCTAAGAAGACCTTCTCCTTTGACGAAGACGATGCCATTACTATCTTTCACACATTGACGAAGGGTAATAAGCTAACATTGCCTCCACCACAATACCATGCAGAGGCGAGCTAGCTCAAATGATCCCAAGTACTGTCTCTATCATCAGTATGTTCATCACTCTACCAGGACTGCATCACTCCACCAAGGACTGCATCATCTTGAAGAAGAAGATACAACATCTTATCGACAGCTAAGTGATCAACATCAAAGCTGAAGACAAGGTCGTATCTTCTAACATAATCTCTCTTCAGTTTGGTGACTTTCCTCCCATAGAAGTCCCAAACGGCGTGGTCCCAATTCCTAAGGCAATAATGGAAGTCGTCAACCTACCGCCAGCTCGCAACTCAACCTTGGTCCCACTCACGACTGAACGTGGTGAGATCATGTGGGTCCATCTGGACCTTGTGCAAGAAGTGACGCAGGGGGTGGTACCCTCAAAAGCAAAAAGGGGAAAAAATACAAGTCATGTCATATGGTATCCTCTCCCATCTATGTGGTCCTATCTGGCGAGACGCGATCAGGGAATGCTTATCTTCGGACGTACGATCCTGCACAAGAAAAGTATTACCTTTTCAAACTGTTGCTGCCCCCAGAAGCTCAGAAGTCGGCCCGTCTAAGCCTCCAACTACGGACAAAGACAAACAGAAGGAGACGCGGTTGACAAGTCTCTGAAGGCGCCATCTCCCGAAGGCATGGATCGGCCCTACAACTTTGACACACTGGCTCAGCCAGCCAATACACCTGCCAGGTTGTCTTTTTCGATCTATTGAAACTCTCCAAAGGAACGCGGAAGGCCTTAAGTGAGGCATTACTATATGTCGACTCTTATTTTGCTGAAGTCAAAGCCCCCGCTGAAGACCCTGTCTCCTTTCCCCACTGCAATAATACTATGGAAGTGGTGCCCAACATCACTTTTTTACAGGAGGACATGCTACTCAAAAATAATTATCATAATAAACCCTTGTACTATACAGTTTATATTGGAGCGATCAAGGTGGACCGCATGCATATCGATCCAGGGTCCTTCCTCAGCATCATTCCTAGAAGCTTACATCAAATTCTGGGAATACCTCTGCATAAGCTATCTACAACCAACACAACTATCATGGCTTTCAATGCTGGCCAAAGCCATCTCTGGGCAAGATCCATCTCAAATGCCAGATCGGTAATCACCGAACGGAGGTTTTCTGTTATATAATCGATGCCAATGTATCCTACAACGTCTTATTGGGACATCCATGGATACACGAGAACATGATCATTCCTTCCATACTTCACCAGTACTTCAAGTACGTCAACAGCGACGGTGTCGTGAAGACGAAGTTTGCTGATGTCGATCCTTTTGAGGGTATCGAAGCTTACTATGGAGATTCGATACTTTACCAATCTTAGCCCTCCAAGGATGATGGAAACGACGCTGATAATGAAGCTGAAGCAAGTCCATCCTCCAATGATGGTCCTCAGATTATTCGAGTCAAAGGACGTACTACTCCAAAAAGTACTCCGAAGCCTCTCACAATCTGGGTGAAAAAGAAGAACCCTGACAAAGTCAAGACACTGACCATCACTCTCAACAAGACACCCCGGAAGGAAACTACTGATGCCCGTCCTTTCAATCCTGAAGAATTACCTTACGTGGTGAACTCGGCCAAGGCTGTGGCTCTTCTTCCAGATGATGATCCCCTTCATGAGTATTTCAATAATGTACCTTCAGTGGATGATGTTATCCCTGAAAAAGAACTTACATATTTCTTTAGTAAAGGTTTATCTTTGAATTACTCCGATGTCTATCAATATGTAAACCACTACATAGATACGATATACGCTCTAGAGCACGGCATAGGACCACACCTCTGCATGTCGGTCACGATGCCTCAACTGTAAAAAAAAGTTTACTCAGAAGATATCCTCTACTTCATCGTTCTAGCCAGAAAGAAGGATGAGGAACTAATCATCTTCGGTCGTATAATCAGCGAGAGAAAGTCAGTTCCAGACTCTACTTCTCTTAAGCCCAACACAGAAGCTGACTATGACTTTGGGAAAATACAACTTTTCCGATATAGTTTGCAGGCCAAGAATATCATCCAGAACATGGGATATGACATCAAAAGCAACTAGGGGCTAAATTACGGTCGAGGACGACGTTTGCCAATATGACACTTTGCTCCTCCCAGCAAACCTGAGAACTACTATCAACGATACGGTATTGGTTTGGGTTATGTCACTCCTCCAACAACTCCTGAAAGATCAGATGATGAAGCAGATCGTTGTTCTCATTCTTCTGATTGCTGCTTCTGGGACTCAGACTCCAGCATCGATGACATGTTCAAGAAAACTCTGTCCGTCAACATGGTCTCCATTGACCAAATTACAGACAATGTCCAATCATTCGAACTTGAACAATGGGCTCAAAAGATGGATACTAGGTGGGAGCTGCACTTCGAATAACGTGAACTACCTACCGAAGACGAAGTCATCCAAGTCAATCTAGGAGATGAAGCATCTTTCAAACCAATCTTCATCAGCAAAACTCTATCTGGCGATGAATGCCAATCTCTTATACAGCTTATAAGAGAATATATTGACATCTTCGCATGGAGCTATAAAGACATGCCAGGCTTGGACCCAAAAGTCGCCATGCACCGTCTAAATATTTTGTCTAAAGATAAGCCAGTGAAGTAGCAACGTCAATTCCGATCAGATGTCTTGGAGGCCATCGAGAATAAAGTCAAGAAGCTCATTGCCAGTGGATTCATTCGTGAAGAACAACACCCAGACTGGGTTGCCAACATCGTTCCAGTCATGAAAAGAACGGTAAAGTTCGAATCTGTATCGATTACTGTGATTTGAACTCTGCATGCCCGAAGGACGAGTCCCCTCTACCAATCACCGATGCAATGATCGACAATACTTGCGGCTTCGAGCGAATGTCCTTCATGGATGGGTTCTCAGGCTACAAACAGATCAAGATGTTCCCCGACAACGAGAAGCACACATCTTTTCGAACACCGTTGGGGGTATACTGCTATAAGGTAAAGTCCTTCGGATTGAAGAATGCAGGGATGACATACCAGCGAGCCATGAACACAATTTTTTGCGATCATTTGCACAAAACTGTGGAGTGCTACGTAGACGATATCGCAGTCAAAAGTCATCTCAAGAGCAACCACCTCCAAGACTTGAGCCTCTCTGGAAGGTGTTAACCATTCACTCGGCTCATGAAGAAAGACTATCTTTCGTCTGGACTAAACAATGTCAACGCGCATTCGACGACATCAAGACGTGTCTTACAAGCCCTCCAGTATTAATAGCTACAATAATAGGGAATCCCTTCTTAATATTTGTCTGCACTATAGACCATTCTCGTGGCGTTCTAATAGCTCAGAAGAATGAAGGTGGCCATGAACAGGCAATCTACTACCTCAGTCGCACAATGGTGGTTGCCGAGCATAGATACATACTTGTTGAGAAGGAATGTCTTGCACTAGTATTTGTCATCCAAAAGATACGCCACTATGTGTCTGGGCAGACTATCCATATTATATCTAAAGTCAACCCTCTCAGCATACTCATTACTAAACTGGGCTCTTTCAATTCCCGTTTAGCTATATGGATAATATTGTTGACTCTATACGATATGATCTTCGTTCCTCAGAAGGCTATAAAAGGCCATGCATTAGCTGATTTCCTAGCAGCTCATATGGTACCAGAATCGTCCATACTCTACGTCGAAATCTCGGATAAAGTGGTGGAGTCTAACACCGCAATTGAAGAAATCCCCATATGGCGAATGTTCTTTGACGGTACATCAAGAACAGGACCTAAAAGAAATATCGTGGCTGGAGTAGGTGTCGTGCTCGTATCACCTGATCATCTGGTTATACATCGTGCGTATTCTTTTATGGAACCATGCACCAACAACGTGGCCGAATATAATGCCATATTAATCGGCCTATAACTGGCAAAGCAACTGGGAGTTAACTATCTAGAAGCTTACGGCAATTCCAAGCTAATAGTTAGTTAGATCCGAGGGGATTATGAAGTTTGCCACGAAGATCTCATCCCATACCACAGAGCAACAATCGAGTTGGCGTCTACTTTTGCTGGATTCTTCATCGAGCATGTGCCCCGACTACATAATATAAAAACAGATGCTCTAGTCGGTCTCGCTGCTTCCTTGACCGTTCCTACCAATATGCAGCAGTCGATCACAGTGTCTGGTCGAGAACTATTCTGTGTGAAAGATGCTTTGTATATTCATCGCAGTTACGTAGCAGAAATAAACATCAATGTTAAAGACTAGAGATTTCCCCTCATAGACTAAGCTGTCTATGGAATCCTCCCCGAGGACCCGAAGGCAGCAGTATCCATCCAAAGGCGATCCCTCAGATTTTTCTACGACATAGCTACCAAGATGCTGTACCGACGCTCTTACGACGGACTACTGTTATGATGCTTATCAGACACAGAAGCCAAGCATGCACTCCGAGAGGCTCACGATGGAGTTTGTGGTGCACACCAACCAGGCCCCAAATTACAAGTTCGCCTCAAACGAATGGGTTATTACTGGCCCACAATGATAGCAGATATTGTTGAATATGCAAAGAAGTGTAGAGTCTGTCAGTTCCACACATATTTTATTCATCAACCTTCAGAGTTTCTACATCCGACGGCAGCATCTTAGCCTTTTAAAGCCTGGAGCATGGACGTCATAAGACCAATCAGCCCGCCATCCTCCAAAGACATCGGTTCATCCTAGCTATAACTGATTACTTATCCAAATGGACGAAAGCTATACCGCTCACCTAAGTGAAGACATCAATTGTGATCAGTTTTATCAAACATCACGTCATCTACCACTTCGACCTAACTCACAGGACCATCTATAATAATGGTCCACAGTTTGCAAGCCATGCATTCTATCGGTTCTGTGATAGAAATTGAATCCAGAATGTAGCCTCTACTACCTACAATCCAGCGGCTAATGGGCTAGCAGAAGCCTTTAACAAAACCATCATAAAACTTTTCAAGAAGTTCATGTCTTCAAACAAGCGTGATTGGAACGAGAAGCTCAGTGAATGTCTATAGGCCTATCGTACAACAGTTCGGACTCCAACAGGCAGTACACCACTCTCTCTGGTTTATGGGAGCGAACCAGTTCTTCTCCTAGAAATACAGATCCCTTCTCTTCGAGTAGCCCAAGCCAGCGAGCTGACTACCGAAGAAAGCTACCATTTGCGACTCCAAGAGCTCGAAGCGCAAGATAAAAAATGCTTGTTAGCCCAGCAACGCATTGAGCTATACCAAGTACGCCTTTCCAGAGCCTTCGATAGAAAAGTGAAGGAAAGGATCTTCCAAGTCGGCGATCTGGTCTTAGCAGTAAGAAGACTAATGGTCATGATGCACAAAACAAAAGGAAAATTCCAGCCTAAATGGGAAGGTCCTTTCGTCATAGAATCAGTGTATTCTAATGGTGCATACTGGCTAACCAAGCCCGATGGTGACTTGCTCATGTTGCCTATCAATGGCAAGTTCCTGAAGAAATACTATGTGTAACCTCTTTTATATAATGTTCACATATATTCAGTCATGTAAATGTACAATAAGATGTTTATATGGTTCGAAAAAACTATCTAACTATTATCTGTATTTCAAGTGTCTTGAATACGCACTGGATAATAGGTCCTCTAAAATATTTCCCTATTGGAATCATTTTCATTTTTGACTCCGTCCAAACTCGGTTTGACGAAAACAAGTCACGTCCCTATTACCTCTGAATTGTTTTCTGATAATTATTTCCCCAGTAGAATGATTCAACGTTTTCCATGTCCACATAACCTCTGAGCAAAGCATTCACAAGGATAATTACCTCCATATTACCTCTGAACTATCCTCTCCCCCCTAATGCTATATATCTTTCTGTGTCCATATCACCTCTGGTTAGATATAGAACATCCTCTGCTATTACGTCCATATTACCTCTACTAGCATATTTATTCAACTTATTATCTATATTTGAATAACTTGAATATAAAACGGATAGTTGGTCCACATCAAAATTCTCTAGTGGAATACCTACCAGAAATATCCTTGCTACATCCATATTACCTCTAGCATCGATATTTCACAAAACCACATTCACTTCTGAAAAGACTCTTTATTTTTGAACGTCTATCAAAAGACGGAAAAAAGGGTATAAGAGCCGTGACGGCCAAAAAAAAGTTACAAAAATCTACGGATACAAAGGCGGTTTATGTTGTCCCTTAGAACCGCGATCTCAGCCTCAGATTTCGTGGTAGCTCAACGACGTGCCTCTTCTTGGCGAGCAGCTTCATCCTCGAAGAGGATCAAACCCAGATGCTCCCCCTCCAACTTTGTCAGCGGTTCTTCTAAATGGACAGAAGTAGTGGCAGTTAGCCAAGTAATCGTCCTGTTGAAATATTGCCACCCTCAAGTCAGCTTCCAGCTGGGCTATCTCATTCTTGATCTGCGCAATATGATTATACTTCTCAGAGATCTACGCAGCCAGCCTGTTCTTCGAGGCAGCACATACCTCACTTGCAGTATTGAACTGGCCATACTGGTCAACCATCTCGCCGATCTCCCAAGCGAGGGCATCCTTCCTTTCCTGAAAAGTAGCCTTCTCCTCCGCAGGAGCCGTCACCAAAGCCTCGTCCTCTGCATGGAACAACAACGTCGGGCTCCATTGTTCAGCATCCCAAAACCTGGCCACCTGACCCTCCAAGTCATTTAGAACTTTCCTCAGAGTGTTGGCCCTTCCTTCTTAGCTAGCAATGCTCTCGAGGGCTACCACCTGACATTCGGCAACAGCCTTCACAGGGCCGAAAGCAGCATTCCGATTCAGGACTCCAGGAAGCTTCACTTTCGGCACAGAGTAAAAAGCTTTGACGACCTCCTGGGCCATCTCCTCATCTTAGGTGGGGGTCGTCGGAGAAGAAGCTTTGAAAGTATCTCCTGCTCTAGGAAGGGATACCTGACAAGAAGCCAAACTTGATAAGAAAATCCATTCCACCAAAAACTACTCATGATTATCATGTGTCACGTCCATATTACCTCTGATACCGATAGTCTTCTGACTCGACACTTATACCCAACTCGAGATAAAAGACACGTTGTCAAGATCACAAAACCTATCACGAACATGTTACATCTGTTGGGTTTTGTTTCAAATCTATTACCCGTATCATCGGTGTGCCAAAGGATAATAGGTCCACAAAAGTATTATTCCAATCTATTTGCTCGATTTCCAGATGCACAAAGGGGCAATAGGTCCAAAAAAAAAGAGGGGAGGGGTCCCCTAGCGGGATACCCTTTACACAAATGCTGTATTTGGCTCTCTAATACAAGCACCACAGATACTACCGGCAAAGAATGGAGCGAACGTATTCTATTTATTCAAAATCAGTTACATTCACATGACTGCATCTCATAAGCAAAACAAAAAGTTCTCCATCTCTTCATCCGGGCAAGAAGTAAAGGATTACATTGATGTCCAAAAGAAGGGAAAATATACTACTCATCAGAAACACATATTTTGGTCAGTTTGACAGCACTACGCCTTCGTCAAAAAGCCGTTCTATGGCCCTCAAAAGAAGTCGTATTTTACTGCTGAGAACTAAACAAAGCTGTTGAACCTTCGAGAAGCTACACGGAGGAGGGCAAATATAGCCTGCTAAAAACATCTACAAATGGTGATCTTCTATCCTCCATATTGCGAACGTCCTAGGCCCATTTATCCAAGAGACCATACTCAAAACAAAATCTCTAGTGTTGCTTGTGCCTACTTGAAGAACCATGAAAATAAAACTTTCACGATGACGCCCGACTACCGTCCGACTCTCCGATATATAAAGGTTCTTCCTACCATCTGAGAAAAACCCTTCCAAAATACGAAGAGTGCTGAGCTCTCTGATATGTGTTGTAACATCCCAGTCCCAAAATACATAGGACTAGGAACGTAGACATGCCAGCTGTATACATACGACGTATACTCCAATATATGGAAACCTCGTATGAATATGTAAGCTATAAAATGTAATAGAACCATAACTAATCTCATCCACACAAAAATGAATAAAAGATATCATTTAGTAAAAATGAATTATCTGGATACAATATGTTGGGCGGAGACAAATCCACTACCAACAAATAAGAGAAAAATATATGGAAAATAAAATGAGTTTGGCGAGCGACGCGAACATGATCCAAGTGCAATCATCCTCGAAGAAATAGCGATAATCACGACTAGAGCTAGGACACATGCGAAAGATAAGAGCACACACCTAGAGAGACAACTAGGTCCTCAGAGGGACGTAACAAGACACATATTATCATGCCATATAAACTGAATAAATATTGTTCAAATAAATAAGTCAATTGAATTATAACATGGACCAATACGCACCTATTGAACTAGATTACCATCCCCCCAACCAAACAAGGATAGGAGATGGTAAACTAAATTCATGATGACGTATCTTTTCATGCTATGAATCCAATATGGTATCCGGACCCTAACAAGGTTCAATACCTTTTCATCGAAGTAGTAAGCCACACCTACAACCAAACAAGGACAAGATGTGATGAACTAATCCGTAATAAGTTATTGTTCCAAGTCACGGTCAGATACAAGTACCCAAACCAAGAGTACTCATACATAACGGATAAGGACGCCTAACCAAATCTATGTGAATGCAGTTTTAAGAATAGTTCATGGTCATATGACTACCGGGTCAAGTCAAGAAAATATCAATAAAGTACTCAGTAGCAAGCCACAACACCATATACTATTCCTCAATATCGAGCGAGTCTATAGCATAAAATCTACCTATCGTTCTTCGGTAGCGAGCGAGTCTACGATAGATAGGGTGGTAGTCAACTTCCAATCATGTTCTCCCCGCCCAATGCCAACTCATAAGTGCTAAGTCTTCTAGCATGCAATTCTATTAGCAGTTATTTCCTAACGCACGACTTATACATACTGGTGGCCAGCCAATTACGCATGTTCGAGTCCTATATGTGACTCACAACAACGAGGTATAAATGTGTCAAGGCCTATGGATGCAACACACAAGGTGGTCCCTAAAATCTAGGTTTAATGTCTAAGAAAAATAATACATAGCAGGAAATAAAACCGAATAATAATTTCTAACAGGTTATGCCATGTATCGCAGTTTATTTTGCATAAATAAAATAATAAATAATGCATAAAATATGAGCTAAAATAAATAAATGGCAAGGTGTCTTGTCTGGTAGTATGCCTGGTGTACTGAAATGATCAATGTGGCATTAACTGCGACTTCGGTGTAATAACTATGCAAGGTGACCTCTGATGGTCGTACAGACAATTCCGTTAGGTCCAAGACGGTCAAATTGGTTACGGTCGATAGGAGGAAGGACAGAATTGGCAGGAGGATAGGAGTAATCGGTTTAGTCTTGGATATGAGGATAATCAAAGGAGATTGGATAAAGATTATACACGATTTAGAAAACTCTTTATAATAATTGAAACTACATTTTATTAATGAAATAGTTTTAGATACATACAAAAATAAAAATCGCTTATAAGCAAAAATTCCAAGTTTGTAACAATAGAATTTGGGTAGAAGCTATGTTTTTATTAGTCTAAAATAATTACTTTGAAAAGACTCGGATCTTATTATGAAATATTTTTAGCAAAATTTGAAATTTAACAAGTGATATCGGACTATAACTAAACTTGGACAAAAAATCTAGATTCAAAGGCCATCCTTTAAACACATAAGCTAGAGTAATAATATGAATATTTTTAGGCTTCTAAACATAATTTGGGAATAATTATAGGGCCACGCCCTCTAATAACTTTTGTAAAATATTGACTATGTATGAAATACAAATAACTATCTATATATTTATATTTATATTTTTAAAACTAATGGTAACAAATAGCAAAAAAACCACAAACATTTATATATACATAATAATTACTTTATTTATTTTTCTATTAATAATACTAATAATGAAATTAATAATAATATAATACATATGCTAGTTGTACTTATAATAATAATAATAATAATGATAATAATAATAATAATAATAATAATAATAAAGAATAAATGATAAATAAGTAATGAAAAAATAATAAATATTTATTTTTTTCAAGTCTGCTCTCCCCAGGAGAGCAGTGGCATCACGAACTAAAACCAAAGAGGGAAAGAAATTTGTGAGGGGGTGAGAGAGGGAAGAAGAGATGGAGAGAGAGAGAGAGAGAGAGGAAAGTGAGAGAGGAACTGCGGGAAAGAGAGCGGCGACGGAGGAGAGTGAGGGGCGGTCGTCTTCGGCGAGAAGAGGAGCGCGTGGGTCGATCGTCGGAGGAGGAGGGAGATCGGAGGAGTGGGAGTGAGAGAGGGGTCGGGAAAAGTTGCCTGCACGACGAGGGTTTCTTAGCGCGGCGAAGTTCGCCGGCTATGGAGGAGGCGTCGAAGTCTGGCCGTATTGGGAGTGGGAGTATCGCTGGAGAAGATGATGGCGGTGGTGAACGGCTTGGCTCAGCGGAGATAGGCAGCCATACACGAAACGTCGACGGCTGTGGGTGACTCACCGGAGCGCGCTCGCCATCACTGTCGACGGCGGAGAAAGAAAGGGGATTTCGACGACCAAAGAGGTGGAGAATGGCGGAGATGGTCGGGGTTGGTCGACTGCCTAGCGCGGGCAGAGGTGCTCGCAGCGAGCCACGGCCGAGGGACGCGGCCGATGGGTACACCGAGGACCACGAAAGAGCACGGCTCTGGGACCCGGTGGCAGAGACGCTGACGCTCGGTTGCGGCGGAGGGACGCGCTCGCGAGCCAAGATGGGGGATGCTGGGTGGTGCCGACCGCGGAAGGAGGATCAGGTGAGATTTTTGGCTTTGGGGTCGGGAGATGGTTATGGAGATGGTTGATTTTGGCTACTGGTTGTTTTTGTGGGCGGTGGTGATAATGGTCGGGATAGAAAGGAGGGGGTCGGCTGCTACAGTAGATGGGTGGTTGTCGCGGAGGAGTTGCGGCGGAGTGCTGCGGTGGCAGCGGGTGTCGAGACTGGGTGATCGGTGGTAGTGTGGAGACGACGGGGTGGCTGGTCGGGATATGGTGGCAGTGGCGGTCGGAACGGGGTAAAGGAGAAGGTAGATTGGGTTTGTGGTGATGGTGTTTTAGCAATGGGGTTCTGCGGGTGTTGATCACAGGGATGGGGGCTGGGCGTCGAGATAGGACGAATCTGTGTTGGGGAGTGTCCGACACAGTAGGGGTTAAGGTTGAGTTAGAATTAGGGTGGGGTTGATGTGTCGTGTCCTTATGTCACGGAGACATGGAGAAGATGGGTTGGATCGATGTCCGGCTTGTCGGGCACACGAATGGAGAATTTGTACATGTAAAAAAAGAATTTTATAGTGGATGGAAAGAGAACACGGACACAGACACTATACATGAATTCTACTTCTGGTGGAGAAATTATGGAAAAATAGAATTTTTATGGATGAGTACCTGCCTTTTATAGTATGTGGGAATCCCCAGTTGGATAAGGATTAGTAGTAGTTTAAATCCCCGTTAGATAATACGCTATTTATTTTAAATCAAATCCAATAAATTTCAAATCCAATCTAAGTCAATTTAAATCTAATTAAATTCCATCCTTTAGTTTAAAATTAAATAAGATAAATCAAATTTCAAATATAGATAATATTTTAACTATTTAAATAAATGCATAAAATCAAATCAAGATTTAAATCGCCACAAAAATTTTAAAATATATTTTCCCAAAAATACTATAATAATAATTTTGTAAATACATTATTTATTTATAAATAACTATTAAATAATTACAGAATATGCACAAATATTTTTTTACATAATTATGCTTTTCTAGTATACAAAAATAATATTTATTATTAATAACTTTTAGAAATGAAGTAAAAATAATGTAACGACCCAGTCCCAAAATACGTAGGACTAGAAACGTAGACATGCCAGCTGTATACATACGAAGTACACTCCAAGATATGGAAACCTCGTATGAATACATAAGCTGTAAAATACAGTAGAACCATAACTAATCTCATCCACACAAAATAATTGAATAAAAGATATCATATAATGATAATGAATTGTCTTGATACAATACGTTGGGCGGAGACAAATCCACTACCAAGAAGTAAAGGAAAAATACATGGAAAATAAAATGACTTTGACGAGCGAAGCGAAGACGATCCACGTGCATCATCCTCGAAGAAATAGCGATGATCATGGCTAAGGCTAAAGCACCTGCGAAAGACAATAGCACACACCTGGAGAGATAACCAGGTCCTCAGAGGGACGTAACACGACACATAATATCATGCCATATAAATTGAATAAATATTGCTCAAATAAATAAGTCAATCGAATTATAACATGGTCCAATACGCACCTACTGAACAAGTGTACCATCGCCCAACCAAACAAGGATAGGAGATGGTAAACTAATTCACAGTGACGTATCTTTCCATGCCATAAATCTAATATGGTATCCGGACCCCAATATGGTTTAATACCTTCTCATCGAAGTAGTAAGTCACACCTACAACCAAATAAGGACAAGATGTGACGAACTAATCTGCGATAAGTTATTTTTCCAAGCCACGGTCAGATACAAGTACCCAAACCAAAAGTACTCGTACCTAACGGATAGGGTAGCCTACCGTTCTAAGTGAAATGTGGTTAAGAACAATCCTTCCTATGCATAGACCCTGGCTGAATAGGATCGGCATAGTCCCCCTTGGGCACCAGAGGCCCCATCAGTAAGAGCATGATGTTCCGCAGAATCGTCAGTGGCCGTCAGTAATCTTGGGTCATCAACCCCGTATCTCTAGCGGAGAGTCCGAGTCACAAGGGAAGTGCATCGAAGTCCATACGCTAAGGAATTGTCCTCCCCGCCTAATGCCTACTGTATTGTATCCACAACACAAAACAACTATAACCGCTAAGTCAAACTAGCATGCAATCCCTGTTAGCGGTTATTCCTATCGTACGGCTTGTACGTACTGATGGCCAGCCAATCACGCACTTCCGTGTCCTACATGCGACACACAACTTCGTGTTACAACGTGTCAAGGCCAATGAATGCAACACACAAGGGGGTCCCTTAATTCTAGGTTTAATGTGAGAAAAATAATACATAGCAGGAAATATAAATGAACAGTAAGTTCTAACAGGTTATGCCATGTATCACAGTTTATTTTGCATAAAGAAAATAAATAATACATGAAATATGAGCTAAAATAATTAAACAGCAAATGGCAAGGTGTCTTGCCTAATAGGACGCCTGGTGTGCTACGATAATCATGGTGGCATGAACTGTGACTTTGGTGTAACAACTACACAAGGGGACCTCTATTGATGCCACGGACAGTTCTATTGGGTCCAGAAGGGTCAAATTAGCTAGGGTGGACATAAGGTAGGCTTGAATTGGCGAGGGAATAGGAATAATAGGGTTTTAGTCATGGATAGGAGGACAGTTAAAGGACTTTAAATAATTAATATATATATAATTTTTGAAACTATTCAAAATCCTTGAACTATATTTTGCAAACCCAAAATACATTGGTAGTTATATATATAAGAATCTTTTTTTAGGCAAAATATCCTCAGTTTGTCAAAATATATTTTTAATTAGGAAGCTACATTTTTATTAGTCAAAATAAATATTTAAAATAGGCTAAGATATCGGTGTAAAATAATTTTAGAAATAAATAAATAAATTTTTGTAAAGAGCTTTTAGGTCTAAAACTATAACTCATTTGAAAAGTATTCATATCTTGAAAATGGCTAGCAATACTATATTAATATGTCTAATCAAAACTTCTTCTTCTTCTTCTTTTTTACAAAATCCAAACATTATATTTTTGCAACAACATAATTCTCAAGAAATCAGTTGATCTACGTATTTATTAAAAATAAGAAAAGTAATTTACACAAAAAATACTTAACTAAGAATATTGTTAATCATAATTTACAAACCTACCTATTTTACCATATCCGAATTTTGTAAAATATACAAGATAATAATATTAATGATAATAATGATGTACCTATATTTAGAAAAAGGAAATAATAGAAATTATGATAATAGTAAATAATAATAATAATAATAAATAATAAATAAAAATAAAAAAAATAACACAGAAAGGTCGTTCTCCTCTTTCGAGGAGAACAGAACTTAGTAAAAGAAAAAAAACAAAAGAAAGAGATTAGAGGGAGAGGGAGGTGAGGAAGAGAGAGAGGAAGGGGGAGAGTGAGGAAAGAGAAGGAGACGGAGAGTGCTAGAGAGAGAGAGGCGGTGTGGGGGTTTGATCGGAGGGGTGAGCGGGTCAGGTCGAGCAGGCGGACGGCTCGTCGGCCGGCAACGGAGGCGGATGAGGGTTTCCGGCGTGAGGGTTTGCCGGGACGGAGCAAGAGGCGACGATGGCTGGAGAGGAGTGAGAGGAGTGGGGGATTTGGCCGGACTGCGCGTGGCGAGGCGTGGTTTTGGGCGGCGTCGGGAGGTTCTCGGTGGAGGGGGCGGTCCCGAGCGTGGAGAGTTGCGGTGGTCGCGGCCAAGGGAGGCGGCGGAGCTGTCACCGCACGGGGACGAGGTCGCCGAGGCGAGCGGCGCGGGCTGGATGGATTCGCGGGTGGCGTGGGAGTCCACCGGCGGCTGCGGAAAACCTGAGGCGTGGGCCAAAGAGGGTTTTCGGCCGGTGGATGCTCGGAGAGGCGCCGATCTGGCGGAGGGTTTCAAGCGGGGTACGGCGAAGGCGTAGGCGGTGGTCGGCAGAGGTAAGTTTGGGTTTCCCTTTATCTATTTTTTTGGATGTGATGGTGGACGGCTACTGTGGCGGTCGGCCAGAGTTGCCGGATAGGGTATGGGAGTCGATGGCGATAGCGGTGGTTAATTGAGGTGGCGGTGTTGGTCGGTGTGGAGTCGGATGATGGTGGACGCGGTAGGTTTTGCTGTAGGCGGGTGGCGGCTCGGCTGTGGTGATTGGCAGGACGTGGCCGGAGGAGTTTTGGGTTTTGGCTGGAGACGACGAGGCGTGTGGAGTCGAGCTCGCCGGAGGTGGAGTTGATGGCAGAGAAGGAGAATCGAGGGGGTAGTGTGCTGATGTGGTTTTGGGTCTATGGAGGCAGGGTATGGCCATTAGAATAGGATTAGGGTTTAGGTGGTTGTCGTGTCCGGGGTGTCAGACACGGCGGGGGAATACTGGATTTGTGTCCAAGGTGGTTGGACACGAATTGATATTTGTATATGTAAAAGAATAACCTATTGGATAGACATCCGGGGTCGGACACGAGGCCGTCACGGCTGACACGGAAGAGATGGACACCGACACGAGACACGTACACTTTGTGGAAATTTGTGAAAGAATAATGGATGAGTACCTGCCTATTTATAGGATGTGGGAATTCCCAATTGGATAGGATTAGGATTCCTTTAAACCCAATTTAGATATTTCCTAATTTAATTTAAAAGCAATCAAATCAAAATCCAAATCCAAATCCAAATCTAATTTAAGTCAAATTTATTTCTCTTAGTTTAAAATCAAATCAATTTCAAATATAGATATTAGTTTACTATTTAAATGTATCCATGGAATCAAATTAAAATTTAAATCTTCACAATAATTTCGAAATATATTTTTCCAAAATTATTAATAATAATAATTTCAAAAATTACATTAATATTTTTAAATATCTTTGAATAATAAATTATTAATATTAATAAATCTCAAAAATTACACTAGCAAAATATTTATGTAATATGTGCATGCACTAAGGATATTATTTATTCTAAAAAGGCTTTACATAAATAAAATCATAAATTTAGGAAATTTTGATAGCTAAATTAATATATATATATTATTTTGAAAATATAAAAATAAGAAAATATTTTTCTAAAAATATGTACGCTCGCACATATTCACACTAGTCGAGCAATTACGAAAAATAAAATTTTGTGCGCGACGTATAATACAACTACGCGACGTACAATACAAAATTTTAAATCGGTACCAAATTTAATAATAAAAAAATAGTCAAAATTTAGGGGTTTTACATCCTACCCAACTTAAAAGAATTTCGTTCTCAAAATGAAGAATTAGTATGGGGTGAGAAGACACAAGGGGGGTATCGATGATGAACAATCAATAACAAAATCATGCAGTAAGAAATTATGATCTAGATCATAGGAAAATAATACGACATGGTCGTAATCGATAGGATGGCTAGAGGGAGTTCTAGTATAACGCTTTCGTCCTCCTAAAATAGGTGAAGACGAAAGCAATATAGAGTTCGAAGGAGGCGTTATCAAATACGAATACGTGATTCAAAGACGACCGAATAATTTTAAAAGAATTGTCAAGGCAGTCGTGGATGAGATTGTAAGGGCCAAG
Organism: Iris pallida; assembly: GCA_029216955.1. Classification (NCBI taxonomy): domain Eukaryota; kingdom Viridiplantae; phylum Streptophyta; class Magnoliopsida; order Asparagales; family Iridaceae; genus Iris; species Iris pallida. The sequence continues at coordinate 24,746,328 of JANAVB010028000.1, read as the reverse complement.
TTTAATTATGTCCCCGTCCACGTAGAACGATAGATAAAAGTGAACCAAAGTGCACTCGGTTGATCAGACCATCATACACCGGTTCTGATTAGACAATATGTTAGTGAGCGCGCTCAATAGCATAAGTCATGAACAAACTCGATAAATGGATGAGTTTGCAAAACTATATTATAGTAGCAACATTAGTCAAGGTGGTAAAAACATAGGCACGAGAGACTAAGATTGGAAGAAAATAGAATTTGGTTCGAACTTCTAAAGGATATAAGTCATGTCATGGTCTTCATACAGTCATCCTATAGTCTCCAAGTCCTTGGTTGCCTAGACGGGTTAGGGTCCTCTAGATTCTAGAATCTAAGTAAACTTGCTAATATAGGTCACTAGGTCAAAGGGGTTGCTAGGTCATAAAGTATTCTACCCAACTTAAAGAATTAAACTAATGGTGTTTTGGGACAAAAGCGTCATGTCTACCTAGTAGGGATCACTTGTCTAAGCACGAAGGAAAGATAAGAATTATGATAGAAGGAATCAAGCAAGATGCAGTCGATAAGTCGAATGATAGTTCGAATAGGGAATCGAGGAAAGAGGTCAAGTTTGTGGATGAGATCCTAGACTTCTAATCCTATACGCAGGCTTGCTTGGTACGGTAAAGTAACCAAACAATTTATCTTGACCTGCATGGGCCACCACAAAAACATGTAATGCCCCAGTCCCAAAATACGTAGGACTAGAAACGTAGACATGCCAGCTGTATACGTACGAAGTACACTCCAAGATATAGAAACCTCATATGAATACATAAGCTGTAAAATGTAGTAGAACCATAACTAATCTCATCCACACAAAATAATTGAATAAAAGATATCATATAATGATAATGAATTGTCTTGATACAATATGTTGGGCGGAGACAAATCCACTACCAAGAAGTAAAGGAAAAATACATGGAAAATAAAATAACTTTGGCGAGCGAAGCGAAGACGATCCACGTGCATCATCCTCGAAGAAATATCGATGATCATGGCTAAGGCTAAAGCACCTGCGAAAGACAATAGCACACACCTGGAGAGATAATCAGGTCCTCAGAGGGACGTAACACGACACATAATATCATGCCATATAAACTGAATAAATATTGCTCAAATAAATAAGGCAATCGAATTATAACATGGTCCAATACGCACATACAGAACGAGTGTACCATCCCTCCAACCAAACAAGGACAAGAGATGGTAAACTAATTCACGGTGACGTATCTTTCCATGCCATGAATCCAATATGGTATCCGGACCCCAACAAGGTTCAATACCTTCTCATCGAAGTAGTAAGTCACACCTACAACCAAACAAGGACAAGATGTGACGAACTAATCTGCGACAAGTTATTGTTCCAAGCCACGGTCAGATACAAGTACCCAAACCAAAACTACTCGTACCTAACGGATAGGGTAGCCTACCGTTCTAAGTGAAATGTCGTTAAGAACAATCCTTCCTACGCATGGACCCTGGCTGAATAGGATTAGCATAGTCCCGCTTGGGCACCAGAGGCCCCATCAGTAAGAGCATCACGTTCTGCATAATCGTCAGTAGCCGTCAGTAATCTTGGGTCATCAACCCCGTATCTCCAGCGGAGAGTCTGGGTCACAAGGGAAGTGCATCGAAGCCCAAACGCTAAGGAATTGTCCTCCTCGTCCAATGCCTACTTTGTTGTATCCACAACAAAAAACTATTATAACCGCTAAGTCAAACTAGCATGCAATCCCTATTAGCAATTATTCCTATCGCACGGCTTGTACGTACTGGTGGCCAGCCAATCACGCACTTCCGTGTCCTACATGCGACACATAACTTCGTGTTACAACATGTCAAGGCCAATAAATGTAACACACAAGGGGGTCCCTTAATTCTAGGTTTAATGTGAGAAAACTAATACATAGCAGGAAATATAAATGAACAGTAAGTTCTAACAGGTTATGCCATGTATCACAGTTTATTTTGCATAAAGAAAATAAATAATGCATGAAATATGAGCTAAAATAATTAAACAGTAAATGGTAAGGTGTCTTGCCTGATAGGACGCCTGGTGTGCTGCGATAATCATGGTGGCATGAACTACGACTTTGGTGTAACAACTACACAAGGGAACCTCTGTTGATGGCATGGACAGTTCCATTGGATCCAGAAGGGTCAAATTAGCTAGGGTGGACATAAGGTAGGCTTGAATTGGCGAGGGAATAGGAATAATAGGGTTTTAGTCATGGACAGGAGGACAATTAAAGGACTTTAAATAATTAATATATATATAATTTTTGAAACTATTTAAAATCCTTCAACTATATTTTCCAAACCAAAAATACATTGGTAGTTATATATATAAGAATCTTTTTTTTAGGCAAAATATACTCAGTTTGTCAAAATATATTTTTAAGTTGGAAGCTACATTTTTATTAGTCAAAATAAATATTTAAAATAGGCTGAGATATCGTTGTAAAATAATTTTAAAATAATTAAATAAATTTTTGTAAAGAGCTTTTAGGTCTAAAACTATAACTCATTTGAAAACTATTCATATCTTGAAAATGGCTAGCAATACTATATTAATATATCTAATCAAAACTTCTTCTTCTTCTTTTTTTTACAAAATCCAAATACTATATTTTTGCTACAACATAATTCTCAAAAAATCACTTGATCTACTTATTTATTAAAAATAAGAAAAGTAATTTACACAAAAAAATACTTAACTAAGAATATTGTTAATCATAATTTACGTACCTACCTATTTTACCATATCCGAATTTTGTAAAATATACAAGATAATAATATTAATGATAATAATGATGTACCTATATTTAGAAAAAAGAAATAATATAAATTATGATAATAGTAAATAATAATAATAATAAATAAAAATAAAAAAACAACACAGAAAGGTCGTTCTCCTCTTTCGAGGAGAACAGAACTTAGTAAAAGAAAAAAAACAAAAGAAAGAGATTAGAGGGAGAGGGAGGTGATAAAGAGAGAGAGGAAGGGGGAGAGTGAGGAAAGAGAGGGAGGCGGAGAGAGCTAGAGAGAGAGGCGGCGCGGGGGTTTGATCGGAGGGGTGAGCGGGTCAGGTCGAGTAGGCGGACGGCTCGTCGGCCGACGACGGAGGCGGATGGGGGTTTCCAGCGTGAGGGTTTGCCAGGACGGAGTAAGAGGCGGCGAGGGCTGGAGAGGAGCGAGAGGAGCGGGGGATTTGGCCGGACTGCGCGCGGCACGACGGGGGTTTGGGCGGCGTCGGGAGGTTCTCGGTGGAGGGGGCAGTACCGAGCGTGGAGAGCTACGGTGGCCGCGGCCAAGGGAGGCGGCGGAGCTGTCACCGCACGGGGACGAGGTCGCGGAGGCGAGCGGCGCGGGCTGGACGGATTCGCGGGTGGCGCGGGAGTCCACCGGCGGCGGCAAACCGGAGGCGTGGGCCAAAGAGGGTTTTCGGCCGGTGGATGCTCGGGGAGGCGCCGATCCAGCGGAGGGTTTCAAGCGGGGTACGGCGGAGGCGTAGGCGGTGGTCGGCAGAGGTAAGTTTGGGTTTCCCTTTATTTATTTTTTTGGATGTGATGGTGGACGGCTACTGTGGCGGTCGGCCGGAGTGGCCGGACAGGGTATGGGAGTTGATGGCGGTGGCGGTGGTTAATTGAGGTGGCGGTGTTGGTCAGTGTGGAGTCGGGTGATGGTGGACGCGGTGGGTTTCGCTGTAGACGGGGTGGCGGCTTGGCTGTGGTGATTGGCAGGACGTGGCCGGAGGAGTTTGGGGTTTTGGCTGGAGACGGCGAGGCGTGTGGAGTCGAGCTCGTCGGAGGTGGAGTTGATGGCAGAGAAGGAGAATCGAGGGGGTAGTGTGCTGAGGTGATTTTGGGTCTACGGAGGCGGGGTATGACCATTAGAATAGGATTAGGGTTTAGGTGGTTGTCGTGTCCGGGGTGTCGGACACGGCGGGGGAATACTAGATTTGTGTCCAGGGTGGTTGGACGATAATTGATATTTGTATATGTAAAAGAATAACCTATTGTATAGACACCCGGGGTCGGACCCGAGGCCGTCACGGCTGACACGGAAGAGATGGACACCGACACGAGACACGTACACTTTGTGGAAATTTGTGGAAGAATAATTTGTGGAGAATTATGGATGAGTACCTGCCTATTTATAGGATGTGAGAATTCCAAATTGGATAGGATTAGGATTCCTTTAAACCCAATTTAGATATTTCCTAATTTAATATAAAAACAATCAAATCCAAATCCAAATCTAATTTAAATCAAATTAATTTCTCTTAGTTTAAAATCAAATCTATTTCAAATATAGATATTAGTTTACTATTTAAATGTATCCATGGAATCAAATCAAAATTTAAATCTTCACAATAATTTCGAAATATATTTTTCCAAAATTATTAATAATAATAATTTTAAAAATTACATTAATATTTTTAAATATCTTTGAATAATAAATTATTAATATTAATAAATCTCAAAAATTACACTAGCAAAATATTTATGAAATATGTGCATGTACTAAGAATATTATTTATTCTAAAAAGGCTTTACATAAATAAAATCATAAATTTAGGAAATTTTGATAGCTAAATTAATACATATATTATTTTGAAACTATAAAAGTAAGAAAATATTTTTCTAAAAATATGTACGCTCGCACATATTCGCACTCGTCGAGCAATTACGAAAAATAAAATTTCGTGCGCGGCGTATAATACGACTACGCGACGTACAATACAAAATTTTAAATCGGTACCAAATTTAATAATAAAAAAATAGTAGAAATTTAGGGGTTTTACAAATAACAAACTTAGAAATGATAGCAAAAATAATTATTATATCTATTATTTTAAAATAAAAAATATTTTTCTAAAATTGTGTACGCTCGTACATATTCGTACTCGTCGAGCAATTACGAAAACGAAATATCGCGCGCGACGTACAATGCAACTACGCGACGTACGATTATAAAAATTTAAATCAGTACCAAATTTAATAAAAATTAAAAATATAGTAGAAATTTATGGATTTTACATGTGTGTCAAGTGTTACATCTTCACCATGCCCAAAGTTGCCGATACCGGTCCTGGAGAAATTTGCTAGCTAGATCCCTACAAAAGATGAAAAGGGACAGGAAGAGGAAGTAAAACTCAGAAATCTGCAGGAAAAACTATGTTCTGAAGGGCTTCTATGCGCCCAAAACAAACATGTGGGCGCATAACACACGAACGGTACATGGGCGCATAACATGCCACAGTTAGAGGTCGCATAACATGGCAACATGTAGGCGCATAGCACACCACAGCATTGGCGTATGACTTCTGTGGCACATAATGATGCTCACAGATGTATGTTGCCTTAGGCGCAAGCGCCCAGGCAGAAGAGAAGTTCGAACGTCGCAAATTAATGCTCAAGACTTTGTTTTTGAAGCATGCCCTCACCCAGAATCGGGTCCTAGGCTGCCAAGGATGCTGCCGCAGGAGGAGAGACACTCGGTACAGCCCCCTTGCCCTTCGCAGATCTCTTCACGACCTTGGGAGACATGGTTCTCAAAGAAAGAAGATGAAGAGTTTCTGAAAAGTTCTAAAAGAGGGAAATAATGAGCTTTCTCTCTCCTTCAGGGCCTATTTATAGGCACAGGCCACTTCCTATGCACCCACTTGCTTTATGCGCCTATACAACCTTTGCGTTGTATATACCTACAATGGCCTATGCGCCCACGTGAAGAACCAGCCACCTTCATACTATGCGACTGATACTTGCTAACGTGGACGACGTATGAAGGATGGACCTCTTCAAATTCCACTCCGATGAATCTGTCAGTTTGATTTTCGAGGAAGATCTCAATAGTCGTATCTCTCTGACAGGCTGGCCGAATACTATGCACTCAAGGAGAGAGCCGTGCTATGTGCCTATTGCATCACGAGAAAACGATCCATGCTTCTTTCAAAGTATTTCGAACTCGTTCAAGTATCGAAAACTTTTAAGGGGGTCTTGTAGAAGCATGAAAAAAATTTAGCAATGAAGCTCCATGTGCCCAAACCAGTGAAGCTACATGCGCCCAAGCCAGTGAAGCTCTATACGCCCAGCTAGTAATGCTCTATACGCCCAGCTAGTGAAGCTCTATGCGCCCATCCAGTGAAGCTCTATGCGCCCAGTCAGTGAAGCTCTATGCGCCCAAGACTAGCTTCCCTAAAAGGAGGGCGTATAGCCTGAGACATGGCTATACGTCCAAGCCTAAATCGGTCAAAGCCATGATCAAAATGTGCACTGAAGCGCACGACCACGTCAGTCTCCACGAGCAGTCGTACACCGAAGCATACTGCCACTTCAACACCACGACCAACCCATGATCTCGCAGCCTGTATGTGCCTACACCCTATGCGCCCAAGGGAGGACTATGCACCCACATGAAAACCAGTATGTTTCTTTCGTGTGGGTACATAACTTTATTCCAGCTCAAAAATGACTATAAAAGGGGGCCTTATTCCTCTTCAAAACACAGAACAGAGAACATTTTCAAGAGCCAAATTGCTGCACTTCTTGCCAGTGAGCCGAGAGTTAGCAATTTTCTTAGGTTTTCTTCCACTTTTGTAATCGGAGTGTCAACGGAGTAAAGGAGCAACTTCTGCTCGATCTCCATCGTCCCATTCTACAGAATTCTTTTTTGTACTCGGGGATCCTCAGTGCAGGATCTATCACGACCCGCACCCTAGAGTAAGGACACGAGGCGTGGGTACGTCCAGTCTACGCCGTAGTGTCGGCGGTAGAACGCTGTCCTAGGTCACAACATCTAACAATATAATGATAACAGTTTATACTCCCCGAGTGGGGGTGACATAGCAGAATGTAAACTCAATCATCACTAAGGAAGAAGAAGTACGATATGATATAGAACTCAAAAAAAATATAGATGATCAAATAGTCTAAGATAACATCTCAGCAAATATCCAGAATACAAGTCTTAACTACTAAATATGAAAGAATATATACAATCCAGATCTCAAAGACAGAAATAAAGTCTAACTACTAGTCTCAAGACAACATAAGTAAGATAAGGCCTAACTAAGCTAGTCTAGGCAATAGGGGTAATGTCCTCAGCTAGAGCTGGGTCCTCCTGAGAGTCCAACTCACAAGTATCATCTAGGGCTGCTCCGTAGAAGGTATCCACACAGGCCTCCTCCTCGTCATCTGCAATATTTTCAACAGGTCCAGTCAGGACAAGAGCGAGCACAATACATCTCAACAGTTCATAGCAGGTTAGAAAATATAATCATGTAGTAAAGTAAGATACAGGTACTGAAAGAGATGCAGTATGTAAACAGAGGGAGAACTGTAATAGAAATATCTACTATATATAGAGAAATAACAGTGGCTAGTGAGTCAGAGTACAATATAGACATGTAAATGGCATAGGATGATTCTGATGCTATACTAAAGAATGATTCTGATGCTACACTACTTGGATATTATTCACATGTCCACTTCTACTCCCCCGTACCCCAATCAATACACAAGGATCCAGCCAGGTTATGTTATGATTCATGCAACGGCCCCCGAAGGGTGGCATATGATAGTCCCATAAATGGGGATTCTAGAAGGCCCAATAAATTGGAGGATTCAAGAAAGACTCTGTGGTCATTAGGGTACATGTCACAAGTGATTCAATGAACCAATGAAGCATAGTGATATACCATATAAGTGAAACGCATAGAACATGAAGTATCCAATGCTCCCTGAGAGGATAACATCTTAAGAAGGGATCCATATAGTACTAATCCGTGTGACCAACGTGACAGTATCAAGTAAAGTAATTTAAAGCAGGAAAATAATTCTAAACAGGATATAAAATGATCAGAGAATATACTTGTTGACACAAAGTCACAGTCAACCAAATATTGATAACATTAACTAAATAATACTTGTAATAATTCAATAAGACACACGACGACTTTATTCTGCTCAAGCCAGACGACAGCTCAGACGACAGCTTAGTTGTGCAAATACCGGTCATTTTCGCGTTTGTACTTTTATATTTTATTGAGTCTAGAATGATTATAAGATGAGTTATGCTGGGCTCTTGAGACTCAACCCACAACCTATCTAAAGACCATAAAGCTTCACATCCAAACTTAGCCCATTCCACCCTTAGACCAGTTCTGTGCTCTGGAGACAGAGTTCGGGCCGAACTCTGCCTCCACACAGAGTTCGGGCCGAACTCTGTTCCCTAAAAATTAGCACCCTAATTTTTAGGGTTGGCTGGTTGCTAGTTGTCCAACGGCCAATTTTTTGAAAATTTCTACCAGAATTCTGGCCGAATTCTGCCTGTTAAAAACCTATAAATAGGCCAAGAATTCTCTCATTTTCAATCATTCAATCTTCTCTTCTCTTCTCTCTTAAGCTCAATATAAGCCATACCCTTCTCATCTACTAGTACAAGTTTTCTAAGTCTCGAGTGCTCAGCATCTCTCAGTTAGGAGTCTTGTACAAGAGTTCAAGAAGTCGCTTGGAAAATTCCAAGCATCGCCACTGCGATCTATTGTAAAGAAGTTAACGTGCTCTTCTGAAGTAAAGGCACGGGGTGTAACTACTATTTCACAAATAGTAGATTTAATCCTGAGCTAGAGTTCTCAGGCCTGGACTAGTCCTCTACGAGGGAAACCAGGTTAAAATTGGCTGTGTTTGCGTATGCTCTCTTGCTTCTTATTTATTTTCCGCATTTACTCTGATTATTTTTAGAGCGTGAAAGAGTTGAATTTTTTAATTGGTTATTATTGCTATAACTCTATTCACCCCCCTCTAGAGTTGCCATCTGTTCTTCAATTGGTATCAAAGCTCTGTTCTCTTTACAAGGATTTACATCCTAGAGCTGATCTATGGCAACCACACAATCCTTGATTTCCAATCACGGTGAAGGACAGTCCACTCATAGGCCTTCCCTATTTGATGGAACCAACTACATGTATTGAAAAATAAGGATAAGTTTTTATCTCAAGTCGCTGGACTTTGACCTGTGGACTATCGTCACTAAAGGTTATAAAAAGCCCGCCAGAATAGTTGTCAATGGCGATCTCGTTGAGAAATCACATGACAAATATTCTGACGAGGAGAAGAAACAGGCAAGTCTAGACGCGAGAGCTATTAATGCTTTATTCTGTGCTATAGACAAGAATGAGTTCAACAGGGTATCCACATCCACCACATCTTACAAAGTATGGAAGCTTCTAGAAGTGACACATGAAGGAACCACTCAAGTCAAGAAATCAAAGATAAGCCGTCTTACTCAAGAATACGAGGCTTTCAAGATGAAGCCAAACGAGACGATCATGCAAATGTTCACAAGATTCCTCGACATCATCAACCCCCTGTCTTCGCTTGGGAAGCAATATTCAAATCACGAGAAGATTCGCAAGCTACTTAGGGGGCTACCAAAAGTTTGGAACCCTAAGGTGACAGCCACCATAGAAGAAAATAATCTCACAACCATGTCTATGGAGACCTTGATGGGAAAGCTAATGACTCATGAGCTTGACCTAAAGGACTTCGAAGAGCCTGCTCCTAAGGCTAAGGAGATCGCACTCAAAGCTCAACGACGGAGGGCTGAACCCGAAGAGACGAATGACGACAACTCAGAAGACGATGATCAAGCCCTCATGGTTCGCAACTTCAAGAAATTCCTTTGCTTCAATCGAAGAAAGAAGGAACCACAAGAAGATGAAGAAGAAGAGCCTACTTGCTACGGTTGCAAGAAGACGAGACATGTCCGAAAAGACTGTCCATTCTTAAAGAAAAGCAACCGCTGTGAGAAGCCACACAAGAAGACCTCCTCAAGGAAATATGCCAACACAAGCATTTGGCATGAAAGTGAAGCTAGTGACTCCGAGGAAGAAAAGAACTCTCCTCAAGATACGGCTAATGTGTGCCTAATGGCGACGTCCGACAAGGTATCAAACGAAACTCTTGACGACTTCACTTTTGATGAACTTGGCGATGCTTTCACCGATTTACTTAGTGATCATAAAAAGGTCATTGGTAAATACAAACAAGCCAAGGACAAAATCAAAAGTCATAAAGTCAAAATACAAAGACTTTCTCTATTACTTGAAAATATTAGACACACTACACCCACGGATGTCACTGATGAGGTATCTAAGCTTAAAATAAGCTTACATGATGCCGAGGCACGTATTGAGCAACAAACACTAGAAATCACAACACTAAACACGGAGCTTGTAGAAGAAAAGAGCAGACACAAGATTACAATTACTAAGATGCATGGTTTGAATGCTAAGATCACTGAATTGCAAGCTGTCTCTAAGAAACTAGAGACTAAATTGGGAAAACAGGTTGCTCAACCTCAAACCCAATCACATGAGACACACACAAAGCATGACACAACTCATACTAGTCAACCACGCCATCCTCATGCTGCTCACAACATGTTTATATATACACACACTTTCACAAGCCACATGCACGTAGAAATAATCATCATATGTCACATAAATATCATGCTACACATAGATACAGTCATCACCATGTTGCACAAAGACACAATCAACATCACTCCACATATAGACAATCTCATCATGCCATGCCATATAGACAATCTCATCATGCCATACCATATAGACAACATCATCATGCCATACCATATCAACAATATCACCATGCCACTCCACATAGTCATCATCACCATGCTGAATCTACACATCATCAATATTCTGCTTATAGACATCATCAGCATGCTCTTAATGTAAATAAGAATGCTACATGTACTTATTGTGGTTTACATAGACACATTTCACCATAATGTAGAATTAGAAGATTATTATATAGAAAGATATATGCATGGTTTCCAAAAACTAACTCTTCAGGACCCTCAAGAACTTGGGTACCAAAGATCACATCTACTCTTGATGTAGGTGGACCTTCCCTCCTCAACTAAGAGTAAGTGGATTCTCGATAGTGGATGCTCACGACACATGACGGGAGACGCACATCTTTTCGCATCACTATCGATGAAGAAAGAAGGATATGTATGCTTCAGTAATAACCTAAAAGGTTATATTATAGGTAATGGTATTATAGGCTATCCTCCCTCTCCTGTAATAAAGGATGTCTGCCTAGTGACCGAGTTAAAGCATAACTTGCTCAGCATCAGTCATCTTGCTGACCATGGTTATGACATTAACTTTAGATAAAACAAATGCCTTATCTATGATAGGTCAACAGGAGACATTGCTTTTGAAGGGGTAAGAGAGGATAATATTTATATTTTCTATTTGTCTAAAAATACTAACAATGCAGGTAGATGCCTATATGCTCATAAAGATGAACGACTACTATGGCACCAGCGTCTTGGTCATGCCAATATGGATACCATATCCAGGCTATCGACCAAGAAGCTAGTTAGAGGCTTGCCCGACATCACATTCAAAAAGGACACCGTATGTGCCGAATGTGAGTTGAATAAGGCAACCGAGTCGTCTTTTCATTCCATAAACTCTGTAAGCACTACTAGACCCCTGTAACTACTCTATATGGATTTATTTGGTCCTAGTAGAGTAGCCAGTCTTGGTGGAAAACTCTATGCCTTTGTTATTATTGATGACTTTTTAAGATTTACTTGGGTTTTTTTTCTTACTTATAAAAGTGATGCTATTTCAGTTTTTAAGATTTTTGTCAATAAAGTTCAAAACAAAAAAGGCTACATGATTACTCGAATCCGAGTGATCATGGAGGCGAATTCGAAAATTCTTATTTTGAAAAGTTTTGTGATTCCAATGGTTTTGATCATGAGTTTTCTTGTCCAAGAACTCCCCAACAAAATGGTGCTGTGGAGCGGAAGAATAGGACTCTTGGCGATATGGCTAGAGTCATGTTGAACAAGTTTTCACTTCCGAAATACTTTTGGGCTGAAGCTGTCAGTACAGCATGCTACATTTTAAATAGGGTACTTATTCGTCCTATTACGAAGAAAACACCCTATGAGCTTTGGTTCGGGAGAACCCCAAATGTTTTTTATTTTAGAGTTTTTGGCTGTAGATGTTTTATCCTTAAAACCAAAGACAACTTAGGCAAATTTGATGCCAAAGCTGACGATGGTATTTTCTTTGGCTATGCTGCCAAGAGTAAGGGATATAGAGTTTTTAACAAATGCTCATTAATCGTGGAAGAGTCTACTAATGTGACTTTTGATGAAGATAACAGTGTAGAAGCTACTCTTGATGATGATGTTGAGCCATCAATGTCTACTCCAATGAACACCACAACCGAGACAAATTCTCTGGAAAGCTTGCCTAAGAAATTCACTTTCAAGCCATCACATCCAGAAAATTTGGTAATCGATGAGGTTTCACGAGGAGTAACTACTAGATCATCATTAAGAGACTCTATTGCTAGCACTGCCTTTATTTCACAAATTGAGCCTAAAAACATTTTAGAAGCTTTCAATGATGAATTTTGGATTTCTGCTATGCAAGAGGAACTCAACCAATTCGAGAGAAGCCAAGTATGGGAACTTGTTCCTAGACCGGCTAATCACTCGATTATTGGTACTAAATGGGTTTTTAGAAACAAAGTGAATGAAGATGGTTCAGTCACACGCAACAAAGCTCGTCTAGTAGCCCAAGGATACAACCAAGAGGAAGGTATCGACTACGATGAGACGTATGCTCCTGTTGCTAGATTAGAATCCATTCGGATGCTTTGTGCATTTGTAAATTTTCAAAATTTCAAATTATTTCAAATGGATGTTAAAAGTGCTTTCTTGAATGGTTTTATTAAGGAGGAAGTTTATGTAAAACAACCCCCTGGCTTTAAAAATCACAAATTTCTCGACCACGTGTTCAAGCTAAAGAAAGCGCTATATGGCCTCAAACAAGCCCCTAGAGCTTGGTATGAACGGCTAAGCAATTTCTTACTTGAGAAAGGTTTTTCAAAAGGGAAGATTGATACTACACTTTTCATAAAATCTTTCAAAGACACTATTCTTTTAGTACAAATATATGTAGATGATATCATCTTTGGTTCTACTGATAAAACTCTTTGTCAAAATTTTGCCAAGTGTATGCAGACCGAGTTTGAGATGAGCATGATGGGAGAACTCAACTACTTTCTCGTACTGCAAGTTAAACAAATGTCAAATGGAACTTTCATCTGTCAGTCGAAGTACACAAAGGACATGCTGAAGAAATTCGACCTTGATAACGTCAAACCAATCAGCACTCCTATGGCTAGTTCAACCAAACTTGAACCAGATGATAGCGACAAACCCGTAGATCAACGTAAGTATCGAGGTATGATAGGCAGTCTACTCTATCTTACTGCTAGTCGCCCTGATATTATGTTTAGCGTTTGCCTGTGTGCTAGATATCAAGCAAATCCTAAGAAATCACACATGACCGCGGTTAAGCGTATCTTTCGATACCTTAAGGGTACGGTTACAGTGGGCCTATGGTATCCCAAGTCAACATTATTTGACCTCATTAGTTATTCTGATGCTGACTTCGTCGGATGCAAGGTCGACCGTAAAAGTACGAGCGGCACGTGTCATTTATTAGGAAAGGCTTTAGTCTCTTGGTTTAGCAAGAAGCAGAATTCTATCGCACTATCCACAACAGAAGCTAAATACATCGTAGCTGGGCGTTGTTGTGCACAAATTTTGTGGATGAAGCAAACCCTTGAAGACTATAATTTATCTTTCATGCATATTCCTATCTTTTGTGACAACACTAGTACAATAAATCTTACTAAGAACCCCATTTGTCACTCACGCACGAAGCACATTGAGATACGACACCACTTTTTGCGTGATCATCAGTAAAATGGCACGATTAACTTAGAATTTATTGAAACTGATCATCAGTTAGCAGACTTCTTCACCAAACTAATATCCGAAGAGCGCTTCAATTTTTTTTGTCGTGAACTTGAAATTTTAGATAAAGCTGTTATAAATTAAAATAAACCTACGTAAATATCGAATATACTGTGATTCTCTTATGATGAACTTGCTATGGGTACAAGCCGAAAGGGTCCTTCTGACAACAAGGCATAAAAGCCTAAGCGACACGGTGCACTAGTCCTCAGGACTACCGCTAGCTGGGATCCGGCCCCTGCAGCTAACCCATGGCAGCTTCAAAATATTGAATTATGATATAATTCCTTGTTTATTACACGGTTCATTTTTATTTATTACTTGCTGAAATACTAAATTTTCAAACTTTATATTACTGCTTTGAAATCACTATCTGCTATCCATCTACTTACTTGTTGGATCTTTTTCTGTACTCATACTCTTGCAGTACATCGGTTTTTGTCTTTACTTAACCTTTTTTTGACTCAACTCAGCCTGATTCCTGTTATGTCCACAGGATCCAGAATTCGGGCCAAACTCTTCCCCTACCAGAGTTCGGGCCGAATTCAGCCTGCCTGTTCCAGAATCGGGAACAGGCTCAGCCGTTGATCCAATTGTTGATCCAATGGTCACAAATTGACCCGACCAAGAGAAACCCTCCCCTTTATTTTGGTTTCTCTTCCCTCTTCTTCCTTCTTACCACCTTTTCTACTTCTCATACTCAAAACTCTCAAAACCCTAACCCTAATTTCTTATCTCTTGTGGTCCATTCTTCCCCAAACTCAAGGAGGTGGCTCAACTTTCAATTCTCTTTCATAATCTTTCACTATCTTGAGGTATAACTCTTTTCTTTTCTACTTCTCAAATTTCTTTATTTTTTATCTATTATGTTATGGCTCCACGTTTGCTTAATCGTGGGAAGAGACTTCGGACCGAGGGCGCGTCCTCGTCGAATGCTCCTCCTCCTGTTGAGCCGCCCGTTGCACCACCCGTTGCACCGGCAATTGAACAACCAACCCATTCGTTGTTCAATCCTTCACGTCCACGTGATTCAAACACTTTCGACGACCGAATTTTTATATCACTAGACGCATCCAATGAATGGTTTAGTAATTTTTAGACACGTCCGGTGTTTACGGGATACCCCATAAACTTTACAATTTTCTCACAATATGATGCACTCTTTAATGACCTCTGTCTTGATGAACTCGTTACTTCTAATTCGGTCATTTATCGTAGTGTCATACAAATATTTTATTCCAATTTGACTCATGATGATACTCGTATCTATTCACGTGTTACGGGTATTGATATCTCATTTGATGTTTTTGAATTAGCTGAATATCTTGAACTTCAAGAGCCAAATTCCTTGGAAAAGCTTGTTGAAGCTAGATCCCTTATCTTTCTCGAAGGGATTTCACTAGAGAGCTTCAAGGATGACCTGTGTAGCCCTAACACACGTCCTCGTAAGCTCTTGGCAAAATTCCTCAATCCTTACTTCTATGAGCTTCATCGGATCATTTTCAACACTATTCTACCCAAAGCGGGTTCTACCGATGAAATCACTTATTTTGAGATTTCAGCCTTATACCATCTCCACTTCCATGTACCCTTTAACCTTCCACGCACAATGATGGATTGGATGATCAACTGTAGGAAGAAGCCAAGATCCTTGGTTTATGCTTTATATCTTCCTATGATCTTTCGTGCGTTCCATGTACCCCTTGATGAGTGTCCATTCTTGCCTATCCCTGCCTTTCTGTCCAAGGCAAGGAGGCTTCATGCGGTCGTCGGCTCCCCGGTCGTGTCCGAGCATTCTGAGGATGAGCCGGATGCCCCTCCTCTCGGACAGGATCCTCCTCCTCCTCCTGCCACTCTTGAGTCTATTCAGACCATGCTCCGAGATCTCTTTGCCTTGGAGGACGATCGTTGGACTCAGCTGGATTATTGGACCACATTGCAGATGAGTGCTATCAGCAACTCGCTGTATGGCATCCGGTATTCCATGTCTCGCCGTCCTACCATGCCCACTCCTATGGAGCGAGATCCTGATCGTGAGGGTTTTCGTATTGATGACCCTTGGGTTCGTCGCTATATGGATCCGGATTTGGCTTTTGTGGATCCACGTCGCTCCTTTACTGATCCATCGGATGACGCCGGGCCCTCTCGTACTCGTTGATGGTTTTGGACTGCTACTTGAGGCTGCTACTGGAGATCTTAGATTATATTTTCTGCTCTCTGCTTTCGTTACTTTTATGTACTTGGTTTGTAGTAGACATGTTATGCACTATGCTTTTGAGACATTGGTAGATCTATTATCAGTTTCTATGACTCCTGGTCATTATCTTATTTTATATGCAGTTTCTTCTCCTTTACGTGTATTTTGCCTGTTATTATTTATCTTATATTTCTAAATGCCAAAAGGGGGAGTTATGTGTATATTTTGTTTTTATTTGTTTGGTTTATATGTGCTTTTGGAAGAATATTATTAACAGGACAACAAAGATTAACAGCATTGTTTATGGGGGAGCTACTCTTAAGCTCGGCACTTATTATGGGGGAGCTATGTCGTTACATGTGTCTATGTATGGATATTGAATATACAACTATTATTTTGTCAATTATCAATATGGGGGAGATTGTTGACACAAAGTCACAGTCAACCAAATATTGATAACATTGACTAAATAATACTTGTAATAATTCAATAAGACACACGACGACTTTGTTCTGCTCAAACCAGACGACAGCTCAGACGACAGCTTAGTTGTGCAAATACCAGTCATTTTCGCGTCTGTACTTTTATATTTTATTGAGTCTAGAATGATTGTAAGCTGAGTTATGCTGGGCTCTTGAGACTCAACCCACAACCTATCTAAAGCCCATAAAGCTTCACATCCAAACTTAGCCCATTCCATCCTTAGACCAGTTCTGTGCTCTGGAGACAGAGTTCGGGCTGAACTCTGCCTCCACACAGAGTTCGGGCTGAACTCTGTCCCCTAAAAATTAGCACCCTAATTTTAGGGTTGGCTGGTTGCTAGTTGTCCAACGGCCAATTTTTTGAAAATTCCTACCAGAATTCTGGCCGAATTCTGCCTGTTAAATACCTATAAATAGGCCAAGAATTCTCTCATTTTTAATCATCCAATCTTCTCTTCTCTTCTCTCTTAAGCTCAATATAAGCCATACCCTTCTCATCTACTAGCCACAAGTTTCCTAAGTCTCGAGTGCTCAACATCTCTCTGTTAGGAGTCTTGTGCAAGAGTTCAAGAAGTCGCTTGGAAAATTCCAAGCATCGCCACTGCGATCCATTGTAAATAAGTTGACGTGCTCTTTTGAAGTAAAGGCACGGGATGTAACTACTATTTCACAAATAGTGGATTTAATCATGAGCTAGAGTTCTCAGGCCTGGACTAGTCCTCCACGAGGGAAACCAGGTTAAAATCGGTTGTGTTTGCGTATGCTCTCTTGCTCCTTATTTATTTTCCGTATTTACTCTGATTATTTTTAGAGCGTGAAAGAGTTGAATTTTTTAATTGGTTATTATTGCTATGACTCTATTCACCCCCCTCTAGAGTTGCCATCTGTTCTTCAGTACTCGCCTAGTATCTTAGTGTCCAGATGAAATGTACTGTCCGAGGAGAGGTGTCTAGCTCCTAATCAGAACAGCACAAGTCACAACAAGTCTAAAATGATAACAAGATGCAATTCAATGCATTCTGGATGAATCTAGGTTAATCTAGGCCAAAGTCAACTCTTGGTCAACTCTGGTCAACCATAGAAGTCAAACTAGGTCAACTATGGTCAAACTAGGTCTAATAAGTCTAAATTAGTCTATACTAGTCTACATTATTCTATACTAGGTCACACAAGCCTACACTAGCTAGTACACAACACTACGAGGCTATCGAAGCCAACTACACATGTAAGTTGGCGTTCAAACATACCCTTAGGCAATGAGCCATAGCTATAGGCTACATAATATATGCATCACATGGATATATACATACATATTATATATTGTATTCCTATACATTACCTATATATATACATTAGATATAGGTTATAGTACAAATTCATTAGGAAACATCACATATATATATATATTTTTTTTTTTTTTACATATATATATATATATATATATATATATATTTTACATATATATATATATATATATATATATATATATATATATAAAATAAAAAAAAAATTATATATATATATATATATATATATATATATATATATATATATATATATATATATATATATATTTATATATATATTAGCTATAGGCTACATAATATATGCATCACATGGATATATACATACATATTATATATTGTATTCCTATACATTACCTATATATATACATTAGATATAGGTTATAGTACAAATTCATTAGGAAACATCACATATATATATATATATATATATATATATATATATATATATATATATATATATATATAGGCTCAATACACTATATATACATATGGGTATACATATATTATATATACATACATGTGTATATAGGGAGGGGGAAGGCAAAGTGTGTGAGTGTGTTTCATGTGAGTATATTGTGTCAACTGTTAGGCATGTGTATGTGTGAGGGTGTGTGAGTGACAAAGAGGGAAACATTGTGGGTGTTCTCAGATTTACATGTGTATGTGTGTGAGAGTGAAATCAGAACATTTGTGTGAGGGAGGGTGCATAGTGATAGGAATATTGTAGCACCCACTTTTTGGAAATAAGGGTATTTAAGTCCTTTTAGTCATTTTAGTCATTTTGTGATTTTCTAGATACTTTTGGCTTGTGTTTGTTTTAGCAGTTGGTTTAACCTTAGATAATCCATATTATAGACTAACCATGACATATGATTATCATTTAGCTAATTAGAAATTATATTAGGATTTGGTCCAATTTAGAAAGCCATTGGCCCTTTTTAGGCTATTTAATTAATTGGCCTTTTAAGTCTTTTTGTTAGTGGACTTAAACTCAACTTAGTTAGAAAGGAGGGGCCCATGAACCAACTCTAACCCTAGAAGGAATAGCCTGGCCGGCCAAAACAGGAAAACCCCCTCCCTATGTAAACATTTGCATTGGTTTTGACACCCCTTTTACAAAACCCTAGTTTCCAACTCTCCAAAATCCTAACTTTCTCATCCGACCTCTGTTTCACCTCAAACAAAGTACATTGTGATCGTGGGAAGGAGGAGAACTTGCTGGAGCATTGCTAGCAAGGAGTTGGAGGCGTTTGCTCAGTGGAAACTGGTCGTCTCATTGCTTGAGGAGTCTGTTTAATTGAGATCTCAACTCTCAATACGTAAGCACCTAAATACTATAGTTTTTCTTGTTTTTTCTTCATAGTAGCATGCATTTAGGTACTCTCGACCCACCTATGTAGTTTGGTGAGATTTTATGTCTGTTTGATAGGCGTTTCGGACACGTATCGGATTAGGGTTTAAGGTGTTCGAAAGAATTATCCAAAGAACTGAAAGTTATTTTTATTCGAATCTTTTTACATATTCTGTTAGCCCTAGATGTAGGGATTCCTAAACCCTAGTTTTTTGAACGATTTGACACGTATCCGTGTCCAAAATTGGACACGCACATGTTGTACAAGGACTGTGCGCGTGTCCTGCTGCTGCTGTGTCCGTTCTCGTTGGACACAGCGACTTGACATGTGATTTTTGGGTTATGGGTAGGGGCAATGTCTGTCGTGATGCCCAACAAGTTTGGTTAGGTTTCGTGGAGAGTCGAGAGGGAAATCGACACGGCATGGGTTTCGCACTGTCGCGCGCGCGCCTAGTTTTGGCGTCCGAAACGGGTGTCGTGTCGCTCGTACACGTATCGTAGACACGTAACAGGGTGGATGACATATAGCCATACATGTGGCAAACACCTATGTACGAGCACGTGGGTGTTCGTGCTCTGTTGCATGTCTACGAACTCGTGGACTGGCCGTACGAGACACAGCCTGTGCGGGTGCATGCACGTGTTCTGAGCCTATGGACACGTCGTGTCCTATTCTCTGGACACGATAATACTTGGGTAGCATGGTTATACGTATATGACACTTTACCAACCATTAGTTTTGAATATTATTAGATTTTCGGATGGTTTTAAGTCATGTTAGGTATTGTGTTGAGTATCGGGTTTTTGAGTTCCAATTTATTTCCTGTTTCAGTTTTTGTGCTGTTCCATCAGATTTTTGATGTAAATTCTGTGTACACCAAAACCTGTGGATCCTATATTATCATATCTAGGAGATACATACTTGTTTGTATAGTAGAGAGGGTTGTGTTCGAGTTTGGGTTATATGTAAACATATGTTGGAGAAGTTCAGGCTATTTCTGATTGATTTTAGTTGGGACTTTGAGTAGAGAGTTAGCTAATGATTTCTATCTAAATTGTTGACCTATTGTTAGTTGATCCCAGTTGGGTTAAGGTTAATAACAGGAAATCAGCGGATTAGAATCTGAGATCAAAATTTGATATTAGGTAAAGGCCAAGTTCAGTTTAGTTGGTAGTTAAAAATTGTTTGTTGAAGTTAAAGTAGAAATTGGTTTTGAGATGTATATATGTATGTGTGTTTTGTGATGAAGGATTGGGGTGTAGGCTAACTACATTAGCAGTAGCAGTGAGGCCTGCAACTGCAGCAGCATAGCATGCTGCATAGCAGCAGTTGCTGCAATAATAGGCAAACTGCAGTGACAGTAGCAGCAGGCATGCCAAGTACAGGTGTCCAAGTGTGAGGGTGCATTGGGTTGAGTTGTGAGGATCTAGAATTGAGATTACCTTATTTAAACTATAAAATTTCCTAAGAGATACCCTAGCCTAGAGTTTTGGTAGATGATAGTCTAAGGTATAGATATTAGACATAGGGTATTGTGAGCTAAGGTATTATGTGAATTACATTGGTTGTTAGGATTATGCTCCATTGGAAACCTAAGATCACACCAACTCAACACCCAAAATCAACACTAGGACTAGTAGTGACCAAAAATTTGACCTATAGGCTAGTCGACATAACTTTGACCTAGTTTGACTAGTCTAGTTGACCAAAGTTGACCCAAGGTTGACTTTGACTTAGATTAACCCAAATCATGTAGAAATTGCATTGAAGGTTTTTCTTGTGATAATTATGACATGTGGTTGTTTTAAATAGGATCTTATTACTCCAGTCCAGTCACTTTTCATCATCAGCAGTTCGGATTGCCAGGCGAGTACATTCTCTGATCTTTTTATACTTCTTTGGATATGTACTCTTGTTATAGACTAGTATACTTGATGCTGACACGATGTTCACACGGATTAGTACCCTCTGGATCTTTTCATGCAATATTATCCTCTCAGATACATCGAGTATTTTATGTTCATGTACTTTATCATGGCCATTATGTACTCCATGTATTCATATTTATCCATGTGCACTCATATGTTATTCATGTACACTCATGACCATATGAGTTCTATATATAAAGTAGTTGTTATCCATGTGCAATAACATAACATACTTTTATCCTTGTGTATTGGTTGGGGGCAGGGGGAGTGTAGTTGGTTATGTGATCATTATCCCCACTAGGTATCTATGTGCATTCCATAGCTGTATCCATGTGCAAACCAAGCTGTTTACATAACCAATTCATGCTCTGATTCACGTAGAAGGTTACATTCTTTATTTATCATATTATATCTCAGCTTATATCTTTTCTCTTGTTGATTTCTCTTTACAGCGATTCATGTATAGTTTTCTATAGCTTGCTTTATATGTCCATTCTTGATATGAACTGTTGTGAGAGATGTGTGCTCGTTCCATCCTGACTGGTCATGTTGAAAATTTTATAGGTGATGATGAGGAGTACTGTCCTACTTATTATGGCATTGGCTTAGATGACACTATCAACGTGGACCCACAGGA
The DNA here is from genome assembly GCA_029216955.1 of Iris pallida. Lineage (NCBI taxonomy): Eukaryota > Viridiplantae > Streptophyta > Magnoliopsida > Asparagales > Iridaceae > Iris > Iris pallida. Next base: position 24,724,515 of record JANAVB010028000.1, on the reverse strand, counting down.
GGATCCCACAGTCGCTGAGGACTTGCCTATAGTCTAGCTGAGACTTAGTACTTTATTTGTATTTTCTGTTTGAGACTTTATGTGTTGTACTTGAGATTATTTTTGGTGGTTTACACCTAGATTTTTATTGTGACTCTCTTGAGATTCTTTCTTCTATTCCCCTCTTAGTATTGTGATTGAGTTACGTATTATTTTACACTCTATTCATAGCTTACTTAGACTGTGTTAGATATGGTGACTCAGGACAGCGTTCTACCGCCGACACTGCGGCGTAGGCTGGGCGTTCGTTACTTCTCGTGCCCTTACACTGGGTGCGAGTCGTGATACATTTTTTGTGGTAGCCCATGTAGGTCAATCATAATCACAACTAGTGTGATTTATAGTGGTACTCGAACTAGAGTATCATTACAACCTGCAGTAGGATATAGGAATAAGTTAAGGTACTCAATCAAATTAGGAAAAACTCTTATAAATTCTTGCTGTTAATTGTCTCCTTTTGTAAAGAACTGTCCTCCTTTGATGATTTCGCTTCTTTTTCAGTATTTGATTCCTTGTTTGATCTATCTTCAGGATGGTGAAGACATGATCGCAGCGCTCTGGCTCCAGGAATACTACTGAAAGGTCGGCTACTTCTCGTCCGACCCAGCAGGCTCCAGGGACCACAGTGCCTCTTTTTTCAGCTCAGGTAGGCCCATCTACTTTTGGGGGTGCTCCTCTACCAGTTTTGAGGACTACCCCAGGAGTGTAGGGGATGCTACCACTACCGCCCCAGGGGATATTGATACGGCACAGTGTTTCGCTCTCATTCAGCAGATGATGGAGATGCAGCGACGTCAGTCAGATGACTTGAGGCAGGGCCTTGATAATGCCCACCAGTTAGCGATGGTGGGAATAGAGAGGGCAACTGCCCCACCCCAAGGAGGGCAGATTCAGCCATACCAGCCGAGGACTCTAGGTATTCAGGAGTTCCAGAAGATGAGGCCACGGGACTTCAAGGGTACGGAGGGTATCTTTTACGTGGACGACTGGATCGAGCACATAGAGGAGATTTTCTGTCTCGTAGAGATACCGGCTAGACTCCAGGTGGAAGTAGCAGGCAGTATGATGCAGGACCTTGCCCGCACTTGGTACCAGATCGACCCCAGGGTTTGTATTAAGGGGCAACCTTGGGAGGATTTTAAGAAGCTTTTCAAGGAGAAGTTCTTCCCCGATACAACACTTGGCGCGTTAGAGACGCAGTTTGAGAACCTGGTTCAAGGGAACCATACTGTAGAGGAGTACGCTGGAGAGTATTGCCGCCTGGGCAGATTTGTGGAGGGCCTTAGTGAGATAGCGAAGGCTAGGAGATTCAGGAAGGGTTTGGTTAAGGAAGTCAAGTCCTTAACCAAGAGCAACATGAATGCTACATTTAAGGGGATTTTGATGGGAGCCATGGCAGCAGAAGATGATCTAGAGCTGAAGCAGAAGAGAGATCGTGATTTCCATATAGCCAGTGGCAATGGAGGACTAGCCAAGAAGCCCCATTTTTAGCAGCAGCATCAGCAGAGGTCCTTCCAGCAGCAGAGGCCATTCCAGCAAGCACAGCAGAGACAGGGTCAGCAGGCACCAAAACAGTAGCAAGCTACCACTTGTGACTTCTGTAAGAAGCCAGGGCACAAGTGGAGTGAGTACAGGAAGAGGCTAGGCAAGTGCCTACTCTGTGGTTCATCAGAGCATCAGTTGAGGGACTGTCCTGAGGCTTTCGGGCGTAAAGGACAGGGAGCAGGGACCAAGGCACCAGTGGAGCAGCAGAGGGGACAATTTTTGACTCAACAGTAGAAGTTTGTTCAGCATCAGCAGCAGGCCAGAGGAGGCCAGCAGGGGCAAGCTTTCGCCATGGCAGTTGAGGATACCAAGGCAGTAGGCAATCTGATAGCAGGTTCTGTTCTTATAGACTCTTTTTCTGCATTCGTATTATTTGATTCGGGTGTTCCTATAGCTTCGTGTCTATATCTTTTGCCATTAGATACCAGTTTTCTTTCGAACCTTCGCCTAGGACTTGCAAGATCATGACTGGGGGTGGTATCATCCTCGTTAGTAATATTTGTAAGAATTGGAGAGTAGTTTTGGGAGGCCGAGAACTGGATGTGAGTCTGCTCATGATGCCACTACCGAACTACAATATTGTACTCGGTATGGATTGGTTGAGCAGGCACCATGTCAGTATAGATTGTCGCGGGGGTAGAGTTCTTTTCAGCATACCATGAGAGCCAGAGTTTGAGTTCACCAGGCGGGAGTCAGAGCAGAGCAGCGGAGTTTTCTGCGGAGCTTCAGTTGAGGAGCAGAGTGTGCCACATCCACTAATAGCTGAGTTTATGGATGTATTTCCGGAGGAGTTGCCAGGGTTGCCTCCGAAGAGGATATGGAGTTCTCTATAGTCTTGATACCCGGTGTAGAGCCGATATCTCAGCATGTCTATAGAGTGAACAATAGTGAGCTTGTGGAGCTAAAGAAGCAAGTGGATGAGTTGCAGGACAAAGGCTTCATCCGATCAAGTTCTTCACCATAGGATGTGCCAGTACTCTTTGTACCGAAGAAGGATGGGTCGGTACGGATATGTATCGACAACAGGGCACTCAACAGCCTTTCGATCAAGAACAAGTACCTGCTGCCGAGGATCGATGACCTGTTCGATCAGCTGAGCGGAGCGAAGGTATTTTCCAAGATTGATCGAAGATCAGGATATCATCAGGTGAAGGTAAAGAAGGAGAATATTCCAAAGACAGCTTTCAGGACTCGGTACGACCAGTTTGAGTTCATGGTGATGCCGTTTGGGTTAACTAATGCCCCGACGGTGTTCATGAACTTGATGAACAAGGTATTCCACCAGTACTTGGACAAGTTCATAGTGGTGTTCATCGATGACATTTTGGTGTACTCGAAGACCACAGAGGAGCATGCGGAGCATTTGAGAGTGGTTCTGGAGACTCTCAGGAAGGAGCAGCTGTACGGCAAGCTCTCGAAGTGTAAGTTCTTCTTGGATCGAGTTGATTTCTTAGGTCATGTGGTGACCCGAGATGGGATCTCAGTCGACCCAAAGAAGATCAGAGCAGTTGAGGAGTGGACAGCACTGAGTTCAGTTGCAGAGGTCAGGAGCTTTCTGGGAATGACAGGATACTACAGGAGGTTTGTTCAGGATTTCTTCTGAATTGCAGAGCCATTGACTAGGCTAACCCGGAAGGACGCAGAGTTTGTCTGGTCAGAGGAGTGTCAGGTTGCTTTCGATGAGCTGAAGAAGCGACTGACGACAGCCCCGATTTTGACGTTGCCATCAGGATCAGACGGGTTCACTATCTACAGTGACGCCTCAGGAAAGGGTATGGTTTGTGTTTTGCAGTAGCATGGGAAGGTGATTGCCTATGCATCCAAGCAGTTACATCCGCATGAAAAGAACTACCCTACCCATGACTTAGAGTTGGCGGCGGTTATCTTTGCTCTGAAGCTGTGGAAGCACTATCTATAAGGAGAGCGTGTAGAGATGTTACAGACCACAAAAGCTTGAAGTATGTGTTTACACAGAAAGAGCTTAACATGAGGCAGTGTAGATAGTTGGAGTTGATGAAGGAATTCGATATTTTATTGCAGTACCATCCAGGAAAGGCCAATATGGTTGCCGATGCCTTGAGTAGGTATCCGGTAGCTATGTGCTTGACGATGGATCGTCATCTATTAGCAGATTTGGAGAGTTTGGGGATCGAGGTGATCATGCCAGGAGTTCAGATACAGATGTAGGGCCTGCAGATTTAGTCATACTTGATGGAGAGGATCAAGTCAGCTTAGTTTGACGATATTACTCTGCGGTGTATCCGAGAGCAGGTTCGAGCAGGATTGGCAGATGTGGAGTTCGTTATTGCGGAGGATGGCACATTGAGGCACGGTTCCAGACTGTATGTGCCTAGCAAAGAGCTTCGGAAGCAGGTTATGCAGGAGGCCCATCGCTCTCAGTATACTATGCATCTAGGTGCCAACAAGATGTATAGAGACTTGAAGGAGCATGTATGGTGGTATGGGATAAAGCGGGAAGTAGCACGCTTCATAGCCAGGTGCCTAGTCTGCCAACAGGTTAAGGCAGAGAGACAGAGGCCAGGAGGACTATTGCAGCCATTGCCCATTCTGAAGTAGAAGTGGGAGCACATCACGATGGATTTTATTTCAGGATTGTCGTGTACACCAGGAGAAAAAGACGCGATTTGGGTCATCGTGGACAGGTTGACCAAATCGGCCCAATTTTTGCCATTCAAAGTGGGGACGTCTACGGAGAAGCTAACAGAGTTATATATGCTGAAGATTGTCAGGATACATGGAGTTTCGATGAACATTATCTCAGATCGGGATAGTCGCTTTACTTTTCTTTTCTGGCAGAGTTTGCAGACTAGTTTGGGCACTCAGCTCAAATTCAGTATTGCATACCATCCTCAGACGGACGAACAGTCAGAGAGGACTATTCAGACTATCGAGGACATGCTGCAGACTTGTGTCCTCGATTTTGGAGGTTCTTGGGAGGACCATTTGCATTTGGTGGAGTTTGTATACAATAACAGCTTCCAAGCCAATATTAAGATATCACCATTCGAGGCCTTGTACGGACGTAGATGTCGTACGCCCTTGTCTTGGGATGACGTTGGAGAGCGAGCTTTATTGGGACCGGAGATGGTTGTTGACGTAGCCGAGAAGGTGAAGCTCATCAGGGATCGACTTCGCGTGGCGCAGTACAGACAGCAGCATTGGGCCGACAGCCACCAAAGACCTCTGCAGTTTGAGGTATAGCTTAGACATAGGATTAGAATCTTGTTGTTTGTGTTTTGTTGATTATGTGATTGTTTTTTTTAATTGAGACCATGCTTGTGCTAGGTTGGAGATATGGTATTCTTGAGGATTTCACCGACTAGAGGCACTATTCGTTTCGGTGGAGGAGGGAATCTTAGCCTACGCTATGTCTAACCTTTCGTTATCAGCAGAAGGGTCGACGACGTGTCATACAGACTGGACATACCTTCTTCCTTAGCGGGAGTCCACAATGTATTCCACTTATCGCAGTTGAGATGGTATGTGGCAGATCCTAGCCATGTACTGGATCATTCTGAGATTGAGGTGGGACCTACTCTCCGTTATCCCGAGTAGCCTGTGGAGATTCTGGATCGACGGGAGAAGGTGTTGAGGAACTAGTCAATACCATTAGTTCGCGTAGCATGGAGGCATCACTCCCCCGATGAGTCTACTTGGGAGAGGGAGGATGAGATGCGCGAACAGTGCCTTTATCTTTTTTAGCCGTGAGGTATAAATTCTATCCTTCCTACTTATGCAGCTTGCCTTTAATTTTGAGGACGAAATTATTTTTAAGGAGGGTAGACTTGTAGTACCCACTTTTTAGAAATAAGGGTATTTAAGTCATTTTAGTCATTTTGTGATTTTCTAGATACTTTTGGCTTGTGTTTGTTTTAGCAGTTGGTTTAACCTTAGATAATTCATATTAGAGACTAACCATGACATATGATGATCATTTAGCTAATTAGAAATTATATTAGGATTTGGTCCAATTTAGAAAGCCATTTGACCCTTTTTAGGCTATTTAATTAATTGGCCTTTTAAGCCTTTTTGTTAGTGGGCTTAAACTCAACTTAGATATAAAAGAGGGGCCCATGAACCAACACTAACCCTAGAAGGAATAGCATGGCCAGCCAAAACAGAAAACTCCCTCCCCATATAAACATTTGCATTGGTTTTGACACCCCTTTTACAAAACCATAGTTTCCAACTCTCCAAAACCCTAACTTTCTCATCCGACCTCTGTTTCACCTCAAACGAAAGTGCATTGTGATCGTGGGAAGGAGGAGAACTTGCTTGAGCATTGGTAGCAAGGAGTTGGAGGCATTTGCACAGTGGAAACTGGTCGTCTCACTGCTTGAGGAGTCTGTTTCATTGATATCTCATCTCTCAATAGGTAAACACCTAAACACTATAGTTTTTCCTAATTTTTCTTTTTAGTAGCATGCATCTAGGTACCCTCGACCCACCCATGTAGTTTGGTAAGATTTTGTGTCTGTTTGATAGGCGTTTCGGACACGTATCGGATTCGGGTTTAAGGTGTTCGATAGAATTACCCAAAGAATTAAAAGTTATTTTTATTTGAATATTTTTACATATTCTGTTAGCCCTAGATGTAGGGATTCCTAAACCCTGGTTTTATGAAAGATTTGACACGTATCCGTGTCCAAAATTGGACAAGCACGTGCTGTACAAGGACTGTGCGCGTGTCCTGCTACTGCTGTGTTCGTTCTCGCTGGACACAGTGACTCGATACGTGATTTTTGGGTTATGGGTAGGGGCAATGTCTGTCGTGATGCCCAACAAGTTTGGTTAGTTTCATGGAGAGTCGAGAGAGAAATCGACACGGCACGGGTTTTGTACTGTCGCGCGTGCGCCCAATTTTGGCATCCGATACGGGTGTCGTGTCGCTCGTACACGCATCGTAGACACGTGATAGGGTGGCTGATGTGTACCCATACACGTAGAGAACACCTGTGCACGAGCACGTGGGTGTTCGTCCTCTGTGGCGTGTCCACGAACTCGTGGACTGGCCGTACGAGACACAGCCTGTACGGGTGCGTGCACGTGTTCTGAGCCTGTGGACACGTCGTGTCCTATTATTTGGACATGATAATACTTGGGTAGAATGGTTATACGTATATGACACTTTACCAACCTTTAGTTTTGAATATCATTAGATTTTCGGATGGTTCTAGGTCATGTTAGGTATTGTGTTGAGTATCGGGTTTTTGAGTTCCAATTATTTCTTATTTCAGTTTTTGTGCTATTCTATCAGATTTTTGATGTAAATTCTGTGTACACGAAAACCTGTGGATCCTATATTATCATATCTAGGAGATACATACTAGTTTGCATAGTAGAGAGGGTTGTGTTCGAGTTTGGGTTATATGTAAACATATGTTGGAGAAGTTCAGGCTATTTCTGATTGATTTTACTTGGGACTTTGAGTAGAGAGTTAGCTAATGATTTCTATCTAAATTGTTGACCTATTGTTAGTTTATCCCAGTTAGGTTAAGGTGAATAACAGGAAATCAGTGGATTAGAATCTGAGATCGAAATTCGATATTAGGTAAAGGCCAAGTTCAGTTTAGTTGGTAGTTAAAAATTGTTTGTTGAAGTTAAAGTAGAAATTGGTTTTGAGATGTATATATGTATGTGTGTTTTGTGATGAAGGATTGGGGTGTAGGCTAACTGCAGTAGCAGTAGCAGTGAGGCCTGCAACTCCAGCAGCATAGCATGCTGCATAGCAGCAGTTGCTGCAATAATAGGTGTAAAACCCCTAAATTTCTACTATATTTTTATTATATCAATTTTGGTACTGATTTAAAAAAATTTGTACTGTATGTCACGTAGTCGTATTGTACGTCGTATGCAAAATTTTCGTTTGCTCGACGAGTACGAATATGTGCGAGCGTACATATTTTATAAAAATATTTTTCTTTTCTATTTTAATATAGACTTTCAAAATTATATAATTATTATTCTTGCTATAAAAAGTCTTTTGTTTCTAAAAAGTTATTAATAATAAATAATATTTGGTATACTAGAAAAGTCTAATTATGTAAAAAATATTTTTGCATACATATATTTCGTAATTGTTTATTGGTTTATTTTAAATAAAAATATAATTTTCTAGATTTATTAATATTAAAATTTTATTATTCAAAAAGATTTAGTATTTAAAAATATTTATTATTTTTGAAATTATTATTATTGGTATTTTGAAAAATATTTTTGGAAGTTACTTTGGCCAATTAAATCTTGATTTAATGTTTGGAATTATTTAAATAGATTAAACTAGTATCTATATTTGGAATTGGATTATTTGATTCGATTTTAAACTAAAGGGGTTTAATTTAAATAGGAATTGTATTTGGATTTGGATTTGAATTAAATAGGTTGAATTATCTAATTTGGGTTTCAACTACTCCTAATCATTATCTTAGTGGGAATTCTCACATCCTATAAATAGGCAGGTACTCCTCCACATTATTCATCTCCCACAAATTTTCCTCCATAAAACTACGTGCATCGTGTCCGTGTTCATGCATCAATCTTATTCCATATTTACATGTACATTTTCATCTCTTCCGTGTCGGACACCCCCGACAAAATTAATTCCTAGTCTAAACCTATTCTATCCATGTCCAGCCCCATCCTAGCCGAGTGCCCCGACCTCATCTTCTCGTCTACGTCCAGCCACCGTCACCACCACGACAGCCCCGTCCCCGACCCCGACCAAACCAACCACGTCCTGCCACTATGCCACCGCCACCAATCCCTCACAGAATACAGAACCTTGTCATCATCATCTCCACCACCTACTTCCCCATCACCATAACCGCAACCAACCTCACCGCCGTGTTCAACTACAACACCCAAACCAAACTCCTCCCTGCCAACAACCTTCACCCAAACCGGCCCCTCTTCGCCACCACAATTGTGACCGGATAAACCGCAGGGATTGCCGGCGTCGAACGTCCCAAATAAACACCGTAAAAATCACCACAAAACAAATGACCAAACTCACCTCCGTTGAAGCCGATCCTCTCCGCTCCTTGCCGCGTCTCGAGCGTGGCCGGGAAGCCCTGCGCCAGCTGTCGGAGCAACGCTTCCGCCCAGCACTTGATTCCGGTGCCGGCGCTCGCACCCGTCCTTGGCCGCAGACCCCTCCGGTGTTCGCCACCGACCTCAGGTTGGCCTCCACCGCGGTCGTCCCTTCAGATCCACCGTTGGAGCCGACCGATTCCATCCCGACCTCTCCCCCAAAACTCGCCTCCGCCTCCGCCTCCACTGCGAGCGGCGCGCGAAACCCCTCTTGCGAGCTTCCTCCTCCGCGACCGCCCGCTGAAACCTCCGCATGCCGTCCGATGTCCCCTCCACGAAACTCGACCGTCGTCCGCCCCCTCTCAGCTTCTTCGCCGATCCTCATAACCCACCGCACGCCGCCATCTCCTTCACCGCCTTCGCTCCGGCCACCGACCTAACCCGCTCCTTTTCCCCGGCGTCGACCGCAGCTGCCTCGCCGTTCCCCTCACGAAAACCCCCTCCGGCCTGACCGCTCCTAGCCGCCGCAGCCGCGCCGTGCGCCCCGTCGCCGACCGCTCCTCTCTTCCTCTCGTGCTCACCCTCTCTACACCAGTCGACAGCCCCCACTTCTTCTCTCCGCCGCCTTCCCTCACCGGCGCCCGAGCCCTCCGATTTTACCCAGCTCTCCGCTCCTCTCTCTCTCTTTCCCTTTCGTTTCCTTTTTTTCTCTTTCCTTATTTTACTCTCTCTCTCCCTCTTGTCTCTGTTGCAAGAACAGCAGCGATTTCGGGTTTTGTTTATTTTTGCGTTTTTTTGTTTTGCTTTTGTTTTTTTTGAGTGGTCGAGAAGCTGTGGAACCACAGCTACAGCTGTGTCTTTTTTTTATTTTACTTTTATAAATTATTATTTTTATTCTTATTTTTATTATTTTTATTATATTATTATTATTATTATTATTATTATTAGTTATATTTTTTTATTTATTAGTTATTAGTTATTAGTAGTGTTTTTGTTATTTTAATTATTTAATGTAATTATTTATGTTGCTGTTTGATTTTGGTGTTTTGTGTTTGTATCTATTATTATTATCATCATTATTATATTATTATTATGTTTGATTTCAGTTATACTGATTTATTGATTTTTATTATTCTTATTATTATTATCATTAATATTATTATTATTATTATTATTATTTTTCTTGTTTTGTGTTAAGCTTTAGTAGTATATTAGTAGTTCATAGTACAATATTTTAGGACAGTACTACATATATAATTCTCTTGCTTTATGTTTTATTATTATTACAGTATTAGAAAAATTTATGGATGTTCTATTAGTAGTTGTTGATATTATATATTATTTTAAAAACTAGCATATTCAATTATATATATTAAGGCTTGGCCCTATAGGTACTTCAAACAATATTTTGAAGCTTATTTTATGGTATTAAATATAGATGTAATATTTTCTACAAGCAAATTTAGGTTTTGATATAAAGATGATTTCTATGACTTCAAGTATTTAACTAAAAGTATTTACTTTCCAAAATATTTATTATTATATACAAAACTTCTCGATTATTATTCTTGTCCATGACCAATCCCAAATCTTCCTAATCCTTGCCAATTCCAAACTACCTTATGTCCACCCTAACCAATTTGACCCTTCTGGACCCAATGACACGATCCGTACCACCATCCGAGGTCCCCTTGTACAGTTGTTACACCGAAATTGCAGTTCGTGCCACCGTGATATTCCCAGCACACTAGGCGTCCTACCAGGCAAGACACCTTGCCATTTGCTGTTTATTTATTTTAGCTCATATTTCATGCACTATTTATTTTCTTTATGCAAAAACTGTGATACATAGCATAACTGTTAGAACTTACTGTTCATTATATTTTCTGCTGTGTATTATTTTTCTTACAAATTAAACCTAGATTAAGGGACCACCTTGTGTGTTGCATTCATTGGCCTTGACACGTTGTAAATACGAAGTTGTGTGTCGCATATAGAACACGGAAGTGCATGATTGGCTGGCCACCAGTACGTACAAGCCGTGCGATAGGAATAACTGCTAATAGAAGTTGCATGCTAGTTTAACTTAGCGGTTATAGTGGTTTGTGTTGTGGATACAACACAGTAGGCATTGGGCGGGGAGGACAATTCCTTAGCGTATGGGCTTCAATGCACTTCCCTTGTGACCCGGACTCTCCGCTGGAGATACGGGGTTGATGACCCATGCTCTTCCTGCTGGGGCCTCTGGTGCCCAAGAGGGGACTATGCCGATCCTATTTAGCCAGGGCCCATGCGTAGGAAGGATTGTCCTTAACAACATTTCACTTAGAATGGTAGGCTACCCTATCCGTTAGGTACGGGTACTTTTGGTTTGGGTACTTGTATCTGACCGTGGCTTGGAACAATAACTTGTCGCGGATTAGTTCGTCACATCTTGTCCTTGTTTGGTTGTAGGTGTGACTTACTACTTCGATGAGAAGGTATTGAACCTTGTTGGGGTCCAGATACCATATCGGATTCTTAGCATGGGAAGATACGTTACCGTGAATTAGTTTACCATCTCCTATCCTTGTTTGCTTGGGGGGATGGTACGCTCGTTCAGTAGGTGCGTATTGGAACATGTTATAATTCAATTTACTTATTTATTTGAGCAATATTTATTCAGTTTATATGGCATGCTATTATGTGTCTTGTTACGTCCCTCTGAGGACCTGGTTGTCTTGCCAGGTGTGTGCTATTGTCTTTCGCAGGTGCTTTTGCTCTAGCAGTGTTCATTGCTATTTCTCGAGGATGATTGCATTTGGATCGTCTTCGCTTCGCTCGCCACTCATTTCATTTTCTATGTACTTTTTTTTATTTTGTTGGTAGTAGATTTGTCTCCGCCCAACATATTGTATCAAGACAAATTTATTCTCATTATATGATCTTTTATTCATTTATTTGCGTGGATGAGATTAGTTATGGTTCTACTGCATTTTACAGCTTATGTATTTATACGAGGCTTCCATATATTGGAGTATACTTCGTATGAATACAGCTGGCATGTCTACATACCTAGTCCTACGTATTTTGGGACTAGGGCATTACATGTTTTTGTGGTGGCCCATGTAGGTCAAGATAAATTGTTTGGTTACTTTACCGTACCAAGCAAGCCTGCGTATAGGATTAGAAGTCTAGGATCTCATCCACGTACTTGACCACTTTCTTCAATCTACCGTTTGACTCATCGATTGCATCTTGCTTGATTCCTTCTATCTTTATCCTTCCTTCGTGCTTACTAGAGGTTGACCCTATTAGTTAGCTGTCCCAAACACCATTAGTTTAAATTAAGTTGGGTAGAATACCTAATGAACTAGCAACCCCTTTGACCTAGTGACCTATAGTAGCAAGCTTATTTAGATCCTAGAATCTAGAGGACCTAACCCATCTAGCCAACCAAGGACTTGGACAAGAAGACTATAGGACGATTGTATGCCCTTGAATCATTCTACCTTCTTAAATCTTAATCTTTCGTGCCTATGTATTTACCATTTGACTAAATGATGCTAATGTAGCCTAGTTTTTGCAAGCTTATCTTTTATCGAGCTTGTTCAAGACATATGTTATTGGAAGAGCTCCCACTAACATGTTGTCTAATCAAAACCGGTGCACAATGGTCTGATCAACCAAGTGCACTTTGGTTCGCTTTTGCCTATTATTCTACGTGGATGGGGACATAGTTGAACTTGTCCTCTAGAGTCCCATCCACGACTGTCTTGACAATTCCTTTGTAATTATTCGATCGTCTTTGAATCACAAATTCGTATTCGATAACGCTCCTTCGAACTCTATATTGCTTTCACCTTCACCTATTTTCGAAGAACGAAAGCGTTATACTAGCACTCCCTCTAGCCTTCCTATCGGCTTTGACCATTCTCCCTCGATATTGCTATATCTTCATTCCGAACTACTCGACCCTATCAAGACCCTCTAATCGCTTAATTAAAAGCGAATGTATTTCGTTCCCTTAATCGTGACCCTCATTCATTACCCATGACCATACCGTATTTTTCTATGATCAAGATCGTGATTTCATACGACATGACTTGTATTCGATTGTTTCCCATCAAAACCCCCTTGTGTCCTCTCACCCCCTACTAATTCTTAATTTCGAGGACGAAATTCTTTTAGGTTGGGTAGGATGTAAAACCCCTAAATTTCTACTATATTTTTATTATATCAATTTTGGTACTGATTTAAAATTTTTTGTACTGTATGTCATGTAGTCGTATTGTACGTCGTATGCGAAATTTTCGTTTCCTCGACGAGTACGAATATGTACGAGCGTACATATTTTATAAAAATATTTTTCTTTTCTATTTTAATATACACTTTCAAAATTATATAATTATTATTCTTGCTATAAAAAGCCTTCTGTTTCCAAAAAGTTATTAATAATAAATAATATTTGGTATACTAGAAAAGTCTAATTATGTAAAGAATATTTTTGCATACATATATTTCGTAATTGTTTATTGGTTTATTTAAGTAAAAATATAATTTTCTAGATTTATTAATATTAAAATTTTATTATTCAAAAAGATTTAGTATTTAAAAATATTTATTATTTTCGAAATTATTATTATTCATATTTTGAAAAATATTTTTGGAAGTTATTTTGGCCAATTAAATCTTGATTTAATGTTTGGAATTATTTAAATAGATTAAACTAGTATCTATATTTGGAATTGGATTATTTGATTCGATTTTAAACTAAAGGGGTTTAATTTAAACAGGAATTGTATTTGGATTTGGATTTGAATTAAATAGGTTGAATTATCTAATTTGGGTTTAAACTACTCCTAATCATTATCTTAGTGGGAATTCCCACATCCTATAAATAGGCAGGTACTCCTCCATATTATTCATCTCCCACAAATTTTCCTCCATAAAACTACGTGCATCGTGTCCGTGTTCATCCATCAATCTTATTCCATATTTACATGTACATTTTCATCTCTTCCGTGTCGGACACCCCCGACAAAATTAATTCTAGTCTAAACCTATTCTACCCATGTCCAGCCCCATCCTAGCCGAGTGCCCCGACCTCATCTTCTCGTCTACGTCCAGCCACCGTCAACACCACGACAGCCCTGTCCCCGACCCCGACCAAACCAACCACGTCCTTCCACCATGCCACCGCCACCAATCCCTCACAGAACACAGAACCTTGTCATCATCATCTCCACCACCTACTTTCCCATCACCATGACCGCAACCAACCTCACCGCCGTGTTCAACTGCAACACCCAAACCAAACTTCTCCCTGCCAACAACCTTCACCCAAACCGGCCCCTCTCCGCCACCACAACTGTGGTCGGATAAACCGCAGGGATCGCCGGCGTCGAACGTCCCAAATAAACACCGCAAAAATCACCACAAAACAAATGACCAAACTCACCTCCGTTGAAGCCGATCCTCTCCGCTCCTTGCCGCATCTCGAGCGTGGCCGGGAAGCCCTGCGCCAGCCGCCAGAGCAACGCTTCCGCCCAGCACTTGATTCCGGTGCCGGCGCTCGCGCCCGTCCTTGGCCGCAGACCCCTCCGGTGTTCGCCACAGACCTCAGGTTGGCCTCCACCGCGGTCGTCCCTTCAGATCCACCGTCGGAGCCGACCGATTCCATCCCGACCTCTCCCCCACAACTCGCCTCCGCCTTCGCCTCCACTGCGAGCGGCGCACGAAACCCCTCTGGCGAGCTTCCTCCTCCGCGACCGTCCGCTGAAACCTCCGCGCGCCGTCCGATGTCCCCTCCACGAAACTCGACCGTCGTCCTCCCCCTCTCAGCTTCTCCGTCGATCCTCATAACCCACCGCACGCCGCCATCTCCTTCACCGCCTCCGCTCCGGCCACCGACCTAACCCGCTCCTTTTTCCCGGTGTCGACCGCAGCTGCCTCGCCGTTCACCTCATGAAAACCCCCTCCGGCCTGACCGCTCCTAGCCGCCGCAGCCGCGCCGTGCGCCCGTCGTCGACCGCTCCTCTCTTCCTCTCGTGCTCACCCTCTCTCCACCAGTCGACAGCCCCCACTTCTTCTCTCCGCCGCCTTCCCTCACCGGCGCCCGAGCCCTCCGATTTCACCCAGCTCTCCGCTCCTCTCTCTCTCTTTCCCTTTCGTTTCCTTTTTTTTCTCTTTCCTTATTATACTCTCTCTCTCCCTCTTGTCTCTGTTGCAAGAACAGCAGCGGTTTCGGGTTTTGTTTATTTTTTTGTTTTTTGTTTTGCTTTTGTTTTTTTTGAGTGGTCGAGAAGCTGTGGAACCACAGCTACAGCTGTGTCTTTTTTTATTTTACTTTTGTAAATTATTATTTTTATTCTTATTTTTATTATTTTTATTATATTATTATTATTATTAGTTATATTTTTTTATTTATTAGTTATTAGTTATTAGTAGTGTTTTTGTTATTTTAATTATTTAATGTAATTGTTTCTGTTGCTGTTTGATTTTGGTGTTTTGTGTTTGTATCTATTATTATTATCATCATCATTATTACTATTATTATTATGTTTGATTTCAGTTATACTGATTTATTGATTTTTATTATTCTTATTATTATTATCATTAATATTATTATTATTATTATTATTATTATTATTATTATTATTATTATTATTATTATTATTATTATTGTTTTGTGTTAAGCTTTAGTAGTATATTAGAAGTTCATAGTACAATATTTTAGGACAGTACTACATATATAATTCTCTTGCTTTATGTTTTAATATTTTATTATTATTACAGTATTAGAAAAATTTATGGATGTTCTATTAGTAGTTGTTGATATTATATATTATTTTAAAAACTAGCATATTCAATTATATATATTAAGGCTTGGCCCTATAGGTACTTCAAACAATATTTCGAAGCTTATTTTATGGTATTAAATATAGATGTAATATTTTCTACAAGCAAATTTAGGTTTTGATATAAAGATGGTTTCTACGACTTCAAGTATTTATCTAAAAGTATTTACTTTCCAAAATATTTATTTATATATACAAAACATCTCGATTATTATTCTTGTCCATGACCAATCCCAAATCTTCCTAATCCTTGCCAATTCCAAACTACCTTATGTCCACCCTAACCAATTTGACCCTTATGGACCCAATGACACGATCCGTACCACCTTCCGAGGTCCCCTTGTACAGTTGTTATACCGAAATTGCAGTTCGTGCCACCGTGATATTCACAGCACACCAGGCGTCCTACCAGGCAAGACACCTTGCCATTTGCTGTTTATTTATTTTAGCTCATATTTCATGCACTATTTATTTTCTTTATGCAAAAACTGTGATACATGGCATAACTGTTAGAACTTACTGTTCATTATATTTTCTGCTGTGTATTATTTTTCTTACAAATTAAACCTAGATTTAAGGGACCACCTTGTGTGTTGCATTCATTAGCCTTGACACGTTGTAAACACGAAGTTGTGTGTCGCTTATAGAACACGGAAGTGCGTGATTGGCTGGCCACCAGTACGTACAAGCCGTGCGATAGGAATAACTGCTAATAGAAGTTGCATGCTAGTTTGACTTAGCGGTTATAGTGGTTTGTGTTGTGGATACAACACAGTAGGCATTGGACGGGGAGGACAATTCCTTGGCGTATGGGCTTCGATGCACTTCCCTTGTGACCTGGACTCTCCGCTAGAGATACGGGGTTGATGACCCATGCTCTTCCTGCTGGGGCCTCTGGTGCCCAAGAGGGGACTATGCCGATCCTATTTAGCTAGGGCCCATGTGTAGGAAGGATTGTCCTTAACAACATTTCACTTAGAATAGTAGGCTACCCTATCCATTAGGTACGAGTACTTCTGGTTTGGGTACTTGTATCTGACCGTGGCTTGGAACAATAACTTGTCGCGGATTAGTTCGTCACATCTTGTCCTTGTTTGGTTGTAGGTGTGACTTACTACTTCGATGAGAAGGTATTGAACCTTGTTGGGGTCCGGATACCATATCGGATTTTTAGCATGGAAAGATACGTTATCGTGAATTAGTTTACCATCTACTGTCCTTGTTTGGTTGGGATGATGGTACGCTCGTTCAGTAGGTACGTATTGGAACATGTTATAATTCGATTTACTTATTTATTTGAGCAATATTTATTCAGTTTATATGGCATGCTATTATGTGTCATGTTACGTCCCTCTGAGGACCTGGTTGTCTTGCCAGGTGTGTGCTATTGTCGTTCGCAGGTGCTTTCGCTCTAGCCGTGTTCATTGCTATTTCTCGAGGATGATTGCATTTGGATCGTCTTCGCTTCGCTCGCCACTCATTTCATTTTCTATGTACTTTTCTTTATTTTGTTGGTAGTGGATTTGTCTCCGACCAACATATTGTATCAAGACAAATTTATTCTCATTATATGATCTTTTATTCATTTATTTGCGTGGATGAGATTAGTTATGGTTCTACTGTATTTTACAGCTTATGTATTTATACGAGGCTTCCATATATTGGAGTATACTTCGTATGAATACAGC
Organism: Iris pallida; assembly: GCA_029216955.1. Lineage (NCBI taxonomy): Eukaryota > Viridiplantae > Streptophyta > Magnoliopsida > Asparagales > Iridaceae > Iris > Iris pallida. The sequence continues at coordinate 24,707,354 of JANAVB010028000.1, read as the reverse complement.
TGGCATGTCTATGTACCTAGTCCTACGTATTTTGGGACTGGGGTGTTACAATAGGCAAACTGCAGTGACAGTAGCAGCAGGCATGCCAAGTGCAGGTGTCCAAGTGTGATGGTGCATTGGGTTGAGTTGTGAGGATCTAGAATTGAGATTACCTTATTTAAACTAGAAAGTTTCCTAAGAGATACCCTAGCCTAGAGTTATGGAAAATGATAGTCTAAGGTATAGATATTAGACATAGGGTATTGTGAGTTAAGGTATTATGTGAATTACATTAGTTGTTAGGATTATGCTCCCTTGGAAACCTAAGATCACACCAACTCAACACCCAAAATCAATACTAGGACTAGTAGTGACCAAAAATTTGACCTATAGGCTAGTTGACCTAACTTTGACCTAGTTTGACTAGTCTGGTTGACCAAAGTTGACCCAAGGTTTACTTTGACTTAGATTGACCCAAATCATGTAGAAATTGCATTAAAGGTTTTCCTTATGATATTTAGATTGTATATGACATGTGGTTGTTTTAAATAGGATCTTATTACTCCAGTCCAGTCACTTTTCATCATCAGCAGTTCGGATTGCCAGGCGAGTACATTCTCTGATATTTTCATACTTCTTTGGATATGTACTCTTGTTATAGACTAGTATACTTGATGCTGACACGATGTTCACACGGATTAGTACCCTCTGGATCTTTTCATGCGATGTTATCCTCTCGGATACATCGAGTATATCATATTCATGTAATTTATCATGGCCATCATGTACTCCATGTATTCATATTTATCCATGTGCACTCATATGTTATTCATGTACACTCATAACCATATGAGTTTCATGTATACAGTAGTTGTTATCCATGTGCAATAACATAACATGCTTTGATCCTTGTGTATTGGTTGGGGGCAGGGGGAGTGTAGTTGGTTATGTGATCATTATCCCCAGTAGGTATCCATGTGCATTCTATAGCTGTATCCATGTGCAACCCAAGCTGTTTACATAACCAATTCATGCTCTGATTCATGTAGAAGTTTACATTCTTTATTTATCATATTATATCTCAGCTTATATCTTCCCGCTTGTTGATTTCTCTTTACAGCGATTCATGTATAGTTTTCTATAGCTTGCTTTATATGTCCATTCCTAACCATTCCTAATATGAACTGTTGTGAGAGATATGTGCTCGTTCCGTCCTGACTGGGCATGTTAAAAATTTTACAGGTGATGATGAGGAGTAATGTCCTACTTATTATGGTATTGGCTTAGATGACACTGTCGACGTGGACCCATAGGAGGATCCCACAGTCGCTGAGGACTTGCGTATATTCTAGCTGAGACGTAGTACTTTATTTGTATTTTCTGTTTGAGACTATATGAGTTGTACTTGAGATTATTTTTGGTGGTTTACACCTAGACTTTTATTGTGACTCTCTTGAGATTCTTTCTTCTATTCCCCTCATAGTATTGTGATTGAGTTACGTATTATTTTACTCTCTTTTCATAGCTTATTTAGACTGTGTTAGATATGGTGACTCAGGACAGCGTTTTACCGCCGACACTGCAGCGTAGGCTGGGCGTTCGTTACTTCTCGTACCCTTACACTGGGTGCGGGTCGTGACAAACATAAACAGGTGTGTGAGAGTTGTGTGTGGCAATGCAAATAGTGGCATGGCAATGGGGATAACCTGGGAATCAATTTCTTTACACGAAAACAGTGAATACATCTGATGAAAATAGGAAAATGAGTTATATGTTCAGGAACTTAACAGCAGTTAAGTATCAGCCATAACAGTCCACTCCCATAGCTCAAATTGCAAATTCGAATTCTAAAACCTACCCCTAGTCAATGATCAACACAGCATAGCCTAATACACATGTTTAGTGATTCTAATATGACATTAATCTTCAAAATCAGTCTAAGAAGGAGTTGAAAGTTTAGGGGATTAAAACTGAAATGTGTATCAGCCTATACATAACACAGTCCACTTTTAATGTCCAATTTCTATCTCTACATCAAAAGTCTAATCTAAACAAGTAATCATGAAGTAAAAGTAAACTAAAACATGTGGGGATCATTTAATTAGTGGAAAAGATTACTAAAAATAAAGCTCAGGAATCTGGATAACCAAGTATCAGTCAACCCTGTGTACAATGTATCAGCCGAATGCAACTATTTCCAATTCGAATCAAATCCCACAACAAAACTAAACTTCCATGTAAATTAATTAACAGAGATCTTAAACATGTTAGGATATAATTTAGCACATCAAGAATCACTAATTAACAGGAAATTAAACAGAAGGGGAAGAACAGTGTATCTTTGATACACTAATGTATCAGTCAACATGAACTTCCCAAAACCACATCGATTTCCCAATCCATTTTAGCAATATAAGAAGAACATAAAGTTGGTAATTATCAGTGTATACTAGAAGATAACACACAAATCAAATGGTGTCCTAAAACAGGACACATGAGTGTCCAGAACAATACACATGCACGCACGAGCCTGCACGAGCTCGCACGACCAGTGCACGTGTCCGCACGCACCCGACACGCATCCTTAGGACACGAAACCTCGGGGGTGTCATGACAGACACCGCCCCCTGCTTCACGTCCAAGTACACGTGTCCACGTGTCCTGGATGGCTCGTACGAGCACGCTGGTAGCTGGAGAAGGCTACCCATACGCCGCGTGGTGCACCCCGCGTGTGCACGTGTCCAAAACGACACGACACGACACAAAAAATACCCCAGTCCACCGAAAATGTGTAAGCGACATCAAAACTCAACTTCCTATTCAAACACTTCTCCAAATCTCGATCGAAATGCACACTGTGGCATTTCGTCGAACACCTGCACATAGTTACTGATACGTGTCCGATACGGACACGTACATGACACGAAATTGGACAAACCCTATTCCTATCGAACCAGGACACCTAGGGCTAGGTGTTAATGCAAAGAAACCCTAGTTTTAATGAGGGAATAGGATTTTACCTATATGTGTTCTTCAACACAAAAAACTTCTTGAAATGAGCTCTCCAAAAGCAACCCAAATCCTTCAAATTGTCCCAAACATGTGACGTGACTGCACAAACGGTAGTAGAACAGTAAATAGAGTGCTATGGAAGAAATTCCAATAAAAATAGACCTCTATTTATTAATCTATGGAGAATGAAGTGTAGGCTCGCCTTGTCATTAGGAAAAATGATGAACTATTGAAAAGAGGCTCAAATTCCTAAAAGGATATTATATGGGCAAGGGGGGTCTTGGCCGACCACTAGGCTAGGTTAGGGTTTCTAGGATGCATCCTAGGGCTAGCAATGCATCAAGGATAATGAGTGGCCTAGATTCTAGGGCTCTTTCCTAGTCCATTTGCAAATCACTCAATTTAACTAAACTTGACTTAAAGCAATGTAACCAATACGAACTAAAACTCAAAGTAACTAACTAGACTAGCTATGACTAATCTAGGTTAGGTTCAATCTAGGTTAGGCTAAGCAAAACCACATAGAAATCAATTAACTAGTATTAAAATCACACCATTTAATTAAATTATTTTAAATTCCTAAATAAATATATTAAAATTAAATAATTCAAAAATGACAAAAATGCCCTCAAACTAGAAATGTGGTAGTGACAAATCTATCCTCCTTAAAAGAATTTTGTCCTCGAAATTTAAAGGCGAAATGCAACTGATGAGAAGGATAGAAAGTATACCTCACGGTCCGAAAAGATATGGGTATCGCTCGCGTATCTCATCCTCCCGTTCCCAGGTAGACTCTCCTGGAGAATGATGCCTCTATACGACGCGAACCAAAGGTATCACCTGGTTCCTCAGTACCTTCTCCCGGCCATCCAGAATCTCCACAGGTTGCTCTGGATAACTGAGATTAGGTCCAACCTCAATCTCCGAATGATCGAGCACATGGCTAGGGTCAGCTACGTACCATCTCAGCTGTGATACGTGGAATACGTTGTGGACCCCCACTAGTACAGGTGGCAAGTCTAGCCTGTAAGTCACGTCACCGACTCTTCCGCTGATAATGAAAGGGCCGATGAAGTGCGGGCTAAGCTTTCCGCCTCCACCCAAACGTATCGTACCACGAGTCGGAGATATCCGCAGAAAAACCATGTCTCCAACCTAGTCACAAGCAAGGTCTCAAATTAACTATGATAAACAAACATGATCAAAACCATAACACAAACCCTAAATCTAATTCCTACTCTAATCTGTACCTCAAACTCCAACGGCCTCGCGTGGCTATCGGCCCAGTGCCGATGTTTGTCCTGCGCCATGCGAAGTCTGTTCCTGATGAGCTTCACCTTCAGGGCTGCGTCAACAACCATCTCTGGTCCCAGTAAAGCTCGCTCACCAACATCATCCCAAGATAAGTGTGTACGACACCTTTACCCGTACAGATCCTCGAAAGGTGACATCTCAATGCTGGCCTGGAAACTGTTGTTGTAAGCAAACTCCATCAAGTATAGATGATCCTCCAAAGAAACTCCAAAGTCCAAGACGCACGTCCACAATATATCCTCAAGTGTTTGAATAGTCCTCTCTGACTGTCCGTCCGTCTGGGGGTGGTATGTAGTACTAAACTTGAGCTGAGCGCCCAAGCTGGTCTGTAGACTCCTCCAAAAATGGAAAGTAAATCGACTATCCCGATCTGGGACGATGCTGAGCGAAACCCCATGAATCCTGACTATCTATCATATATATATCTCTGCCAGCCTCTCTGAAGATGTACCCACCTTGAATGGCAAGAAGTGGGCCGATTTGGTCAACCTGTCAACGATGACCCAAATCGTGCCTTCTCCTCCTAGTGTACACGAAAATCCAGATATAAAATCCATGGTAATATGCTCCCATTTTTACTCGGGAATGGACAACGGCTGCAACAATCTACCGGGCCTCTGCCTCTCTGCCTTGACCTGCTGACAGAACAAGCACCTAGCTACAAAGCGAGCCACCTTCCGCTTCATCCCGGACCACCAAACATGCTCCCTCAGATATCGGTACATCTTGTTGGCACCAGGGTGTATAGAGTACTGAGATCTGTGGGCCTCATGCATAACCTGCTCCTAGAGATCTCCGCTAGGCACATATAACCTGGAACTGTGCCTCAAGGCACCATCCTCTAAAAGAGAAAACTCACCATCCAGCAATCCTGCTCGAACCTGCTCTCGGAGACACCGCAGAGCAACGTCCTCAAACTGTGTCACCTTGATCCTCTCCATCAAGTCCGACTGAATCTGCATGCCCCACATCTGCATCTGCACTCCAGGCACGATTACCTCAATCCCAAGGCTCTCCAAATCTGCAAGCAAGTATTGATCCATAGTCCAACACATGGCTGTCGGATACTTACTCAAGGCATCGACAACCACGTTGGCCTTTCCTGGGTGATACTGAAGTGATATGTCGAAGTGTTTCATCAACTCTAGCCATCTGCGCTGCCTCAAGTTCAGCTCCTTCTGAGTGAACACATACGTTAAGCTCTTGTGATCTGTAAAAATCTCTACCCTCTCTCCATACAGATAGTGCTTCTATAACTTCAGAGCAAATATTACTGTTGCAAGCTCTAGGTCGTGGGTAGGGTAGTTCTTCTCATGTGGACGTAATTGCCTGGAAGCATTGGCAATCACCTTTCCATGCTGCTGTAAGACACAACCCAGCTCCTTCCCTGAAGTGTCACTATAAATAGTGAATCCCCTTGATCCTGAAGGCAATGTCAAAATCGGAGCTGTCGTAAGCCGCTTCTTCAACTCTTCATAAGCTGTCTGACACTCCTCTGACCAAACAAACTCAGCATCCTTCCGGGTCAACCGAGTCAATGGCTCTGCAACCCGTGAGAAATCCTGTACAAATCTCCTATAATATCCTGCCAGCCCCAGGAAACTCCTGATCTCTGCCACTGAAGTCGGCACTACCCATGCCTCAACAGCTACGATCTTCTTGGGGTCAACTGAGATACCATCTCCAGTCACCATATTCTCCAAAAAGTCAACCCGGTCCCAGAAGAACTCACACTTGGAGAGCTTCCCGTAAAGCTGCTCCTTCCTGAGAATCTCTAGCACTATCCTCAGATGCTTCTTGTGCTCCTCCTCAGACTTGGAATATATCAAGATGTCATCAATGAACACCACCATAAACTGATCCAGGTACTGGTGGAACACCTTATTTATTAGGTTCATAAACACTGCTGGTGCATTGGTTAGCCCAAACGGCATAACCATAAACTCAAACTGCCCGTACCGCGTCCTGAAAGCGGTCTTGGGAATATCCTCCCCCTTTACCTTCACCTGATGATATTCCGACCTCAGATCAATCTTAGAAAATACCCGAGCTCCACTCAACTGGTCAAAAAGATCGTCGATCCGCGGTAGTGGGTATTTGTTCTTGATCGTGAGGTTGTTGAGTGTCCTGTAGTCAATACACATCCGTACTGACCCATCCTTCTTTGGCACAAACAACACAGGTACACCACATGGTGACGAACTCGAACGGATAAAGCCCTTGTCTTACAGCTTATCCACATGCTTCTTCAGCTCCACCAACTCACTGTTGTTCACTCGATAGACATGCTGAGAGATGGGTTCCGCTCCTGGAACCAAGTCTATCGAGAACTCAATGTTTCTGTCTGGTGGCAATCCAGGCAACTCTTTTGGAAAAATATCCATATACTCTGCTATCAAGGGGTGTGGAATCGTCTGCTCCTCAACCGAGACTCCGCAGAAGACTCCGCTGCTCTGCTCCGCCTGACGTCTGGAGTACTCGAACTCTGGCTCCCCTGGCACTCTGAAGAGAACTCTACCCCCTCTACAATCAATACTGGCATGGTGCCTACTCAACCAATCCATACCGAGTACTATATCATAGTTTGGCAATGGCATTACGAGCAGGCTCATCTCCAACTCACGGCCTCCCAAAACAACACTCCAACCCTTACAAACATCACTCACGAGGATAATGCCACCCCCGATCGTGATCTTGTAAGTCTTAGGCAACGATTTAGCTACGATACCGTGTCTAATCGCAAATGATACTGATATGAAGCTATGCGAAGCACCGAAATCGAATAACGCAAAAGCTGGACTGGAGTTGAGAAGGACCGAACCTGCGATCAGCTCTCCTATCACCCCTGTATCCTCGGTCGCCATGGCAAAAGCTCGTCCCTGCTGGCCTCTCCTGACCTGCTGCTGGTGCTGGATGAACCTCTGCTGCTATGTCGGCAGGGCTGGTCCCCTCTGCTGTCCTGCTGGAGCTCTGACTGCTGCATCCTGAGCTGCTCATCCCATGCGACACTCCTTCATCTGGTGGTATGCTGAACCATATACTAGGCACTAGCCTAGCCTCTTCTGGCACTTATTGTCAACATATCCGGGTTCTTGTAGTAAGCACAAGTGATAACCTATCTCTGGCCCTATTGGTGCTGTCTCGGCTGCTGCTGCTGATGAACTGGCCTCTGCTGGATTGGCTGCGGCTGGAACTGCCTCGACTGCTGGTACTGAAAGTGGGGCCTCTTGGCCTGGCCTCCGCTGTTTCTACCTCTAACTAGGTCTCGCCCCCTCTTGAGCCTAAGCTCAAGATCATCCTCAACCAATAAGGCTCCCGTCAAGATCTCCTTAAAAGTGGTATCCTTGACCAGAACCTTCCGGAACCTCTGGGCCTTCGCCGTCTCGCTCAAGCCCTCTACGAATCTGCCAAGGCGGCCGAACTCTCCAGCGTACTCCTCTACTGACAGGCTCCCCTGTACTAAGCTCTCGAACTGCGACTCCAAGGCTCTGAGCGCTGAATCTATAAAGAACTTCTTCTTGAAGAAGCCCTTGAACTCCTTCCAGGTCTGTCCAGCTACCCCCACCCTGGGCATCAAGAAGTATCTCACAAGCCCCCTAATATAGGTGGCTTCGATAATTGGAAAGACTTTTTTGTTATATGTTCGTGCTATGGATCATTCCCTTGGTGCCTTATTAGCTCAGAAGAATAAAGGCCGCCATGAACAGGCAATCTACTACCTCAGCCGCACGATGGTAGATGCTAAGCACAGATAGAAACCTATGGAAAAAGAGTATCTCGTACTAGTATCTGCTATCCAGAAGACACGTTACTATGTGTCTGGACAGACTATCCACATCATATTTAAAGTCAATCCTTTCAGAGTACTCATGACAAAACTGGGTTCTCTTAATTCCTGTTTGTGCTACATAGGCAACGTTATTGACCCCGTATGATATGATGTTCGTCCCTCAAAAGGCTGTAAAAGGCCAAGCATTAGCAGATTTATTAGCAGCTCATTCGGTACCAAATCTTCCAAACTATACGATGAAATCCCAGATGAAGTAGTAGAGTCTAACATCGCAACTGAGAAAATACACATTTGGTGAATGTTCTTTGACGGTGCGTCAAGAACAGGACCTAAAAGAAATATTATGGCTGGAGTAGGCATCGTGCTTGTGTCACCCAACCATCTGGTTATACACCGTACATATTCTCTTATGGAACCTTGCACCAACAACGTGGCCGAATATAACGGCCTACTGATTGACCTTCAATTGGAAAAACAACTAGGATTTGACTATCTAGAAGCTTACGGTGATTCTACGCTAATAGTTAGTCAGGTCCGAGGGGATTATGAAGTTCGTCACGAAGATCTTATTCCTTATCATAAAGAGACAATAAAATTAGCTTCTACCTTTGTCGGATTTTTCATCGAGTACGTGCCTCAAATACAGAATATAGAAGCAGATACTTTAGCCGGTCTTGCTGCTTCCCTGACCGTTCCTGTCAACACTCAGCATTCGATTATAGTATCTGGTCGAGAGTTATTCTTTATAAAACATGTCCTGCATATTCATCATATTTATGCAACAGAAACAAACGTCAATGTTTGCCATTGATTATAAAAGAACAGAATAGTTATATCGGAGGACTGGACTTTTACTTTACAATACAAACTCGCTTGTACAAAGAAAGCCTAGGGACAAAAATCTAGGTACAATAATCTAATTATAATTGTTTAGTTTTTCTGGGGGGTGATGATAGAGGCTCGGGAAAGCGACGGCCGCTCTGCCTTACTCCTTGGACGATCAGACGTAGCCTTGGCTCCTGTGAAGAAATGCTCTTGGACTTGTGGGGAGACTCTCTTGCGCCTTCGGTTGCGAGATCTCTGGATGTCCTTGTAGTGCTCTCTCTCTTTTCTCTGCTCTCCTCTATTTCTGTTTTTGTTCTGCCTGCCTGCAAGGGAATGACACCTTGCTATTTATAAGAAAGGGGTGTGCTCATTAGGGTTTGCCAATGTTTGCAACCTTCAGAAGTTGGCAGCTAAGGACCACTTAAACTGGGCCCTTCATCTTGAATGTAATAAATCTGAGTAATTAATGTGATTGCATCAAATCTTCTGTGGGTAATAAATGTTGATTGCCATGAATATTTATGATTTGTGATAGCCTGCCACGTGTCCCATTAGCTTGATTTGATTTGATCTGGGCAATTATGACGATTGCAACAAATCTACTTTTATTAGGATTTATTAGCACCCATAACTCTAGGGAAGATAAGACAGCCATGTGTCTCTATTGTCGTGAAGAGCGCCACGTGTCAGCCGTGTAAGGATTGACAGCCGCATGAAAAAGAGGCAGTCGCATGGGGATGGATAGCCGCATGAGGATGGGTAGCCGCATGAGAATGAGCGACCGCATGAAGATGGGTAGCCGCATGAGGATGAGCAACCGCATGAGGATGGACAGTCGCATGAGGATATGCTGCCGCATGACATCGGCGGCCGCATAAATACAGCGGCCGCATGGAGTGGCCTCGGGACTTGTTGGATCTCGCCATCCGTAAGGAGATTTTTCTCCTTTTTACTAGGATCACGCCATTATGTCAGAGTCATTATTACGTCTTTTTGTCAAAGCTATCATAGCTGTCAGCCGTTAGGGCATTAAATATAGCCGAATGTAGAGACGAACTGTTGAAGGCCACGTGGCTGTTATTTTCGAGCCGTATGGACTGCATGGGGATCCTGAGCCGCATGGATAGCATGGGGATCCTGAGCCGCATGGGCGTCTGAGCCGCCTGGGGATCTTGAGCCGCATGGGGATCCTTCTGTTGGAGTGGCATAGGTCTTTCTTTATTCTTTTCTATGCTTCTACAAGACCCCCTTCAAAGTTTTCAATTTGCAAAATTAAAATTCTTTGAATAAGAAGCATGGCCGTGTAACAACTCTTCGGACTGCATGGGTGTCTCAGCCGTATGGCCATCTCAGCCGCATGGCCACCTAAGCCGCAAGGCCATCTGAGTCGCATGGTCATTCTAGCCGCATGGCCATCTCAGTCGCATGGGCTCATTGCCACATCTTTATGCCATGTGTGCAAATCTTTTACATTAATTGCCTTTGATTTGCTGTCAGATTTAAGGTCGCTTTTTGGGGCAGGATCCCAAGGGTTTAGCCTTAAATAATCAGATCGCCTTGATAAGCGAAGAGTCGGTTATACTGCACATGGATCGATACGTCGGTCCATTGGGGTTCTGCCTATAAATAGCAGAGTGTTTGGAAATAAGACTTTCTTTACTTTCTACTCTTTCCCTAGCTCTCTTGTCCTCGTCCTCCTTCTCTGACCATAGTAATGGCTCCCAAGAAGTCTGTTGCGGCGAAGGGTAAGAAGACAGCGTCTTCGTCGGAGGCGAAGGGTAAGAAAGCTGCTTCTGTGGCGACAAATGTGGCAGCTCCTCCGCCAGCTGACGTGCCCGTAGTTCACCCCGACGTCTACCCCGCCATCGCTGGTAAGGACTTTTACGTAAGTTTGGAACCCTAACTGTCATGGCTACGTCGCATATTTTATGCGCGAGCCTTCATCTTCATGTGTGCTGCATGCACGTCTCCAGCCGCATGGGGGTATGTTCCATGTCTGAGCCATATGAGATTTATTGTTGTGGCCGCATAAGTACTTCTCTAACGGGGCCACATAAGCTCAGTATAAGCTCACTTGATTTGGACCGCATAAGCATATTCGAACTGGACTGCATGAACTTATCTGCATTGAGCCGCATAAGCGTATTTGATCTGGACCGCACAGGCTCGTCTGAACTCGTTCTGTCGTATGAGCCTCTTAAACTTATCCGAACTCTGTCGCATGAGACTGCGTTTGAATAGAGCCGCATAACTTTGTTTACTCACTGCAGCATGAGCCTCTACTAGTCGGAGCCGCATAAGCTTTTTTCTGAGTTGGGCCGACTGAGGCTCCATTGAATCCGAGCCGCATAGGCTTGAGGGCACTTGTCAGTTTTCTATGATGAACTCAGGAAAATTAGAAGGAGAATACCTGAAGCCCGCGTTCTTCTTCGGAGATGCCTTGACTGTGAAGAACAGTCAAGTTCTGGATGTGTCAGAGAACTGGAGCTTTATTTCTAACGGGATGGCGATCCGCATCCCTCAAATGGAGCGTCACTTTCCACCATCTTGGTTTAATATACTCCTGCTGGACCGAAAGATGGAAGAGTCTTTGACTCCTACCCGAAATGGGATGTTTGTGGGCGACATCTATTACAACAACAGCGTGAAGTCAGTGTGTGCGGGCAAGGTGCATGCCAGCTGCTATGTAATAGGAGTGGCCCCGGGCACTTTCTTGAATGTACTAGGTCCCAATTTCATGTTTTCTGCAGCCGACACTTTCCTGAACCAACTTACTCGGAAAGACTCCTATCCCATTGGCCGGTTGATGCTCCCGAGTTGGATATACCCCATTCCCTGATGGATCAGTCTACTATGTGGATCTCGCGAAAGTATGAGGCCTTTCTGTATGAGATTGGTCTTTATCATGCTATTCGGGGCACCAGCCATGGCTTGCCCATAAACAAGAGATTATTTATAGCTCTGCTAGAGATGTACAACCGCCGTACGGGAACCTTCTATACACATGTAGGGGAAATGGGGCTTGTACTCCATAAAATGCACACGGTTTCTGAGCTTCCTTGGGGGATGAAGCTTTTGAAGCGTACACTCCTATGAATGAGGAGTTTGAGGAACAGTATCCAGGCTTCGTGTCTATTTATCAAGAGATATTATGCCACTATAGCACATGTCAGTAGATAGCCAAGAAGGACAGCATCTCGAAAGGGAATGCTCCCCACACTAAGGACTGGGTAGGTTATCTCTTATCGATGGGTGCCTCAGGTCGAGTTACTTCCCGACGTCCTCAATCCCGGAAGGCGGTTCAAGCCTTGGTGTCGTCGGCCAAGAGGGTGGCCACCACTAGTGACAGATTTGGGAGTCAAGTCGACTCTTTTGATTATTTTTATCAGGATACCCAAGAGCTGTCAGAGAAGGCGCTCCTGGCGGGATTCTTGATGGTATAGCTGCAGAATTGTGTTGTCTCGGGAGGAGCTGGTTCTATTGAGAGGATCAATCGTAATTTTATCCTCCCGGCTGTGAAGCTAGTTTTGGGAGTCAAACTAGCTCTCCTTCCGGTCATGGTATGCAGCATACACCGTGGCCTCTGTACTTTTACGTCCAAGGTCATCGCCCGCAATATGACATAAGACTTTGAACGGACTGAGCTACCCTATCATTATCTGATGAGGTGGCTGCTAATGCACTGTCCGTCTTTGATGAGGCCGGGCTCTAAAGATGGCATAACTAACGACGACGCTTTTATCTTCTGTTACCGCAATGAGACTTGGGAGTACGAGACCATGTGCGCCTGCCAGATGGTGCTGGCGAGAGCAGATATATACAACTTTTTCATATCTGTCCCTCGTTTTACTGCTTACAAAATAGCGGATGTACATCTCGACGGTATTGGGCCCCCTCAGATTCTGGACGGCCAGATGCTTCTGTGGCTGCGTAACATCCGCCCTTCTCATCTGGTGTATCGCAACCGCAATGCTGTCTTCCTGGAGCCTTATCTGCCCAGCAGGTTTGTTCGATAGTTTGGATACAGCCAGCTTTTTTTGGACAGTCCCAGCTCTTGTCTAGGTTTTGAAGGTAGCCTCCTTGACGGTATCAGGGCCTGCCACTATGATACATTCTATACCCGTACCACTTTCTCGGTTCCTGATATTAAAGCGTCGATAGAGATTTTGTATACTGCGGCTTTGTACCATGTTATGGCGAACAAGCTCCCTGTCGGTTTTAACCCGGGTGCCAGTTTTATTGTTGGTACTGGCCTGGATGAGAGGCCCCAGGGGGCCAAGACGAGGAAGAGGAAGAATAGAGTCGAAGTGCCAGACTCGGACTCCACTACTGCGGATGATGAGGGCGACGAGCATGATTCAGATAACTCTTCCCTTCCGGTGGAAGATGTTGGGGCGGATCAGCCGCTTATTTCGCCAGATGAGGTGATGGCGGATCAGCCATCCGTTGCACCTGGTCCTGTACGAAAGCATAGCAGACAAATTTCTCTTGGTGGCGGTATTCCTTATTCCCGGAAACTGGCTGCGACCAGACATCACAAGCTAACTATAAGGGAGAGAGGCGAGGAAGTTGATCCCGCGTCGGAGGTAAAAAAGTTACTACCATTTCCATTTAGTTCTATCTTTCTTCTAGCATTGATCCTAATCATTTTCCTTCCCTCTCGTACGTGTCAGAAGAAGAGGAATCCCAGGTTGCCGAGGTCGTGACTCGAGACGACGGGGGCTTCGATGAACCTGTCCCCGAAACTATTGAATTTCATCATGGTGACGCTGATCGAACCGTATCCCTCTCCGGGATGGCTGGAGCAGAAGAGCCAGCTGAATTTGGCCCGAGGGTCATAGGTGAGGGGGCTATGGTGGTTGTGAACGAGCCTCAGCCTTCACAACCATCCCCTGGTAAGATAAGCCACATTTTAACTAATGAGGAGGCCTATTCGCTCTATCATCACATCCTTCGGGTTAGACTGATTGATGGTTGTTCTGGGCATACAGGTCCTGCCTTTCAATGCCGATAATGGACATTGTTATGGTAGGCTCTGCTAGACGGGATCTAGTGGAGGGGAGCATGCCCCCTACTCTTCCGACTTGTCTTGAGAGGCCTCCCACCGAATCGAGTTCAGGAGTTCATATGGCGGCACAGCCCGAACAAAGGGCAATGGTCCCTGTATCTTCCTCTGTTCGTATGACTTTAGGGGTTGACCTCTCAGCTTTACCAAATATCCAAATGGTTCGGGCCGCGGAGGAGGAATTGGCCGCTGTTCAGGCGTCATTTCGCTCAGAATTTATTTCTCTTGTGGTAGGAACGAGAAGTTCTATTGCGTCTTCCCCGACACTGTCGGCCACACTTTCTCTGACACCGTCCTCTACATAAGTTCTGGATGAGGTATCGCAGGATGTGGTTGATAGCTTCTATCGCCATTTGAAGAGGGGAGTAGACGTTACTGTGGAGCGGGGGACTCCTTTCACATTGGCCCGATAATGCGCCCAAGGCCAGATTGACATTCTCAAAACCCTTTCTGGAGCCCAAGCTGCTGGAGGCTGATCAGCTGATGGCCCAGTTTTAAGTGTTGCGACAAGCTGACTTGTCTAAAGCAATTGATCAGGAGAGGGAGTTCCTCACCACCGCCCTGAAGAAGATAAGGCTCGCGCGAGATACATCTAAGACGGCTATAACAAAGGACCTCGGCGACCTGTCTCTTTTGTACGACCAACTGAGCCACTGGAGCGAGGTTTACAGGGCTCGGGAGGCGGCCGCCTCCCAGGGGATAATCGCTACCAGGGAGCAGATTCTCGAGCTTCAGAAGTAGCTGGCCTTCTTGGAGTCTGAGCTTGAAGCTTCTCGTGCGGACAAGGAGCTGATTGTTCAGGATGTCGAAAGGGTTTCCAGAGCTTTTATTAATCTCGAATGCGCTCTGAAGAAGTTTGAGAAGGGCTGGCGGGCGAATATGGACTTGGATAGTGTAGAGCGGTTGTCCCATGAGGCCGAGCGTCGAGCTAGGCAGCGGCTTGAGCGGGGGACCGCCTTGGTGAAGAACCGCCTCCTGGAATTATGTAATGGCAAACCATAGTCGGCCTTTTCTTCTTTTGTTATATTCTTTGCGTGGGACGTTGTCCCTAGAACACGTAGTATTTTCGTCTTCTAAAATAAAAGAGTATGTTTTATTTTACCCTTTATTTGTACTGCTTGTTGTGCCTGTGGTGTTATGGTGGTATTTGCCCCGTATGAGGGACTTGTTTGTGGACCTGTTACCCTTGGCATACCTTGGTTTTAGGTACGGATAACAAGTTTGATTGGGACACCTGGAACAATTCTACGGTAAGGTGATCATGGACGCTCCTGGTATCGGAAGAACGAATGCCATGGAGCAGCTGGGCTCCCGGGGCATAATGAGAAATGATAGGCCTGTACTAAGAAACGTAGCAAAGGACATTTATGGGCCTATTATCCTTGGCATACTCTGGTTCAGGATACGGATAATAGGATAAGAGAAAACTAACATACTTACTCAGAGGTAATGAGGACATGGCAAGTATGGGGATTTTACCGCGGAGTCTTCCTACTTAGAGGTAATGAGGACATGGTAGGAGTGGACTCAGCGGAGGATATTTGTGGTCGATAAAGGACATTTGTGGACCTATTATCCTTGGCGTACCCTGGGTTTTTTTGGTACAGATAATAAGTCAAAAGGGAACCCGCATACTTACTCAGAGGTAATGAGGACGTGGTAAATATGATAATTTCTCCGATGGAGCCTTCCCACTCAGAGGTAAGGAGGATATGGTAGGAGGGGGCTCCATGAAGGGAATATAGAAAAACTCAGAGGTAATGAGGACATGGAAGTTCTATGTAAGGGGGCAGTTTGTTTTTGGTGGGAGTGAAGACAACTCAGAGGTAACATCAACTTGGTTGTTCTGGAGAATTTGTGGATCGGTTACCCTTTTTGGTGCACTGAAAGTACGGGTATTGGATCATGAGGAGGAAGCTCTTTTAGGAAGAAAGTTCAGAGGTATGATCATACATGACTTACTGCCTAAAAGATACGATATAGATTTATCTGTAGTAGCCAGAATGTAAGTTCAGCGGTACCTACGGGTACATAACTCTAAAAGCTGGGAGATTTGGAGTCGGCATGTGAGTTCAGCGGTACTAGCGGGTACGTAACTCATCATTGTAGAATATTTGTAGTCTGGTTGTGAGTTCAGCGATACCAGCGGGTACGTAACTCGTCATCTTGGGATATTTGTAGTTAGCTGTGAGTTCAGCAGTACCAGCGGGTATGTAACTCGTAATTCTGGAATATTAGTAGTCTGGCTGCGAGCTCAGCGGTAGCAGCAGGTACGTAACTCGTCATCTTGGGGGATGTCATTTTAGACATAATACTTCTTTAGGAACTTGTCGTTGATGGACAACATGACCAAGTCTCCTTTCTGTTTTGTGAGGCGATAAGCTCTATTGGAGAATACGGCGTCGATGATGAACGGGCCTTCCCACTTTGGCTGGAACTTACCGGCAGTTTTGTGAGTCATTACCATCGGCCTTCGAACTGCCAGAACGAGGTCGTCCACCTGGAATGTTCTGATTTTAACCTTCTTGTTGAAGGCTTCGGAGATATGTGCTTGGTATAGCTCGATTCGTTACGGAGCCAATAGGCGGTTCTTATCTAGGGCCTCCAACTCTTATAGTCAGCGATGGTGTTTAGCATCTGTCGTTAACCGATAGGTTAGAGCGACGCGGAGTGAAGGGATTCGGGTCTACAGTGGGAGTACTGCCTCACTCCCGTATACCAGAGAGAAGGGTGTATTCCCGGTGGCAGTTCGTACTGTAGTCCGGTATGCCCATAGGCATTCATCGAGCTTTTTATTCCAGTCACATTTGTTTGATGACACGAATTTCTTGAGAAGCTTGATGATTGTTTTGTTGAATGTTTCAGCCAAACCATTAGCCGCAGGGTTGTATGGTATTGAAGCAATATTCTGGATGCGGTATTTGTCATAAAACTGATAGAAGGCGTGGCTCACGAACTGCGGACCATTGTCATGGATGATCCTTCGAGGCAGCCCAAAACGATAGATGACGTGATGCTTGAGGAAGTTGATCACGTTTGAAGTCTTCACTTCAGCCAGCGGAACAGCCTCCGCCCATTTGGAAAAGTAATCTGTGATTATGTGTATGAAGCGATGTCCTCGAGACAAAGTCGGAGTGATTGGACCAATGATGTCCATTCCCCATGCTTCGAATGGCTAGGATGCCCCTGTCGGATGTAGAAACTCGGAGGGCTGGTGGATGTAATCTGTATGGACTTGACAGGCTTTGTATTTTTGTGCATAGTCTATCGCATCTGCAACCATCGTGGGCCAGTAGTAGCCTATTCGGCGAAGGCGATCTTGTCGTTTCGGGCAAGGCTAATGGGTGTTTGCCATGAAATATAAAAGATCAGAACAATTATCGGAGGACTGGACTTTTACTTTACTTTACAAACTCGCTTGTACAAAGAAAGCCTAGGGATAAAATCCTAGGTACAGCAATCTAAGTATAATTGTTTATTTTAGATTCTGGAAGGTGACGATAGAGGCTCGGAAAAATGACGGCAACTCTACCTTACTCCTTGGATGATCGGTATACAGCCTTGGCTCCAGAAGATTGCTTGGCGTTGAAGAAATGCTCTCTTTGCTCTCTCTCTGCTTTTTCTCTCCAAGTATTCTGGTGCTCTCTGATCTCAAAAAAAAATTAGGGGTCCTCTCTGCAAGGAAATGGCATCTTGCTATTTATAAAAAGGGAATACAATCATTAGGGTTTACAATGATTGCCCCTTAAAGTGGCGGCGGCCTGTTTGATTGATCAAACTGGGCCATTAGTTTTGAGTGTAATGGATCAGGGCCATTAATATAGATTGAGTCATTAATGTCCCTTAAAGTGGCGGCGGCCTGTTTGATTGATCAAACTGGGCCATTAGTTTTGAGTGTAATGGAATAATTCTCTATTATGATGATCTGCTGATGTCTGCGAATCTAAATGAATAAGTTTAATTCATTCTTCCGTCACGTTTCCCGGATTATTAGGATTTAACCCAATCTTTGATTGTAGTAAATCTGAGAAATTGATTGGCTTTATGACACATGTCCTAGGAGCCACTGAGGGGATTAGAGCCGCATGAGGATTGATCCGCATAAGCCCGGCAACGTGTCAAGGCTGCTTGGGGAGTGGCCCCCGAACCTTCGAATTATATGATAATCTGGGCCGTATGGACGTAGATGGCCGCATAATGGGTAACTCCTTCGTGAGCCGCATGGAGATGGTCCTCGTGAGCCGTATGGGGGAGTGTATGCTTGAGCCGCATAGGGGGAATCTCCGCTTGAGCCGCATAGGGCTGTTTCGATCTGGGCCGCATAGGGCAACTTCGGCCTGAGCCGCATGGGGATTCTCCGCTCGAGCCGCATATGACTGTCCACGTGTCTAGGCTGCATAGCATTTTCTGGATCTTGGGAGATTGTGTCAGAGATCTCCTTCATTTCCCTAGGAGTCTGTAATTATGACAGAGTCATAATTACATCTTTGTGTCAGGGCTGTCGTCTTGTCAGAGCTGTCAGCAGTCAAGGCAATTAATACAGTAAGGGGAGAGTTATTTGTATGCTACGTGTCCTCTCTTCTGAGCCGCATGGAACGTATCGAGCCGCATAGTCCCTTGTGCCGCATGAATCTCTGAGGCTTTTTGAGCCGAATGGGGTTTCCTGGCCGCATGGATCTTTCTTTATTATTTTTTCATGCTTCTACAAGATCCCCTTCAAAGTTTTCAATTTACAAAATTGAAATACTTTGAATAGGAAGCATGGCTGTGTGCAAGCTCTTCTAGCCGCATATGAGGTCCTAGCCGCATAGATATCTTGGCCGAATGGATGTTTCAGCCGTATGGGTATTTCAGCCGCATGGGCTTTATGCCACGTCAACGTTGCCACGTATGGCAATTCTTTGCATTAAATGCTGTTGATTTGCTGTCAGTTTTAAAGGCTACTTTTCGGTACGGGATCCCAGGAGTTTTGCCTTCATTTTAGGCGGCTCACCTCGATAACCGAAGAGTCGGTCTTCGTGTATGCACGGGAATCGAAACGCCTCACTTTTGTTTCTAAATATGGATGAGTTTGGTCGGAGGGATTCCTTTGCTCTCCCTTTCATTCAACTATCTGTTGTCTCTTCTTCCTTATCTTCTTTTTCAGACCGTCGAAGCAAATGGCTCCTAAGTCTTCCAAGGTCGTCTCTGCCGCCACGAAGGGCAAGAATGCTGCTTCCTCGTCGGCCGTCGTGCCCGAAGCGCACTCTGATGTCCGCCCTGCTTTCGAGGGTAAAGATTGCTTTTAAATTTCTTGAACCCTGAGAATCCATGGCTCTGTTGCATGATCTATGCACAAGCCTTCGTTTGAACTGCCCCAAGTTTAACGGTGATGGAGCCACATATGTTGTATGGGCCGTATGACCCTCTCACATCCGAGCCGCATAGGATATATCCTATGTTTCAGCCGTATAAGAAGGATCTGAGTCGCAGGATTACTTTTGGAAATGAACCGCATGAGAGCTCCTTTGAACGGAGCCGCATATATTTCTGACAAACTGGACCGCATAAGCTATCGAACTAGTGTCACATAGAACTCTCAATGGAATTGGGCCACATGAGGCTGTGTTACTCCGAACCGCGTAGGCTCAGCTAAAAGTTGAGCCGCATAAGGCTTCATTGATCTGAGCCACATAGGCTCGTAGGAATTTCTTTTAGGACGTGATTTTTGTTTTAACCATTTTTGATCATGTTTCTTTTTTTGTTCTTTTTCAGTGAACCTCCCAACCAACCCGGCAGGAGAACTTCTTGTGGGTTCATCTCAATTTGCCGTAGACGTGCGGCTCGACGGCTTAGTTTGACATATATCAGATCAGCTTCCCGCTAATGAACCCTTGGATAGGGTGGCTGTCATCAACAACCAGTCTTTCCACTTTCTTTGTACCATGATGAATTCGGGGAGACTGGATGGAGAACATCTGAAACTGGCTTTTCTCTTTGGAGATGCTTTTTCCATAAAGAACTTCCGATTGCTGGATGTTTCTGAGAACTGGGATTTTTCTGTAGACGGGGTGGAGATCCATAGCCCCGAGATGGAGCGGCATTTTCCCCTCTCGTGGTTTAACATGGTATCGTTGGGCAGGACAATGGGGCGCTCCCTAACTCCCACCCAATCGGGGATGTTTGTGGGCAACATCCACTATAACAGGCGTATGGGTTCAGCATGTACGGGCAAGGATTCAGTTAGTCGGAGTGTGATGGGGCTGCTCCCTGGTACTATTATAAACGTGACTGGTCCCAACTTCACTTTTACTCGAGCTGATACCTTTCTGAATCAGCTCACTCGTAAGGGGTCATATCCTGTGGGCAGGTTGTCGCTGCTGAATTGGATAAACCCCATTCCTACATGGGCCAATCTTACCTCATGGATCTTGAGGAACTACGGGGAGTCCCTTCGGGAGATTGACCTTTACTACGCCGTCCGGGGCACCTGTTACGGGTTGCCCATTAACAAGCCTTTGTTCATGGCCCTTTTGGAGCTGTATAACCGACGTACGGGGACTTTATTCGCGCCCGGGGGAGAGTTGGGACTTGCTCTCCATGAAATACATGTTGTTTCCAAGCTGCCGTGGGGAGGTGAGGCCTTTGAAGTATATACCGCGACAAACGAGGAATTCGATGACCTAGATCGACGATTTCCTGGTTTCGTCGCTGTGTACCGAGAACTGCTGTGCCACCATAGCATCTTCCACCAGACTGCTATCAAGGAAGAAAATAGCTCAGAAGGGAACGCTCCCCATACCATGACCTGGGTCACGTATCTTTTCAAGTTACGTCCTTCCGATCGGGTTTCGTTCTGAGGACCTCAAACCCCGGAGGAGGTAAAGGACATGATGTTGAAGGTCAAAAAGTCGAGGTCCACCCGTGACAGGTTTGGGAGTCGTACCGACTCCTTCAGTTATTTCCACTACGGTACCCGGAAGATGTCTGAAAAAGCACTCTTGGCCGGGTTCTTGATGATATGGCTACGGAATTGCGTAGTCTCGGGAAGGGTGGGTTCTTCTAAAAGGATCAGCCGCCACTTCATTCTCCCAGTTGTGAAGCTGGTCTTCAAAGTCAGACTGGCCTTTCTTCCGGCTATGGTGTGTAGCATACACCACGTCCTCCGTACCTTTTCGTCTAAAGTCATTGCTCGTAAGACGATGCTGGACTTTGAATGGATAGAACTGCCATACCACTACCTCATGGGGTGGTTATTAATGCATTACCGGTCGTTGATGAGGCCAGAAACTGAAGAAGATGTTACTGCTGATGATGTCTTCCTTTTTCGATACCGTCATCAGCCTTGGAGGCACGACACCATGCGAGCCTGTCGGAGGGCGTTGGCGAGAGTTGACGGGTCCGACTTCTTTGTCTCTCTCCCTCAATTTATCGCTAGAGAAGTAAGGGGAGTACATGTTGTCGGCGTTGATCCTCCACAACTCTTATCTGAGAATATGCTTCTTTGGCTGCACAACATTCGCCCTGCGTACCTGGTATATCGTTACCGAAATAACGTATATCTGGAGCCTTATCTACCTAGTAGATTTTCCCGTCAATTTGGGTACAGTCAGTTGTTCCTGGATTGCCCTAGCGCTTGCCTGGGCTTTGAGGCAACGTCCTCGATGGCTTTCGGGCTTGGCATTATTACAATGCGGTCCATACCCGGGCAAGCTTCTCGGTCCCCGATGCTAAGACGGCAGGGGATATTTTGTACATGGTGGCCCTTTATCATGTTACAGCGAGCAAGCCCCCTGTCGACTTTGACATGAATACTAGCTTCATTGCTGGCACTAGCTTGGCCGAGAAGCGAAAGGGATCCAAGAAGAGGAAGAGAGGGGCGAACAGGGTTTCTGCGCCGGACTCATAGTCCACTGCAGTGGACGAAGAGGATGATGAGCAAGACGCCGATGACTCGTCGCATTCTTCAGACAAGGAAGGGGGGAATCAGCCCCTATTATGTCGGAAGAAAGGGTGGCGGGTCAGCCGCCTACTGGACCAGACGAGATGGTGGAGGATCAACAACCCGCTGTGCCCGCTCCTTCGTATAAACGGAGTAAGCGTGTGTATACTGATGATGGCAGATCCCACTCTATGAAGCACGCTGCGGTAAGACGCCGCAGGCTGTTTATTGATGATGCTGACGCTGCTTCTGAGGTGATTTGAATTGCAGCTACCTTCTCCTTTTTTTTTCCCAAACTATGGCCTAATTATTTTATTTTGCTCTTTGTAGGCGTCAGATGAGTTTGCTTCTCAGGACCCGATTGCCGAGGTCGATCCGGTCTTGTCCCATTTGGTCAGCGATGTGTGTACTCTATCATTTCTGCTGGGGCTCTTTTGGAGGCGGCCGAGGAGTCTCACCTTGCTGGGACCTCAACCCAGGAGGATGGGGGCTCTACTACACCCATCCCTGAGACATCTGAACTTCAACAGGCTGACACTGTCCTAGCTGGATCCCTTTCAGGGATGGCTGTGACAGAGAAACCGGTTGAATTCGGCTCGAAGGTCGCGGGTGGGGAAACTACGCCAGCTGCGAATGAGCCGCAGCCTCCATGCTCTTCCCCTGGTAAGATAAGTCAAACCTGAACTTGTGAGGAAGCCTGTTTACTCCATCATCCTATCCTTCGGGTTACGTTGATTAATGGTTACTTTGGACGTATAGGTCCCACCCCTTTATTGTCGGTGACGGTCATCGTCAGGGCGGACTCCATCGGAAGGGATCTGACGGAAGCACGTGTGCCTCCTTCTTTTCCAACCGTTATTGAGGGGCCTCCAAGTGGCAATACGGCTGGGGCAAGGGACGATGCCTCCTGCACCCTCTTCTGCCAATATAGTTTCGGGGGTTAACCTTTCTGTCTTGCCCAGAATCCAGGCTCTTCGGGCGGCGGAAGAGGAGCTAGCTGCCATTCATGCATCTTTTCGCACAGAATTTGTTTCATTGGTGGCGGGGACGACAAGTTCTGAGGCTACTCCTTCGGTACTGCCTGCCATCCTCCCTTTGACACCGTCCTCTGCAGAGGTTTTGGACGAAGTATCCCAGGATGTGGTCGACAGTTTCTACCGCCACCTGAAGAGGGGGATCGAGGCAGCTGTGGAAAGGGGACTCCCTTTGCTCTGGCCCATCAATGCGCCGGTGGCCAGATCAATATCCTTAGAACACTCCCTGGTGGAGGGGAATTGGCCGCACTTCTGGAGCCTAAGCTGTTAGAGGCTGATCGTCTCGTGGCCCAGTTTCGCATGCTGCAACAAACTGATTTACCTGCGGCAATAAATCAAGAGCACAAATTCCTCGTTACCGCGGTAGAGAAGGTTATGGTTGCCCAGGAATCGCTCAAGCCGGCTATATTGAAGGACCGCCAAGATTTGACGCGGTTATACGATCAATGGAGCCGTCGAACTGAAGATTGCGCAGCTCGGGAAGCAGCTGCCTCCCGCGGGGTAACCGACACCCGGGAGCATATCCTTGAACTCCAGAGAAAGCTGGCCTTCTTGGAGTCCAAGCTCGAAGCTGCTTATACTGAGAAAGGGATTGCCATTCAGGAGGCTGACAAGTTTAGTAGGGCTTCTGCCAATCTATAACTTGCCCTGAAGAAGATAGAGAATGACTGGCAGGCGTATAGGTATTTGAATGAGGCAGAGCAATTGTTCTAAGAGGCCGAGCGTCGAGATAAATAGAGGCTTAAGCGGGGGACTGCATTGGTGAAAAACCGCCATTTGGAGTTGTGTAATGCCGAACTATAGTCGGCCTTTTCTTCTTTTATTTCCTTTTCTTTTCCTTTTTTGAGAGGGACGTGGTCCCAAAAGATGTAACATTTTTTTTTCTTTCAAATAAAGAGTACTTTCCATTCTACCCTTCATTTGCATTGTTTGTCGTACTTGTGGTATTGTGGTAGTGTTTACCCCGCATGGGGGATTTATTTGTGGACCTGTTACCCTTGGCATACCTTGGTTTCAGGTATGGGTAATGAGTTTGATTTGGGGATACTCAGAACGGTTCCGCGAAAATACGGTTGTGGACGTTCCGAGTATCGGGAGGAAGAATGCCATGGTGCAGCTGGGCTCCCGGGGCATGATGAGGGATGGTGCGCCTGTGCTGAGAACTTCAACTCAGGGCATTTTTGTCGGCCTATTATCCTTGGTGTACCACGGGTTAGGATATAGATAATAGGATGAAAAGGGAACCAACATACTTACTCAGAGGTAATGAGGACATGGCAAGTATGAAGGTTTTGTTCACCGCGGAATCTTCCTACTCAGAGGTAATGGGGACATGGTAGGAGTGGACTCAGCAGAGGATTTTAGTGGTCAACAGAGGACATTTGTGGACCTACTATCCTTAGCGTACTCCGGTTGTGGGTACGGATAGTAAGTCGAAGGGGAATCAACATACTTACTCAGAGGTAATGAGGACATGGTAAGCATAAGGGTTTCTTCGATGGAGCCTTCCCACTCAGACGTAATGAGGACATGGCAGGAGTGGGCTCAATGAAGGAGGGTACATAGAACAACTCAGAGGTAATGAGGACATAGAAGTTCTATGTAGAGGGGTGATTTGTTTTTGGAGGAATTGAGACGACTCAGAGGTAACATCGACATGGTCGTTTTGGATATTTGTGGATCCGTTACCCTTTTTGTGCACTGGAAGTGCGGGTATTAGATCATGAGGAAGGAGCTCCTTTAAAGCGGAAAGTTCAGAGGTATGAACATACATAACTTTTTCTCAAAAGAGTGATCGGGATATAAGTTCAGGGGTACCAGCGGGTACATAACTCAATAATCCGGGAAATTTGAAATCAAAATGTAAGTTCAGCAGTATGGGCGGGTACATGACTTGATAATCTGGGATTTGGAGGATGTGAGTTCAGCGGTACAAAAGGGTACATGACTCGATGTGAAAGTGAGTTCAGCGGTACAAGAGGGTACATGACTCGATAATCTGGAAAATGGTGAGTATGAGTTCAGAGGTACCAGCGGGTACATGGCTCGATGAACTTGAAACAAATGGTGAATATAAGTTCAGCAGTACCAGCGGGTACATGACTCAAAAATCTGAAAAATGGTGAGTATGAGTTCAGAGGTACCAGCGGGTACATGACTCGATAGACTTAAAACAAATGGTGAATACGAGTTCAGTGGCACCAGTGGGTACATGGCTCGATAAACTTGAAACAAATGGTAAATATGAGTTCAGCGGCACCAGCGGGTACATGACTCGAAAATCTGGAAAATTGTGAGGGTGAGTTCAGCGGTACCAGCGGGTACTTGACTCGATAATCTGGAGTATGCTTTTAGACATAATATTTCTTCAGGAACCTGCCGTTGACGGGCAACATGAGCAATTCTTCGTTTTGTTTTGCGAGGCGGTAAGCTCCATTGGAGAATACAGCATCGATGATGAACGGCCCTTCCCATTTTGGCTGGAATTTATCGGCAGTTTTGTGAGTCATGACCATCGGCCTCCGGACTGCCAGAATGAGCTCGTCCACTTGGAATGTTCTGACTTTAACCTTCTTGTTGAAGGCTCTAGAGATACGTGCTTGGTATAGCTCGATTCGTTGCTGAGCCAAGAGGCGCTTTTCATCTAAGGCCTCCAACTCTTGCAGCCGACGACGGTAGTTATCATCCGTCGTCAATTGGTAAGTAAGGGTGACGCGGAGTGAGGGTATCTGAGTCTCCAATGAGAGAACTGCTTCACTTCCGTATACCAGGGAGAATGGTGTGTTCCCAGTAGATGTTCGGACTGTAGTACGGTATGCCCATAAACATTCACCGAGCTTCTCGTTCTAGGCGCGTTTGTTGGAAGAGACAAACATTTTGAGAAGTTTGATGATTGTTTTGTTGAATGCCTCTGCCAAACCGTTGGCTGCTGGATTGTACGGTATCGAAGCAATATTCTGGATGTGATGCTTGTCGCAGAACCAATAGAAGGCGTGGCTTACAAACTGCGGACCAATATCATGGATGATCCTTCGGGGCAGTCCAAAGCGATAGATGACATGATGCTTGAGGAAGCTGATCACGTTTGAAGTCTTTCCTTCTGCAAGCGGAACAACTTTCGCCCATTTGGAGAAGTAATCCTTGATCGCGAGTATGAAGCAATGTCCACGGGAGGAAGGTGGAGTAATTGGACCGATTATGTCCATTCCCCATGCTTCAAATGGCCAAGACGCTACTGTCGGATGTAGAAACTCGGATGGTGGGTGGATGAAGTCCGCGTGCACTTGACAGGCTTTGTATTTTCTTGCATAGTCTATTACATCTGCTACTATCGTGGGCCAGTAGCAGCCCATTCGGTGAAGACGGTCTTGTAATTTGGGGCCAGGCTGATGGGCCCCGCAGACACCGTCATGAGCTTCGCGTACGGCTTTTTGGCTTCTGCGTTTGACAGACACCGAAGCAGTAACCCGTCGTAGGATCGCCGATATAGCATTTTTGTCTCTGTATCGTAGAAGAATCTGAGAGAGCACCTTCTGATGGAAGTAGCTTCCTTTGGATTCTCGGGCAGGATGTTGTAGACTATGAAGTCTATGAATGGTTGTCTCCAGTCCGGTGCTACATCGATCGTTTGGGCAGAATAGCTCGCCATGACTTGTATGTTATTCTTGGGACAGACCAGCTCGTGGTCTATCACGTCAACCGAATGCTGAGTATGGTTTGGAACTGCTAGAGAAGCGGCAAGGCCTGCTAGGGCATCGGCTTCGATATTCTGTAATATGGGGACATATTCGATGAAGAATCCCTCAAATGATAAGATAATGTTGATCGCGATTTGGTGATAGGGGATCAAGTCTTCATGGCGGACTTCGTATGAACCCAGGATCTGATTGACGATTAACTGCGAATTGCCGTATGCTTCAAGATATTCTACCCCCAGCTCTCTTGCAAGTTAGAGGCCGATGACCAAAGCGTTATACTCGGCCACATTGTTAGAGCAGGGTTTTGTGAGGGAGTAAGCGCAATTGATCACCAGTTCGGAAGGAGAAATCAACACCACCCCGACTCTAACGACATTGTTGTCTTTGGGTCCAGTTCTCGAAGCACCGTCGAAGAACATTCGCCATATATCATCGTGGGAGGCCACATGCGAGTCGGCGACCTCATCTGGAATTCCTTCATATATTGTGGATGACTCCGAGCCTGGGTGGGCTGCTATAAAGTCGGCCAGAGCTTGACCTTTAATAGCCTTTTACGGGACGAAGACCAAATGATAAAGAGACAGCAATATTGCCCATATAGCAAGGCGGGAGCTGAGTGCCCCTTGTTTAGTCATGAGGACTCTGAGAGGGTTGACTCGTGAGATCACATGTATGGTTTGTCCTGTGACATAGTGTCGCGTCTTTTGAATGGCGAACACCAGGGCGAGGCATTCCTTCTCCACAGTAGTATATCTGTGCTCTGGCCCGATCATCATTTGGCTGAGGTAATATATAGCTTGTTCATGGCCTGCGTCGTTGTTTTGTCCCAGCAAAGTGCCCAGGAAATGCTCCATTGCTCGTACATATAGCAAGAATGGTTTCCCAGCAATCGGGGCCACCAGAACTTGAGGGTTCGACAAATATTCTTTGATGATATCGAAGGCACGTTGGCACTCTTCATCCCATACAAACCAGACGCCTTTCTTCATGAGATGAGTGAATGGCCGACATCGCCCGGAGAGGTTAGAGATGAACCTCGTGATATAAGCCAGCCTCCCTTGAAGGCCTCTAAGTTCGCGAAGATTTCTCGGGGGACCCATCTCCATAATTGCCTTCGCCTTCTCTGGATCGACATAAATTCCTTGGGCTGTAATAATAAAACCCAAGAATTTGTCGCTGGACACGCCTAAGAAGGATTTTGTGGGATTCATCTTCAGGTTGTGTGCTCGCATTAGGTCGAATACCATTCTCAGATCCTACAGATGGTCTTCTTTATAGCGACTCTTGATGGCGATGTCATCAACATAGCACTCTATAGTCTTACGTAAGTGGTCTCTAAAGATGACGCTTATGGCCCTTTGATATGTGGCACCAGCATTCTTTAAACCGAAAGGCATGACTGTGTAGCAGTACGTGCCAATCGGTGTTCGGAATGATGTGTGCTTTTCGTCGTCAGGAGACATCTTGATTTGGTTGTACCCCGAGAAACCATCTATGAATGACATGCATTCGAAGCCGTATGTGTTGTCAATCATGATATCTGTGATAGGGAGGAGGAATTCATTTTTGGGACATGCCTCGTTCAGATTGCGGAAGTCGATACAGATTCGAATCTTCCCATTCTTCTTGAGGACCGGTACTATATTGGCGACCCAGTCAGGATGTTGTTCCTCACGAATGAAACCACTGGCTATCAGTTTATTAACTTCGGCTTCAATTGCATCCATGATTCTTGGGCGAAAACGTCGTTGTTGCTGTTTGACCGGCTTTGCATCTGACCGAATGTTGAGCTCATGAAGGGCAACTTCGGGGTTTAGTCCTGGCATGTCTTCATAGCTCCATGCGAACACATCAATATATTCTTTGACAAGTTCCAGTAGCGATTCTCGCTCTTCGTCTGTTAGGATTTTGTTGACAAAGATTGGTTTTGGAGAAGATTCGTTGCCGAGGTTGACCTGTATAACCTGGTCTTAAGTAGGAGGTTCCTTCTGTTCGAACCACTTTTCCTATAATGTATCTAACTGTTGGGCCCACGGATCTAGCTCGAGGATTTCAGGTATGTCCTCATCCTCCTCGTAAGCATCGGCGAATGCCAAATTGACTGACATGACTTGTCCGAATACGTCTTTGATGCTGGTATCTGAATCAGAAGTTGGTAACCCAGTCGAATGTGAATGCCAGTCGCATGCTTCATCTGAACTCTCGGGGGTTGTTGTGGGCGTGACATACCCTAATCCACATCAGGTCTTGTTGTAGTAGTCCCATGGTTTGCCTACCGGGACTGGAGGTTTGAAAGGTAGTCGTCGACCGGTGTCGTAGTTCAAGCCTGGCGTAGTCTCCATATTATATCCCTATTTTTGCATGAGGTATTTGGATTGGGTACTATAAAGGTACAGAGGCAATCTCCCGGCGTCTAATTCAGGATCGACTTTCTCTATGGTAAAGGGCTGTGGATCATCCTTCCGGCCGAAGATGATTGGATGGTCCCCTCCCTCGACTATGCGGTAAGCGTTTTCCACTGGAGTAAGCTAGTTTGTGGTGTAAACATTTGTCACCTGTGTGTGTAGGTGAGTGTCTATACCGTGTTCCATAGCGTACATTGTACAAAGCTTATTAAGCTCGAGGTAGTTCAAAGATAGCCCTTTGTTGATGAAGTAAGGTAGCTTTTCTAGTGGGATTACATCATCCGCGGAGGAAACATCAGTGTGGGCAGCCACATACTTGGCCAGCTCCGGTTCTTCTTCGGTCACCCCCTGTATAAATGAAGACTGAGAGGATGACCTGGGCAGCTTAATTGTTAGGGGTTCCGTTGGTGGAGCCGAGCGAGGGGTTGCTGGCAAACTAGCGACCCCAAGTTTGGTACTCGATGCTGGACGGGGAGTAGTCGGTTCGCTAGAAGCCCCAGACTT
This sequence comes from Iris pallida, assembly GCA_029216955.1. Taxonomy (NCBI): domain Eukaryota; kingdom Viridiplantae; phylum Streptophyta; class Magnoliopsida; order Asparagales; family Iridaceae; genus Iris; species Iris pallida. The sequence goes on along the minus strand of JANAVB010028000.1, from coordinate 24,677,807 downwards.
TGCATCGGGATGACGATTATTCTTGGAAAGACGTATCGTTATTGGCCTGTCAGAGGGGTTGAGCTTTCCTGCTTGTGGTTGGCTGACCCTCGGTAGCCTGATTGTTAGGGGCTCTGTTGTGGGTCTTGGCGCTTGGCCGAACCTTGGTAGCCGGATCACCATTTGCCCTTCTTGCGCCTAGAGGCTAATCGCATCCTTACGCAGAGCGGTCGTAAGGGGTACAAATTTGCCAGGTTTGCAATCCTGATGGTAGATCGTCAAAGGTTCTTTGGATCCTGAGGCCGTCTCAGTTTGAGCTTGTACATCTTCATCTAGGTGCCTCTTTGATTTCTCATATAGGCAGGACTCCGAGTAGTAGAATTCGACCCCTTTTAAAGGGATCGATGTCGGCAAATTCTGTCCTCATAAAGCCGTATTTGTCGACATATTTGAAGCATTTATGCAGCATGGACGGTACGATCATGTAATCATGTATCCAAGGGCGTCCCAAGAGGATATTATAGGAGGTGTCCGCATCTATGATGTAACATGTCACTTCCGACTGGAGATCTCCAATTTGGTACTTCAAGTGAATCTTCCCAATTGGGTAGCTCCTGTCCGAATTGAAACCGCTGATGGCGGTGCTTGTTGGCGTCAGACGATGCATAGAAATGCGGAGGTGATGTAGAAGACCCTTCGGAATGATGCTTATGGAAGATCCTGGATCAATGTGCATCCGGTCCATCTTCACATCTCCGATGTATCTGGTATAGTATAACGGACGATCATACAGATTGGTTTTGATGAGCATATCCTGTGGAGTGAAGACAATGTTGGGCATTGCCCCTGTATAGGTGCTGTCTTGGAGATCTGCAGGCGGGCTCTCTCCTGTGAAGTTAACCTGAGCCAGATAAGCATCGGCATTCTGGAGTGCATCGCTCAAAGCCGTACGAACATCCTTTGAGAGTCTTAGGAGCTCGTATAATAATTATTTGGCTGGTGTATTGACCAACTGTGCCAAGATATCGAAGTTGTAGGGCCTCTCCAGCCCCTGAGGTACATCTTTTCGAAGGGATTTGTCAAAACGAGTCTCCTTTGGCCTAGGCTTGTCGGTCGTCGGGAGCTGAGATGGTTTTAGAGTGTCAGTAGTAGCTGGCTGATGATCTTCGATTGAGTTATCAGCCACAGGTTGAGATTGTGCCCCAGATCGAGTAACGACAGCCGTGACTTCTTCGACATCTGCCGAGATTGTGCGACAGGATCTGACTTTTCTACCCTTTTTTATGCGAGTGGGAGGCGGTGTGGACTGAGTTACTTCAAGTACCAGGTCCGGATGGACCCATATGATCTCTTTCCGTGATATGGTGAGAGGCACTAGATCATCAGCCTGATCCCAAGAAGGTGGAAGATTAGCAATCTCTATTGTTGCCAGAGGAACGGGTATTACGCCGTCTTGAGTCTCCATTGGAGGGAAGCTGTCGAACTGTACGGACACCATGTTGGCTGCCACGGTCACCTCTTCAAAATCGATGGCCAGAGCATTCGAATCGATGAGATTTTGGATGTATCGTTTTACTTGGTAGCAGTCGTGTGTAGCATGGTAGACGTAGCGGTAGAAATGACAATACTTTGGGCTCTCCATTTTTGCCGGCCGAGGTTCCCTTCTTGGTGGAGGGAGCTGAATTCTGTCTCCTTATATGAGCATATCCAAGATGGGCTTGACGTGGCTGTCTTCGAAGGAGTAGGTCATCTGCTGCCACTGTTTGTCTGTCGATCTTGACTCAGGTTTCTGGGCTGTGTCGGCCACCATAGCCTGCTTGTCCCGGTTGTCCCGATTGTTGGAGGGGATACCCCCATTGTCGTTGTTGGTGTTATGACGCTTGCCCTTGTTCTCTCCGTCCGAGATGTGCAATCCCAATTGACGAGCCTTCTTTAATCGTTCTTCGGCGCTAGTGGCTCTGATGATAAACGTCTTCCAATCCTTAAATTGACTTTCGCCCATCCAGAGACTGATTGTTGGGAGCAAACTCTTTTGGCAAATTTCAATCAAGGAGGAATCCGGATTACCAGATGGCAACTTTATTGCGGTTTGGCAAAACTGCTCAATATAGTTCCTTGTCAGCTCCTTCTCCCCATGGACGACGTCCATGAGAGTGGACATCGTGACGTCCTGTCCTACTTCGTAGAACCTCTCCAAGAATATGCACTTAAAGCTGGTGAAGGAGTGGATGCAGTTGTCTGGCAGGTTGCGATACCAGTCGAAGGCGACCCCTTCCAATGCCCCAATGAATAATCGTGTGAGGATGGCATCGTCGTGGGGTAGATGGTTAGTGGTTACCTCGAAGTAGGTGATGTATCTACTTGCGGAGGTTTTGCCATCATAAGGATTGATGTTGAATGGCTTATAGCTTGGTGGGAAGGGGACATCCCTCCATGCAGCAGGGTATGGTTGCCGTATTCTGAGGTCTTGAGAGTTTTTTCGGACGTGAAACATGGCTCAGATCTCCTGGACCTCTCTTCTTGCTTCTTTTGCATCATCTGCAGTGGTGGGAGCAGTTATTTATTTCAGGAAGATTATTCTCCGGGTTTGGTGCTGCTGAGTTCGAGTCCGTATTGACCGCGGGACCCGCGCTTGTTTGGCTAGGCGTCCCTCCTTGCAAAGTTGGAAGAGCCACTTTGATCTCGTCTACAAACTTGACTAAGGCATGCAGTATGGCCTCCAGAGTGTCGATGCGTTGGCGATCACTGGAACCACCTTGGTTGTTGTCCGTCATGAACACCGTCCTTACATGAGGAGGGATGGAAGGAGCGGTGGAGGACGTGCCGTCCGAGTCATACCACTGTACCGAGAAGTCATCGGGGTATGTAGGAATGTTCTCCTCGGGTTCGGACATGGAAGGAACAGTACCCCCAGCTTCAGAGCTTGCTTCATCTTGAGAGTCGTGGACGTCCTCGGCGACGTCAGTATTTGCTGTGTCTGACGAAAAAGTTGCTTCCCTGGGCTCGTCTCCTTGGAACATCAGATTATCGTGGACATTCGGAGGAGTTCTACCCCCAGTTCCAGCGACCCCCTGTGGTGTGGATGATGTAGCGCCCGCTGTAGCGAATTTTGTCTTTGAACGGGTTCCTTGGAAAACTCCGGTGGAGGACAGCCGTTTAGATGACAAGTTTTTAGTCACAGTGGTTGACATCTCAGGGTTGGAAGCATTGGTCTTTTTCCCTCTCCCGTTGATAGGGATTTTCTGAGCAGAGTTGTAGGGGACAACATGATGCGCCTCGTCTTCTGAGTTAGGTCATTGTAGTCTTTGGAAGACTGTTTGTCGGCCTTCTTGTACTGTTGGGTTGTTGCAACAACAGTTAACGATGACTTGGGTGCAGTGACGTCCGTGGGAGGACTCTTTGCACCCTGGGGCACCTTCTCTTTCTTTGCGTTTGTGGATGATGGCCTCACGCAAATCAGATGGGTCCGAATCGGCCATGCTTGCTTCCTGGATTTTGGGGGACTTTTGAGAACCTCTCTGTCCGTTTGCCGCTGGGAGCTGGACTCGAGTAGTTATGTACAACTTCCCATCAGAGGCCCGCATAACAGTATACGGGACGCTCGGATGGTCAGAGGTCGAATTATTGGACCGAGCTTGCCAAGCTCGCGCTGCCCTAGACTTCTTCACTCTAGTGCGTAAGGGCACATAGTAGGAAGAGTCTAGGTGGTGCTGGAAAGAATCAGATATTTCTTCTAGGGAGCACAGGAGATCAGGACCGTAGGAGAGGCGGTCGAAGACAGAGCCGCGTGGAGTAGGCGTCATGCGGCTGGCATCAATATTCTTCATGCGGCTAGCGGTCGCATCCGCATAAGTCTCCTCGATGCTGCTGGAAACTCTGGCCGCATGAGTGTTCTCCATGCGGCTGGAAATCCTGGCCTCATGAGTATTATGCATTTGACTAGCAGTTTCGGCCACATGGTAATTACTCATGCGGCTGGCAATCTTGGCGCCATGAAACTTCGCTTTGCGGCTAGCGCCCTTGTTCAGTTTCTTTTTGGAGCACATAGAGTCACTCTTTGACCCTGTAAATCCAGCATCGTAGTGCTTTCCTCTGCCGGACTTGGGGACAGCAGAGTCTTCTATGGCCATACGAGAGTTGCCTTCGCCATCTTGTGTAGCAGAGAGTACTCCGTCGAGGGCCTGGGAAGGAACAAAATATTTTGGCCTCCATTCTTTGCGAGCCTTCGTTGTGCGGGTGTGCTTCTGGACCGGGCCAGTGCTTCCTTCGGAGATCATTTCTTCGAACGCCTGTTGGTCGAAGCGGAAGACCATCTTCTTTTGTGTGGAGCCAAGTTTGGCTGCATCCGATTGTGTCACCAACTCCTCAGCCGTGGAGAAGTTCGTCCCCAGCAGAGTCGCCATCGTGTTTGCCATGAAATATAAAAAAGCAGAACAATTATCGGAGGACTGGACTTTTATTTCAAGTTACAAACTCGCTTGTACAAAGGAAGCCTAGGGACGAAAACCTAAGTACAGCAATCTAAGTACAATTGTTTATTTTAGATTCTTGGGGGTGACGATAGAGGCTCGGAAAAGCGACGGCAGCTCTGCCTTACTCTTTGGACGATCGGTATGCAGCCTTGGCTCCAGAAGATTGCTTGGCATTGAAGAAATGCTCTCTTTGCTCTCTCTCTCTGCTTTTTTTCTCCAAGTATTCTGGTGCTCTCTGATCTCGAAAAAAAATAGGGGTCCCCTCTGCAAGGGAATGGCACCTTGCTATTTATAAGAAGGGAATGCAATCATTAGGGTTTACAATGATTGTCCCTTAAATTGGCGGCGGCATGTTTGATTGATCAATCTGGGCCATTTGTTTTGAGTGTAATAGATCAGGGCCATTAATGTAGATTGAGCCAAATCCTCTCAATAATTAATGCCGATTGGAATAAATCTCCATTATGATGATCTGATGATGTCTGCGAATCTGAATGAATAAGTTTAATTCATTCTTCCGCCACGTGTCCCAGATTATTGGGATTTGATCCAATCTTTGATTGCAGTAAATTTAGAAAATTGATTGGCATTATGACCCGTGTCCTAGGAGCCACTGAGGGGATTAGAGCCGGATGAGGATTGAGCCGCATAAGCCCGGCCACGTATCAAGGCTGCTTGGGGAGTGGCCCCCGAACCTTCGAATCATATGATAATCTGGGCCGCATGGACGTAGATGGCCGCATAACGGATAACTCCTTCGTGAGCCGCATGGAGATGGTCCTCGTGAGCCGCATGGAGGAGTGTATGCTTGAGCCGCATAGGGAGAATCTCCGCTTGAGCTGCATATGGCTGTTTCGATCTGGGCCGCATAGGGCAACTTCGGCCTGAGCCGCATGGGGAGTCTCTGCTCGAGCCGCATATGACTGTCCATGTGTCTAGGCTGTATGGCATTTTCTGGATCTTGGAGGATCGTGTCAGAGATCTCATTCATTTTCTTAGGAGTCTGTAATTATGGCAGAGTCATAATTACATCTTTTTGTCAAGGCTGTCGTCTTGTCAGAGCTGTCAGCCGTCAAGGCAATTAATACAGTAAGGGGAGAGTTGTTTGTATGCTATGTGTCCTCTCTTCTGAGCCGCATGGTACGTATCGAGCCGCATAGTCCCTTATGCCGTATGAATCTCTGAGCCGCATGGGCTTTCTGAGCCACATGGGGTTTCCTGGCCGCATGGATCTTTCTTCATTATTTTTTCATACATCTACAATGGGTTCCGCAGATGCCGTCGTGAGCTTCGCGTACGGCTTCTTTGGCTTCTGTATTTGACAGGCACCAAAGTAGTACTCCATCGTATGATCGTCGATACAGCATTTTCGTCTCTGTATCATGATAGAATCTGAGGGAACGCCTTCTGATAGACGTGGCCTACTTCGGATTCTCTGGCAGGATGTCATAGACGACAAAGTCGATGAATGGCTGCCTCCAATCTGGTGTTTTGTCGATTGTTAGAGCGGAGTGACTCTCCATAAACTGAATATTATTCCTGGGACAGACTAGTTCACGGCCTATGATGTCAACCAGATGATGAGCATGATTCGGAACTGCTAAGAAAGCAGCAATACCTGCTATGGCGTCGGCTTCGATATTTTGGAGCCTGGGAACGTGCTCTATGAAGAACCCCTCCAGGGACGAGTTGATGTCTATCGCTATTTGGTAGTAGGGGATCATGTCCTCATGGCGAACCTCCGATTCTGATTGACGATTAACTGCGAATCGCCATATGCTTCAAGGTGCTCTACCCCCAGCTCTTTCGCCAGTCGGAGGCCAATGACCAGGGTATTGTACTCGGCCACATTGTTTGAACAGGGCTCTGAAAGGGAGTAAGCCCGAATAATTACTAACCCAGAGGGAGAAATCAGCACTACTCCGACTCCAGCGACGATGTTGCCCTTAGGCCTAGTTCTTGAAGCGCTGTCAAAGAATATTCGCCATATGGTATCGTGGGAGGCCATATTCGAATTAGCGACCTCGTATGGAATCTCTTCTTCTATTTTGGTTGACTCCGATCCTGGATGAGTGGCTAAAAAGTCTGCCAGGGCTTGACCTTTAACAGCCTTCTGTGGGACGAAGATCATGTGGTAGGAGGACAGTAATATTGCCCAGGTAGCGAGGCGAGAGCTGAGTGCACCCGGCTTGGTCATGAGAACCCTAAGGGGATTAACTCTTGATATGACATGGATGGTCTGTCCCGTGACGTAGTATCGCGTCTTCTGAACGATGAAAACCAAAGCAAAACACTCTTTCTCTACGGCAGTATATCAGTGCTCCGGCCCCATCATCATTCGGCTGAGGTAATATATGGCTTGTTCGTAGCCTGCCTCGTTGTTTTATGCCAGCAGAGCACCGGGAGAATGCTCCTTCGCTCGTGCATAGAGCAAGAATGGTCTTCCAGGAATTGGGGCTACCATTACTGGAGGGTTCGTCAGATATTTTTTGATACTGTCGAAGGTGCGCTGGCATTCTTCATCCCATACGAATGAAATACCCTTCTTCATGAGGTGGGTAAATGGCTGACATCATCCGGAGAGGTTGGAGATAAACCTCTTGATGTAGGCTAGCCTTCTTTGAAGGCCTCTGAGTTCGCGGAGGCTTCTCGAGGGACCCATCTCCATGATTGCCTTCGTCTTCTCAGGGTCTATGTGGATTCCCTTGGGCAGTAATGATAAAACCCAAGAATTTCTCGCTGGATATGCCCAGGGATTCATTTTCAAATTGTGCCCTCGTATCAGGTCGAATACTGTCATTAGATCATGCAGATAATCTTCTTTGGAGCGGCTCTTGACGGCGATATCGTCGACGTAGCATTCCACTGTCTTACGTAGATGGTCTCTAAAGATAATGCTCATAGCTTTTTGATAGGTGGCGCCAGCATTCTTTAAACTGAAAGGCATAATTGTGTTACAGTAGGTGCCAATTGGTATTCGAAATGATGTATGCTTTTCGTCGTCAGAGAACATCTTGATCTGGTTGTACCCTATGAAACCATCCATGAATGACATACGCTCGAAGCCGCATGTGTTGTCGATCATGATGTCTGTGATAGGGAGAGGGAACTCATCCTTAGGACACACCTCATTCAGATTGCGAAAGTCGATGCAGATTCGAATCTTTCCACTCTTCTTGAGGACTGGTACTATATTGGCGACCCAGTCAGGATGCTATTCTTCGTGGATGAAGTCGCTGACTATCAGCTTGTTTACCTCGGCTTCAATGGCATTCATGACGTTAGGACGGAACCGACGTTGCTGTTGTTTGACTGGTTTTGTGTCCGGACGGATGTTGAGTTTGTGAAGTGCAATCTCGGGGTTCAGTCCTGGCATATCTTCGTAGCTCCAGGCGAACACGTCGATGTATTCTTTGACGAGTTGTAGTAGCGATCCTCGCTCTTCGTCGGTCAAGTTCTTGCTGACGAAGATAGGCTTTGGAGAAGATTCATCACCGAGGTCGACTTGTACAACCTCATCCTCGGTGGGAGGCTCTCTTTGTTCGAACCGTTTCTTCTACTGCACATCTAGTTGTTGTGTCCACAGTTCTAACTCAAGAATTTCATGAATGTCTTCATCTTCTTCGTAGGCGTCAGCCAATGCCATATTGACGGACCATACAAGCCTGAGGATGTCCCCGATGCTGGTGTCTGAGTTGAAAGTGGGTAATCCGGATGAGCGTGAGTGCCAGTCGCATTCCTCGGCTGAGCTTTCAGGTGTCGTGGAAGGTGTGACATAACCTAGTCCACGTCTGTTTTTGTAGTAATCTCGTGGTTTCCCAACTGGGACTGGCGATTGCACGGGTAGTTGCCATCCAGTGTCGAAGTTCAAGCCCGGTGTAGTTTCCGTATCATATCCTTATTTTTGCATAAGAGACTTGGATTGGGAACTATACAGATAAAGGGGCAACCTTCCGATGTCGGGTTCGAGCTTGAATTCTTCTGTCTTGAAGGGCTGTGGACCATTTTTTCGGCCGAAAATGATTGGGTGATCGCCTCCCTCGATTACGCGGTAAGCGTCTTCTACTGGAGTAATTTGGTTGGTGGGGTAGACATTTTTTACTTGTGTGTGCAGGTGAGTGCCTATATCGTGTTCCATAGCATATATTGTACAGAGCTTATTAAGCTCGAGATAATTCAAAGATAGCCCTTTATTGATGAAGTAAGGTATCTTTTCCAGCGGGATTACATCATCTGCGGATGGAACATCAGTGTGAGCAGCCACATACTTGGCCAGTTCCGTTTCTTCCTCGGCCACCTCCTGTATAAATGAAGACTGAGAGGATGACTTGGGCAGCTTGATTATCAGGGGCTCCAAGGGTGGAGCAGAACGTAGAGTTGTTGGTGTGCTAGCCACCCCTAGTTTGGTGCTCGGTGCTGGAAGGGAAGTGGTTGGCTGGCTTACAGTCCCTGGCTTAGTGCTCGGTTGCCGATTCATTCTGGGAAGACGAATTGTCATTGGCTTGACAGGGGGATTGAGCTCTCCTATTTGTTGCTGGCTAGCTTTTGGTAGCCTGATTGTTAGTGGCTCTGTCGTGGGTCTAGACGCTTGGCCAGACCTTGGCAGTCAGATTATCAATTGTTCCTCCTGTGCAGAGAGGCTAATTGCGTTCTTATGCAGAGTGGCTGTAAGGGGCGCAGTTATGCCAGGCTTGTGGGCTTGGAGATGGATCGTCAGAGGTTCTTCTGATTCGGTTGTTGTCATAGTTTGACCTTGTGTGTCTCCTTCGATAAGGTGCCTCTTTGACTTCTCGTACAAGCAGGAGTCCGAGTAGTAAGACTCAAACCCTTTGAAAGGATCGATGTCGGCAAACTATGTCCTCACGAACCCGTGCTTGTCGACATACTTGAAGTACTGGTGCAGTGTGAAAGGCACGATCATGTAATCGTGTATCCAAGGATGCCCCAGGAGAATGTTGTAAGAAGTGTCCATATCTATAACATAACAAGTCATTTCTGACTGCAGGTCACCGATTTGACACTTCAGGCAAATTTTTCCGATAGGGTAGATCCTGCCCGAATTGAAACTGCTGATGGCGGTGCTTGTCGGCGTCAAGCGGTGCATTGGGATACGCAGATGATGTAGTAGACTCTTTGGGATGATGCTTATGGAGGACCCGGGGTCTATATGCATACGATCCACCTTGATATCGCCAATGTACCCAGTATAATACAGAGGGCGATCGTGCAGGTTGGTTTTGATGAGCATGTCCTGTGGAGTGAAGACAATGTTCGACATTGACCCTGTGCAAGCACTGTTCTGGAGATCTGCCGGCGAGTCTTCCCCGGTGAAATTGGATTGAGCCAGATAAGCGTCGGCATTCTGGAGTGCTTCGCTCAGTGCGACACGGACATCCTTGGAGAGTCTCAAGAGCTCATATAGCAACAATTTGGCTGGTATGTTGGCCAATTGGGCCAAGATGTCAAAGTTGTAGGGCTTCTCCAGCTCATGAGGCATCTCCCTTCGGAGCAGTTTGTCGAAGCGAGTCTCCTTCGACCTAGACTTGTCGGTCGTCGAAGGCTGCGGCGGTCCTAGAGCATCAGCAGCTGTCGTTTGAGGGTCTTCAGCCAAGTTACCCAGTGGAGGTTGGATTTGTACACCGGAGCGGGTAACAACAGCGGTAGCTTCTTCGACCTCTGCCGAGATCGTGCGGCATGATTTGACTTACCCATTCTTCTTTTTGCTGGTGGCGAGAGGTGTAGACTGAGTCATCTCAGGTACCAAGTCCGGATGGACCCACATGATCTCTCCTCGTGATGTAGTAAGGTGCACTAGACCCGCAGCTTGGTCTCGGGGAGGTGAAAGGTTAGAGACCTCCATCTTTGCTCTGGGGATGGGCACTACTCCGTCTTGATTCTTTGTCGGAGGGAAGCTGCCAAATTGTACTGACACCATATTGGCTGCCACGGTCACCTCTTCGAAATCAATGGCGAGGGCATTGGAATCGATGAGATATTAGATGTACCACTTCAGCTGGTAGCAGTCATGTATAGCATGGTGAACATAGCGATGGTAATGGAAATACTTGGGACTTACCATATCTGCGGGACGAGGCTCACGTCATGGAGGAGGGAGCTGAATTCGTTCTCCTTGGATGAGCATGTCTAGGATGGGTTTAACATGGCCATCCTCGAAGGATTAGGTCATCTGAGGCCACTGCTTTTCCTCTGGCTTCGATTCGGGCTTTGGGGCTGTATCGACCACCATAGCCTGCTTGTCCTTGTTGTCTCGGTTGTTGGAGGAATTACCACTGTTGTTGTTGTTGATGTTAGGGCGTTTGCCCTTGTCTTCTTCTTCCGAAATGTGCAATCCCAGTTGGCGGGCTTTCTTTACCTTATCTTCTGCGCTAGTGGCATTGATGATGAATGTCTTCTAATCCCTGAATTGACTTTCGCCTATCTAGAGGCTGATTGTGGAAAGCAGTCTCTTTTGGCAAATTTCAATCAAGGAGGAATCAGGGTTGCCGGACGGCAGCTTCATCGTGGTTTGGCGAAACTGCTTGATATAATTTCTTGTTAGCTCCTTTTCTCCCTGAACAACATACATGAGAGTGGACATTGTCACGTCTTATCCTACTTCATAGAATCTCTCTAGGAACGTGCTTTTGAAGCTGGTGAAGGAGTGGATGCAATTATCCGACAAGTTGCGGGACCAGTCGAAGGCGACCCCCTCCAATGCTCCGATGAACAACCCGTAAGGATGGCGTCGTCATGAGGCAGATGGTCGGTTGTGACTTCGAAGTAGGTGATGTACCTGCTTGCAGATGTCTTCCCATCATATGGATCGATGTGGAATGGTTTATATTTTTGTGTGAAGGGAACATCTCTCCATGCGGCATGATACTGTTGTCGTACTCTGACGTCCTGGCAATTATCTCAGGCTTGTAACATGGCTCAGAGCTCTTGGACCTCCCTTTTCGCCTCCCTGGCCTCGTCTACAGTGGTGGAGGTCGATATTTCAGGAGGATTATCGCCCGGGTTTGGTGCAGCTGAGTTCGAGTCCGCATTGACCGCGGGACCTAAGCTCGTTTGGCTAGGCGTCCTTCCTTGCAGAGTGGGAATAGCTGCCTTGATCTCGTCTACGAACTTGACGAAAGCATGCAGTATGGCCTCCATAGTATCGGTGCATTGGCGATCACTGGGACCCTCTTGGTTGTTGTCCGTCATGAATACCGTCTTTATATGATGGGAGGTGGAAGGAGCGGTAGAGGACGTGCCTGCTGAGTCGTACCCTCGTTCAGAGAAGTCGTCGGGGTATGTGGGAATGTTCTCTTCTAGTTTGGACTCGGAAAGAGTGGTACCCCCAGCTTCAGTGCTTGCCTCTTCTCGAGAGTTGTGGACATCCTCGGGGACGTCGAGATTTCCTGTATCTGGGTTATCCTCTTGGAACACCGGATGGTCGTGGATATTTGGAGGGGTGCTACCCCCCCAGTTCTAGTGTCTCCGAGTGTGGACGACGATTCCCCAAGTTTGGAAGATTTCGTTTTTGAGTGGGTCCCTTGGTAAACTCCTCCTTCAACGGTGGTAGACAACCGTTTAGAAGAAAGTTTCTTGGTTATGCCGGTTGAAATTTTTGGGCTAGAGACATTTGCTTTCTTCCCTCTCCCGCTGCCGGAAATCTTCAGAGCAGAATTGTAGGAAGCGACAATGAGCGCCTCATCTTCTGAGCTCGGTCGTCGCAACCGTCGAAAGACGGACCGTCGGCCTGCTCGTACCACTGCCTTGCTGCAGCAGCAGTTAACAATGACTTGGGTGCAGAGCTGTCCATGGAAGGATTCTCCACACACCGAGGCCTCTTCTCTTTCCTTCCGCTTGTGGAGGATAACCTCACGCAAGTTAGATGGGTCTGGAACGACCATGTTTGCTCCCTGGGTTTTGGAAGACTTTTGGGAACCACTCTGTCCGTTTGTCGTCGGGGGCTGGACTCGAGTGGTTCGGTACAACTTTCCATCAGAGGCTCGTATAACAGTATATGGAGCGCTCGGATGGTCAGAGGTCAGGACAGCGGACTAAGCTTGCCAAGCTCGTGCTGTCTTGAACTTCTTCACTCTAGTGCGTGAGGGCACATAGTAGGAAGAGTCTAAGTGGTGCTGCAGAGAGTCAGTCATATTTTCTCGGGAGCGTGAGAGATCATGACCATAGAAGAGGCAATCGAAGACCGAGCCTGAGCCGCGTGGAGCAGACAGCATGCGGCTGGAATCAACAGTCTTCATGCGGCTGGCATGGGCTTTCTTCGTGCGGCTGGAAGTCTCGGCCGCATGAGTTTTCTTTATGCAGCTAGAGCTCTTGGCCGCATGGTTATTCTGCATCTGGCGGGTAGTTTCGGCCGTATGGACATCATGCATGCAGCTGGCAATCTTGGCCACATGGACATCATACATGCGGTTCACAATCTTGGCCGCATGAATATCCGGCCTGCAGCTAGTGCCTTTGTTCGGCTTCTTCCTGGAGCACATAGAATCACCCTTTGCCCCTGTAAGTCCTGCATCGTAGTACTTTCCTCGGCCGGACTTGGGGACAGCAGAGTCCTCTATAGCTTGAAGTGGAGTCGCATGAGAGTTGCTTTCGCCGTCTTGGGCAGCAGAGAGTACTCCGTCCAGAGCTTGGGGAGGAGCGAATGATTTAGGTCTCCTCTCCTTGCGGGCCTTCTTCATGTAGGCTCGCCGCTGGACCGGACCAGCGCCCCCGTCGGAGATCATTTCTTCAAACGCTTGTTGGTCGAACCGGATGACCAGCATTTGTTGAGTGGAGCCAAGTTTGGCTGCATCTGATTGCATCACCAACTCCTCAGCCATGGAGAAATTAGTCCCCAGCAGAGTCGCCATCGTGTTTGCCATTGATTATAAAAGAACAGAACAGTTATATCGGAGGACGGGACTTTTACTTCACAATACAAACTCGCTTGTACAAAGAAAGCCTAGGGACGAAAACCTAGTTACAGCAATCTAAGTACAATTGTTTAGTTTTTCTGGGGGGTGATGATAGAGGCTCGAAAAAGTGACGGCCGCTCTGCCTTACTCCTTGAACGATCAGACGTAGCCTTGGCTCCGGTGAAGAAACGCTTTTGGACTTGTGGGGAGACTCTCTTGCGCCTTCGGTTGCGAGATCTCTGGATGTCTTTGTAGTGCTCTCTCTCTTTTCTCCGCTCTTCTCTATCTCTATTTTTTCTCTGACTGCCTGCAAGGGAATGGCCCCTTGCTATTTATAAGAATGGGGTGTGCTCATTAGGGTTTGCCAATGATTGCCTCCTTCAGAAGTCAGCGGCTAAGGACCACTTAATCTGGGCCCTTCGTCTTGAATATAATAAATCTGAGTAATTACTGTGATTGCATCAAATCTTCTGTGCACAATAAATATTGATTGCCATAACTATTCGTGATTTGTGATAGCTGCCACGTGTCCCATTAGCTTGATTTGATTTAATCTGGGCAATTATGACGATTGAAACAAATCTACTTTTATTGGGATTTGTTAGCACACATAACTCTAGGGAAGATAAGACTGCCACGTTTCTCTATTGTCGTGAAGAGCGCCACGTGTCATCCGCGTGAGGATTCGAAGCCCCATGAAAAAGGGACAGTCGCATGGGAATGGGCAGCCGCATGAGGATGGTTAGCCGCATGAGAATGAGCGACCGCATGAAGATGGGTAGCCGCATGAGGATGAGCAACCGCATGAGGATGGGCAGCCGCATAAGGATGGGCAGCCGCATGAGGATGAGCAGCCGCATGACATGGCGGCCGCATAAATGCAGCGGCCGTATGGAGTGGCCTCGGGACTTGTTGGATCTCACCAGCCGTAAGAAGAATTTCTTCTTTTTCCTAGGATCACGCCATTATGTCAGAGTCATTATTACATCCTGTTGTCAGAGCTATCATAGCTGTCAGCCGTCAGGGCATTGCAGCCGAATGTAGAGACGAACTGTTCAAGGCCACGTGGCTATTATTTCCGAGCCGTATGGACTGCATGGGGATCCTGAGTCGCATGGATTGCATGAGGATCCTGAGCCGCATGGGCATCTGAGCCGCATGGGGATCTCTCTGTTGGAGCCGCATAGGTCTTTCTTTATTCTTTTCCATGCTTCTACAGTCAATGTTAAAGACTGGAGATTTTCTTTCATAGACTATGCTGTCTATGGAATCCTCTATGGGGACCCAAAGGAAGCAGTGTCTGTCCAAAGGTGATCCTTCATGTTTTACTATAATACAGCTACCAAAATGTTGTACCGACGTTCTTACTGTGGGTTACTATTACGATGTTTATCAGACACAGAAGCCAAATATGTACTTCGTGAGGCTCACGATAGAATTTATGGTGCACATCAACCAGGCCCCAAATTGCAAGATCGCCTCAGACGAATGGATTATTATTGGCCAACGATGATAGCAGATGATGTTGAATATGCGAAAAAGTATAGGGCTTGTCAGTTCTACGCCAATTTTATATATCAACATTCGGAGTTTCTACATCCGACGGTGGCATCTTGGCCTTTTGAAGCCTAGGGCATGGACGTTATCGGCCAGTCAGCCCGCTATCCTCCAGAGTACATCAGTTTATCCTAGCAATAATCGATTACTTATCCAAATGGGTGAAAGCTATACCGCTTATCGAAGTAAAGATGTCAAACGTGATCAATTTCATCAAACATCACGTTATCTACCGCTTCGGTCTGCCTCGCAGGATCATCCATGATAATGGTCCACAATTCACGAGCCATGTATTCTATCAGTTCTGCGATAAAAATTGAATTCAAAATATTTCTTTTACTGCTTACAATCCAGCGACTAATGGATTAGCAGAAGCCTTTAATAAGACTATCATCAAACTTCTTAAGAAGTTTGTGCCATTAAACAAGAGTGATTAGAATGAGAAGCTCGGTGAATGCCTCTGGACCTATCGTACAAGGGTCCGGACTCTAACCGGCAGTACACCATTCTCTCTGGTTTATGGGAGTGAAGCAGTTTTTACCCTAGAAATCCAGATTCTTTCTCTTCAAGTAGCCTTAGCCAGCGAGTTGACTATCGAAGAAAGTTGTCGTCTACGACTACAAAAGCTGGAAACACTAGACAAAAAATGCTTACTAGCTCAACAGCGTATTGAGCTATACCAGACACGCCTTTCTAGAGCCTTTAATAAAAAGGTGAAAGAAAGAATCTTTCAAGTTGGTGATCTGGTCTTAGCAGTGAGAAGACCAATGGTCATGACGCACAAGACAAAAAGAAAATTTTAGCCTAAATGGGAAGGTCCTTTCTTTATAGATTAGTGTATTCTAACGGTGCGTATCGACTAACCAAGCCTGATGGTGACTTGCTCATGTTGCAGATCAATGATAAGTTCCTGAAGAAATATTATGTGTAACCTTCATGTACAGTGTTCACATATATTCTATTTTAATCATGTAAATATACAGTACAATGTTTATGTGATTCGAAAAATTATCTAACTATTTCATCGTTCATATAGCCTGATGGTGACTTACTATCTCGTCATTTTCGAAGGAGGTCGTCGGGAGGAAGCTTGATGAGGATCTTCTGCTCCAGGAAGAGATGCTTGACAAGAAGCCAAACCTGACAAGAAAGTAATATATATCAGCAACGGAAAGAAGATCCTGAAAGAGTACGAAAGAGTTATAAATTTGTACCTTCGGCATGCTCAGCGCCAACCTGGACAAGGTCATCAGCCTTTGTTTCTTGGGAGCCAAGGGCAGGCACAGGTTGTTAAAGAAGAACAATGTCAAGGCCCCAAGCAGCATCAGGCTGTATATCTCCTACGGTCCTATATGGATCAGGAGCGGATTCAACAACGACTACCTCAGAAGGCTGTTCAACCTCTTCTTCTGTATCCAATGTCGGCTTACTGACAGAGTCCTCCGTACCAGCAATCCCAGAGGAGCCAGGGATAACCTCTTTTCCTCCCCCAATGTCTTGGGATATCTCTATACGTGGTTTCTTCTCCTTGTCTCCAAGGGAATACACAATGGCAGTCAGCCTCACGAGGAGCACGAAAAATCAAAGTCGAAAAATCTCATCCGAAGGGAGGTACAAAGATAATATACCCGCAGGTGGGTGAGTCGATTAGACTTGATTCTTGTCCAACTCTTTCATTGTAGCCCCGATGTCAGACATAGCCCCCAAAGAGATGTCGTAGGAGGGACTAGCTTTCTGGTCGCCACCATAATCAGGGCATTCACCCTGATCATCCTTTGATTCATCCTCCTTGACTGGGGAAGGCTAAACTTCGTCTACTGGTCGAGGATGAGAAGGGGATACTGTTATCACGTCCACTTTCTCAGACGAGGAGGCACCTACCTCAACTGCAACTTCGGGATCCTGTGCACAGGGCAAACGTAATGGTGAGAAAGCTTATAACGGTTTGACCAAAACGACTATGGAGTCCAGGAAGGGATATACCTCCCGAATGGTAACGGCTCGCGATACCGTTCTACCTCTCTCGGACTACCGGGAAGATCTTCTTAAAGGAGGTGAGCCAATACCCGCTTCCTTGGCTCGCCTAGGGGAGACGGTCTCCTTCTTCCTCTTAAAAGTTGGCTCCTAGGCTGGTCCCATTGAAGCTTTCCTCTTCAGAGGAAGATCAAGGAGAGCATAATCGTCTTTGGTATCCTCCCTTCGAGGCACTGTCGGCTCCCTAAATGTAGCTTTATGTCGTGGCGCTGTGTCCGACTTAACGGTTGGAGGCGCTCTCCTTTTTGCTGCCCTTTGGCGTCTTTCGCGCTCGCTTTGCAGGGGCGGGTGCCACGCCCCAGAACCAGAATACTGGAGAGCGGGGGCAGACATAGCCAGCTACGTATATTGAAATGGAAGCCACCTCGATATACGGTCATGGCTGTCTAGATATATGAGGGTTTACTACAAGCCAACAGTCTCTTATGGTCATGAACAAGCCTAATGTCTCAATCACAAGCAAGTAAGTAAGATCGCAAGATGTATGATCATTAAATATACAATAATAAGGCGTCCCAAATATTACATATTCAGCTGATCATGAAGCTAGTCGTTACAAAATGTTAGGACTAGCAAGAGTTTAGTCATACATGATCAACCCTAGGATTTGTCAATCATGTTTACAGCCCATAGGCAGACAGTAAGTAAAAGTGCTTCGAGCTAACAGGTGCTCGTCGGCTAAACGCCTCAAAAGAATAATTTTTACAATAGAGTGAGCGAAACAAAATAGAAAACCCACTCTTGGCCCGGATTCCGTCTAGTGTTCACCATTGGGCTGGAAGCTTGGTAGATCCTCGGGAGCTGCTCCGAAATCTGGCCACACAAAACCAGCTGGGTCAACCCCAGAAAGAGCAATTGCCACAAGGGGGCCACAAAATAAGAACAAAAGCCAGCAATCAGCACAGAAAATCTAATATTAAAATTAAAATTACGAAAAATATCAGGATGATAAACGACGAGATAACCATGGAACTATTTCGATAGCCAGGTTACAACCCGTAAACCAAACAAGGACCTGGGTTGTAACCCTTCACCTGAACAGAACTTGGTTTCCCACCATTTATCGGCAAGATAATAATGTAAGAAATCAAGACAGGAAGCAATCTTGTATTGGATCAAGACATGACTAGACTAGTTATACCTCATTCAGTCAATCACGGCCAAGCAGATACTACGGCTTACTATATTAACTAACTAGGGTTATCACAGGCCTAATTACTAACAAGATACAGTGAGATTGTTCCACAGCCACAAGCCCTGCAGACCATCATGGTTACCCAGGACGAAAGATTAGGGTTGAATTCAGGTGGGTACGTCACCCGGAGACAAATGTACCCTTAGGTGACTTAGAGGGTGCCACACGCGACGGTGTGCTGGAAATGTGCCCTACTCGATGGCAGGCTACAGATCCCAAGAGCGCCCAGGTAACGGGATTGCCCGTAGCTGTGTCATCTCTTCATGACTAATGTGTTATTCTAGTTATTAACCTTAATCCATTTTAGTAGGTACTCCTGACAGTGGTACTCAGGAGTCCCATCCTAGACATGATGCAAGACAGGACAAGTGGATTTAACAAGCAAGCAAAAAGAATTACCCACGGTGTCAAGGCAGGTCAAGTTAAGTTATCAAGTCAAGTCAAGTCAGGAGTGCGCCGCCACGGGCCACTATCAAGTTATCAAGATAAATCATGTCAGGGAACTTGTCGGGAGTGCTCCACTACGGGTCTATGTCATGTTATGCTAGTTCCGTGTCATACCATGCCATGTACAATAGTCATTCCAAACATATTAAGTAAAATCAATATTCAGGGCTATAAAAGAGCCAAGCTTTAAAGAAATAAGACCAAAACTCCAAGAGCCAATGGGTTAAGCAAGGGGGTCAGGGGAGCAGCGTATGAAAAGTCACGCACGCTGAGGGAGCTGCATACGTGAAAAGTCATGCACGCTGAGGGAGCAGCGTAGGTGAAAAGTCACGCACGCTGAGAGAGCAGCGTGGTGAAAAGTCACGCACGCTACAGAGAGCAGCGTAGGTGAAAAGTCACGCACGCTGAGAGAGCAGCGTAGGTGAAAAGTCACGCACGCTGAGAGAGCAGCGTGGTGAAAAGTCACGCACGCTACAGAGAGCAACGTAGGTGAAAAGTCACGCACGCTGAGAGAGCAGTGTAGGTGAAAAGTCACGCGCGCTGAGAGAGCAGCATGGTGAAAAGTCACGCACGCTCAAGGGAGCAGTATGGTGAAAAGTCACACACGCTCAAGGGAGCAGTGTGCGTGAAAAGTCACGCACGCTCAAGGGAGCAGTGTACGTGAAAAGTCACGCACGCTGAAGGAAGCAGTGTGCGTGAAAAGTCACGCACGCTGAAGGGAGCAGTGTGCGTGAAAAGTCACGCACGCTGAAAGGAGCAGTGTGCGTGAAAAGTCACGCACGCTGAAGGGAGCAGTGTGCGTGAAAAGTCACGCACGCTGAAGGAAGCACGCTTCCAACAGGGAGCGTACCCAAGTCTGCGTACGCAGCGCTAAAGAGCACGCGCAGCTCAGTGTGCGTAAGCTAAATAGCTCTGCACACTGCTCACTGTCTTCTCCAAACAGCAAGAACACCGTGGCTGAACCCAAGCTACACAGTACCATAACTTGGCCATCCGAACTCCAAATTCGAATTTCCAAAGTTCCAATTTGGGTGGAATTGAATGCTCTTCCACTTGAAAACATCAAAAACCCATAAAATGCAACTAAAACAGATCAAACCATACAAAATCCGAAAATAGGAAAACTTAGATCTAGAGTAATGGAGACTCCAATTCACAAAACACCAAGTTCTAATGTTGATCACCATGTCCTAATCTAGCAAATGAACCAAAAAAATAGGGCTCTCATGAAGTGGCAAGGTGCACTTGCCTAGGGTTAGGAGAGTTGTGGAGGAAGGAGAAGAAGAAGAAGAAGGAAATTAATGGTGGAAGTTATGAGGAGAGAGAGTGGTAGGTAGGGGTTATAAAGAGGGTGAGTTGTGGTGGGTTGAGGGTGTAGCATAGGCTTAAGGTGATCCAATACTCATAAACCAAACCAAACTGAACCAACCCAATAAAACCAAGTCATGCCAAAAACCCAAAATATGAGAAATATCGAAATTCCACCAGTTGAGAAAAATAAAATACATGCCAAAATCCAGATACGAATATAAATACGAAATACGAGAAATACGGGAAATAAGGGTAACAACTCTACCCATCTTAAAAGAATTCCGTCCTCGGAATTTAATCAAGGAGCTAGAGATTGTCACGACAAGCTACATTAAGCACAGGCAAGCTACACTAAGCAGTTCAATCATACAATCATACAATGCAAGCAAGGAAGGGAAAACATAAGGCATAAGAAAGATATTGTACCTCACGAGTCAAACAGGTAGGGGTATCGCGATCGGATGTCGTCCTCACGCTTCCACGTTGACTCACCTAGAGAGTGATGACCCCAAGCAACACGAACTAATTTAGTAGTCTTGTTCTTGAGTATCTTTTCCCTCCGGTCCAAAATAGACACGGGCCTCTCCTCATACGAAAGGTTGGTACCAACAACCAATTCCAAATGGTCAAGGATATGGCTCGGGTCCGGAATATACCGTCATAGTTGGGACACATGGAATACATCATGTACCTCACTTAGCGACGGCGGAAGAGCGAGACGATAGGATACATCTCCTACTCGCTCTAGAATATCGAACGGCCCTATATACCTAGGACTAAGCTTTCCCCGCACGCCAAAGCGAATGACGCCGCGGTTAGGCGAGATCCTAAGGAATACATGGTCGCCGACAGCAAATTCTAAGGGACACCGATGAGCATCGGCCCAATGGCGCTGGCGGTCCTGGACAACTCGGAGGTGATCTCTGACCTTCCTGACCACATCAACCGTCTGGGAAATCAATTCGGGTCCGAGCATCTGCCTCTCTCCGACATCGTCCCATGCTAGCGTGGATCTGTACTTTCTGCCATGGAGAGCCTCGAAGGGTGCCATCTGGATACTGGCCTGATAACTGTTGTTGTACGAGAATTCCACCAGGTGCAGATGATTCTCCCATGAACCACCGAAGTCAAGGGTGCAAGATCTCAACATATCTTCAAGAGTCTGGATTGTGCGCTCTGATTGACCATCCGTCTGTGGGTGATAAGCTGAGCTGAACTGAAGACGAGTCCCCAAACTCTTCTGTAAGCTGTGCCAAAAGTGTGATGTGAATCTTGAATCCCTGTCTGAGGTGATGCTGACTGGCACACCGTGAAGCCTGACGATCTGCCTGAGATACATCTCTGCTAACTGCGCCGTCGATTGTCCAACTCTGAATAGGAAAAAGTGTGCCACCTTGGTAAGCTTGTCCACGATTACCCAAATAGCAACTCTGCTGGCCGGAGATCTAGGCAATCCGGTCATGAAATCCATGGTTATATGCTCCCATTTCCATTCTGGAATCGGTAAGGGTTGGAGAAGTCCAGCGGGCCTCTGATCTTCAGCTTTAACCTGTTGGCAAACCAAACACCGAGAGACAAACCGGGCTATCTCCCTCTTCATGCCATTCCACCAGAAGTGCTGACGAATATCACGGTACATCTTCGTACCACCTGGATGAATAGAATACTGTGAACTGTGGGCTTCTGCCATGACTTACTGTCTGATATCCCCACTGGGTACACAAAGACGAATGCCGTACCAAAGTGTACCGTCTTCATGGATATATAACTCTGGCCTTCTTCCTGCTTCACACTCTGCTCTAAGTCACTGGATCTTGGAATCTGTTGACTGCGCCACACGGATTCTCTCAACTATACTGGACTAAACCTGTAGGCTGGCCATCAATGCCACGCTGGTAGGAAGAACCACTTCAATTTCCATCTTCTGAAGATCTGCCAATAATTCTGGTTGCGCCGTCAGGAGATAAACTCCAGCTCTCCTGCTCAATGCATCTGCTACAACGTTGGCCTTCCCGGGGTGATACTGCAAATCAACATCATAGTCTACCAGTAGCTCGAGCCATCTTCTCTGCCGCATATTAAGGTCCTTCTGGGTGAAAACATACTTCAGGCTCCTATGATCAGTAAAGATCTCCACTCTATCTCCGTACAAGTAGTGTCTCCACAACTTCAAGGCAAACACTACCGTCGCCAATTCCAAGTCGTGGGTCGGGTAATTCTTTTCATGATCACATAGTTGACGTGACGCATAAGATATTACCTTCCCATGCTGCATCAAGACACACCCCAATCCTCTGCCTGAAGCGTCGCAATAAACTGTGAATCCTCCAGTCCCATCTGGAAGGGTGAGAATGGGAGCCGTTATCAAATCTCGCTTAAACTTCTCAAATGATTCCTGACACTCTGCTGTCCAAACAAACGGCACATCCTTGCGGGTCAACTGGGTCATCGGCGCTGAAATCCTCGCAAAATCTGAAATAAATCGCCGGTAGTAGCCGGCCAATCCAAGGAAGCTGCGAACCTCTGCCACTGAGCTGGGTACCGGCCATGACTCGATAGCCACAATCTTCTAGGGATCCACTTCTGTCACGCCCCAGAACCAGAATACTGGAGAGCGGGGGCAGACATAGCCAGCTACGTATAACGGAATGGGATCCACACCGCTATACGGTCACGGTTGTCGAGATATGTGAGGGTTTTACTACAATCCATCAGTCTCTTAAGGTCATAAAATAGCCTATTGTCTCAATCTCAACCAACTAATAATAATCACAAGATATCAGATCTCCAAGTATACAATTGTAAGGCGTCCCAAACATTACATATCCAGATGATCATGAAGCTAGTCGTTACAAAATGTGAGGACTAGCAAGAGTTCAGTCATACATGATCAACCCTTGGGGCTTGTCAATCATGTTACAGCCCGTAGGCAGACAGTAAGTAAGTACAATCGAGCTAACACTTGCCCGTCGGCTAAACGCCTCAAAAGAATAATTTACAATATTACAGTGGAAGAACAAAAGAAAACCCACTCGATGCCCTGGTTACGCCTGGTGACCACCATCGGGCTGGAAGACAGGTAGATCCTTTGCTGCTGCTCCGGTATCTGGCCATACAAAACCAGCTGGATCAGACCCCAGGAAGAGCAAGTGCCACAAAGGAGGCCACAAAATAAGAACCAAAGCCAGCAAATTAGCACAATAATATAATTACATAATAAGAGACGGTAATTTAAGAAAAAGCATGATAGGTAATTATAAAAGACAATCTTGCATAAAATCACTAAAAGACAGGACATATGGAAAAGCATGTCAAGATAATATACGATGAGATAACCATGGGACTATTCAGATAGCTAGGTTACAACCCGTAAACCAAACAAGGACTGGGGTTGTAACCCTTCGTCTGAACGGAACTTGGTTTCTCTCACCATTTATCGGCAAGATAAATATAAGAAATCAGGTCAAGTAACAATCTGGAGTGACAATCATTATAGTGACAATCTGGAGTGACAATCATTATAGTAACAATCTGGAGTGACAATCATTATAGTGACAATCTGGAGTGACAATCCTTCAATCATTCTGGTACAATCTTACAATCATTCAATTTTAGACAATACTATACTGGACCAGACTCCATCCAAGCAATCACGGCCAATCATTGCCTACGGCTTTCTACATTAACTAACTAGGGTTATCACAATCCTAGTTACTAGCAAGATGCAATGAGATGCTCCAAGTAGTCACAGGCCCTGCAGCTATCCAGGTCATCCAGGCAATCATTATAGTGACAATCTAGAGAGTACAATACATTATAGTGACAATAAAGTTCAACCGTTTAAGTGACAATGGAGGGTGCCCCACATAACAGTGGGCTGGAAATGTGCCCTACTCGTCGGCAGGCTACAAGTCCAATCATTTGCGGCCGGGATAACGGGATCGCCTGTAACTGGGGAACATCTCTTCATGACTAGTGAATTATACTAATTATTAACCTTAGTCCAATTCCGTAGGTACTCCTGATCGTGGTACTCAGGAGTCCCCTCCTAGGCATGATGCAAGACATGACTGGATTATTTGTACAAGCACAATCGCCCACGGTGTCAGGATTAATTATACATGTCATGTCATGACAGGTAGCCGTCGCAACAGCTATTCAAGATGTATCAGGTCAGGTTATCATATCAAGTGTACTAGTCTGGAGTACGCCATGACGGTCCACTTATCAGGTCATGCTCAATTATCAATTCCAAACATATCCAGTGAATTCATGATTATCAAGTTCAGGACAAAATATCTAATAAAATATCAATATACAGGGCTATAGAAGAGCAAAGCTTAAAGAAATAAAACCAAAACTCCAAGAGCCAATGGGTTAAGCAAGGGGTCAGGGGGCAGCGTACACAAAAGTCACGCACGCTCAAGGGGAACAGCGTTCATGAAAAGTCACGCACGCTCCAGGGAAGCAGCGTACATGAAAAGTCACGCACGCTCCAGGGAAGCAGCGTACATGAAAAGTCACGCACGCTCCAGGGAAGCAGCGTACATGAAAAGTCACGCACGCCCCAGGAAAGCAACGTACATAAAATGTCACGCACGCTACCAGGAGCAGCGTAGGTGAAAAGTTACGCCCGCTGAGAGAGCAGCATAGGTGAAAAGTCACGCACGCTACAGGGAGCAGCGTAGGTGAAAAGTCACGCACGCTGAAGGGAGCAGTGTACGTGAAAAGTCACGCACACTCAAGGGAGCAGTGTACGTGAAAAGTCACGCACGCTCAAGGGAGCAGTGTACGTGAAAAGTCACGCACACTCAAGGGAGTAGTGTACGTGAAAAGTCACGTACACTCAAGGGAGCAGTGTGCGCAAAAAGTCACGCACGCTCAAGGGAGCAGTGTACGTGAAAAGTCACGCACACTGAGAGCTGTGTACGCGTAAAAACACGCACACAGGGTCTGGGTCTTCTTCTCCATGGCTGAGAAGAAGCTCCAATGGCTCCAAAATTTCAACACCTCACAACTTGGCCATCCGAACTCCAAATCCAGATTTCCAAAGTTCTAACCAGGGTGGAATTGAACTCTCTTCCACAAGGAAACATTAAAACCCATAAAAATCCAACTTAAGTAGCTCAAACCATGCAAAATCCAAAAATAGGAAAACTTAGATCTATCACAATGGAGGCTCCAAATCACAAAAACCCAAGTTCTAATGTTGATCACCATGTCCTAATCTAGCAAATGGACAAGGAAAAGAGGGTTCTCATGTAGTGGCAAGATGCACTTGCCTATGGGTGGAGAGTTATGGAGGAAGGAGAAGAAAAAGAAGGAAATAAATGGTGGTGGTAATGAAGAGAGAGAGTGGTAGGTGGGGATTATAAAGAGGGTGGGTTGTGGTGGAATGAAGGTGGAGCATAGGCTAAGGTGATCCAACCATAAAGAACCAAACCAAACCAACCCAAACCAATTAAAACCGAACCATGACAAAACCCGAAAATATGAAAAATACCGAAATCCCACAAGTCGAGAAAAATAAAAATACATGCCAAAATCCAGATGCGAATATAAATACGAAATACGAGAAATACGGAAAATAAGGGTGACAACTCTACCCACCTTAAAAGAATTCCGTCCTCGGAATTTAATCAAGGAGCTAGAGATTGTCACGACAAGCTATACTAAGCACAGGCAAGCTACACTAAGCAATTCAATCATACAATCATACAATGCAAGCAACGAAGGGAAAACGTAAGGCATAAGGAAGACATTACACCTCACGAGTCAAACAAGTAGGGATAACGTGATCGGATATCATCCTCACACTCCCACGTTTGACTCTCCCAAGGAGCGATGAACGCAAGCAATATGAACTAAACTGATAGTCTTGCGCTTGAGGTCTCTCCCCTTGGTCAAACAGGGACACGGGCCTATCCTCATACGAAAAGGTTGGTACCGATAACCAGTTTCGAATGACCTAGGATATGGCTCGGGTCCGGGATGTACCGTTGTAATTAGGATACATGAAATACGTCATGCACCCCGCATAATGACGGTAGAAAAGCAAGATGAGAGGACACATATACCTCTCGGTCGATTCTGAACCTGAGCCTGGGCTAGGGCAAACTGCCGCGGGTTCTATTGCTGGAAAGTCTGGGCCTGAGTCGGCAATAGCCTCGGGAACGGGAACTGTTGTTGCTGGTGAACTGGAGCTGGTGCTAGTCCCCTAACCGAGGGACTAGATATTGTCGATGCTGAATCAACTCTGAAAGGGCAGGACCCTACCCTATGATCCGATGCTCCACACAATAAACACAATCCCAACGCCTTGCGACACTCCGCTACCACGTGTCCAGGCTTCCCACAATAAGAACAGCCTACGACGGAAGACTGTGTCTGTTTCTGTTTCTGCTGAAGGTACGTCGGGGTCGAGTACTGGACCGACGTAACTGAGGTTACTTGCCTCGGAGTTTCAATAGTCAAAGCCCTAGCTGCCGGGACTGGTGCTGAAGATCGATTCATCTGACCATGGGACCGCTTTCGACCTCCAGTCCTGTCCACTATTCTCTGGGAGGTATACTCGTGCTTCCTTGCTGCTCGCAACACCGCATCATAGGTCTGATGCTCGAACTGTTCTACTGCCAATATAATCTCTAGGTGAAGTCCCTGCTGGAACCTCTGCGCTCTGTCAAACTCGGTTACCACCAAGGTGGGAGCAAACCGACTGAGTCTGAAAAACTCGGCCGCATATCCGTCGACCGTCCTTCCCATCTGCTTAAGATTACTGAACCTGGTCTGCAAGTCATACCGAGCCACCGCATCATAATACTTGGTCTGGAACTTTTTGCTTAACACTGCCCAGGGGACAGGTGATGTCAATCCCACTGCTTGTGCGGCCCACCAACTGCGGGCTAGATCCAATAACTGTAGGCGCACCACAGCCACCTTCTCTTCTTCTGGAGTCTTCGCGGCTTCGAGAATCACCTCTATATCTTGTAGCCAAGCATCGGCAGCAATGGCATCCTCGCTGCCATCGAAGAATGGAGGGTTCAGGCGCTTAAAACTGTTGACCGCACTATTCCCTCGGGGTCCACTTCTATTCAGAGCATCTTCCACTGCCTGGTGCAAGGCATCGCCTCTACGATCTTGGGAAGCTAACAATGATCTGATGAGACCCACCAAAGTGCCATCATCAGGATCTGCAGGCTGGACTGGCTGAACTGGCGGCTCTCCTCTAGTAGGTACGACTCGGGAGGCTGCTCCTGAGTGCTGGGCCTGATCTTCTGGTTGCTGCTGGTCCACGGGAGGTGCTCCTCCTTGCTGATCGGCAGGGTCACGTGCAGTACCGCTGAGGAAGACGACACAGGGAAACAATAAGGAAGGACCAGGACAGATCAACGATACAAGCATGTAATCAGGGCAAGAATTTCAGGGATTTGAAAATACGGGCGGAGATCAAGGACGAATACTGATTGAGACATCTATTCGGTAAACCCTCACATTTTTTGATTGACAAGACCTGCATGGGCCACCACTTAAACCATGTCATGCCCCAGAACCAGAATACTGGAGAGCGGGGGCAGACATAGCCAGCTACGTATAACGGAATGGGATCCACACCGCTATACGGTCACGGCTGTCTAGATATGTGAGGGTTTCACTACAATCCATCAGTCTCTTAAGGTCATAAAATAGCCTATTGTCTCAATCTCAACCAACTAATAATAATCACAAGATATCAGATCTCCAAATATACAATTGTAAGGCGTCCCAAACATTACATATCCAGATGATCATGAAGCTAGTCGTTACAAAATGTGAGGACTAGCAAGAGTTCAGTCATACATGATCAACCCCTGGGGCTTGTCAATCATGTTACAGCCCGTAGGCAGACAGTAAGTAAGTACAATCGAGCTAACACTTGCCCGTCGGCTAAACGCCTCAAAAGAATAATTTACAATATTACAGTGGGAGAACAAAAGAAAACCCACTCGATGCCCTGGTTACGCCTGGTGACCACCATTGGGCTGGAAGACAGGTAGATCCTTTGCTACTGCTCCGGTATCTGGCCATACAAAACCAGCTGGGTCAGACCCCAGAAAGAGCAAGTGCCACAAAGGAGGCCACAAAATAAGAACCAAAGCCAGCAAATTAGTACAATAATATAATTACATAATAAGAGACGGTAATTTAAGAAAAAGCATGATAGGTAATTATAAAAGACAATCTTGCATAGAATCACTAAAAGACAGGACATATGGAAAAGCATGTCAAGATGATATACGATGAGATAACCATGGGACTATTCAGATAGCTAGGTTACAACCCGTAAACCAAACAAGGACCGGGGTTGTAACCCTTCGTCTGAACGGAACTTGGTTTCTCTCACCATTTATCGGCAAGATAAATATAAGAAATCAGGTCAAGTAACAATCTGGAGTGACAATCATTATAGTGACAATCTGGAGTGACAATCATTATAGTGACAATCTGGAGTGACAATCATTATAGTGACAATCTGGAGTGACAATCATTATAGTGACAATCTGGAGTGACAATCCTTCAATCATTCTGGTACAATCTTACAATCAATTAATTCTAGACAATACTATACTGGACCAGACTCCATCCAAGCAATCACGGCCAATCATTGCCTACGGCTTTCTACATTAACTAACTACGGTTATCACAATCCGAGTTACTAGCAAGATGCAATGAGATGCTCCAAGTAGTCACAGGCCCTGCAGCTATCCAGGTCATCCAGGCAATCATTATAGTGACAATCTAGAGAGTACAATGCATTATAGTGACAATAAAGTTCAACCGTTTAAGTGACAATGGAGGGTGCCCCATATAACAGTGGGCTGGAAATGTGCCCTACTCGTCGGCAGGCTACAAGTCCAATCATTTGCGGCCGGGATAACGGGATCGCCTGTAACTGGGGAACATCTCTTCATGACTAGTGAATTATACTAATTATTAACCTTAGTCCAATTCCGTAGGTACTCCTGACCGTGGTACTCAGGAGTCCCCTCCTAGGCATGATGCAAGACATGACTGGATTATTTGTATAAGCACAATCGCCCACGGTGTCAGGATTAATTATACATGTCATGTCATGTCAGGTAGCCGTCGCAACAGCTATTCAAGATGTATCAGGTCAGGTTATCATATCAAGTGTACTAGTCAGGAGTGCGCCACGACGGGCCACTTATCAGGTCATGCTCAATTATCAATTCCAAACATATCCAGTAAATTCGTGATTATCAAGTTCAGGACAAAAGGCGTAAGGATATAAAATGGATGTAAAATATCTAATAAAATATCAATATACAGGGCTATAGAAGAGCAAAGCTTAAAGAAATAAAACCAAAACTCCAAGAGCCAATGGGTTAAGCAAGGGGTCAGGGAGCAGCGTACACAAAAGTCACGCACGCTCAAGGGGAACAGTGTTCATGAAAAGTCACGCACGCTCCAGGGAAGCAGCGTACATGAAAAGTCACGCACGCTCCAGGGAAGCAGCGTACATGAAAAGTCACGCACGCTCCAGGGAAGCAGCGTACATGAAAAGTCACGCACGCTCCAGGGAAGCAACGTACATGAAAAGTCACGCACGCTACAGGGAGCAGCGTAGGTAAAAAGTCACGCCCGCTGAGAGAGCAGCATAGGTGAAAAGTCATGCACGCTACAGGGAGCAGCGTAGGTGAAAAGTCACACACGCTGAAGGGAGCAGTGTACGTGAAAAGTCATTCACACTCAAGGGAGCAGTGTACGTGAAAAGTCACGCACGCTCAAGGGAGCAGTGTACGTGAAAAGTCACGCACACTCAAGGGAGTAGTGTGCGTGAAAAATCACGTACACTCAAGGGAGCAGTGTGCGTGAAAAGTCACGCACGCTCAAGGGAGCACTGTACGTGAAAAGTCACGCACACTGAGAGCTGTGTACGTGTAAAAACACGCACGCAGGGTCTGGGTCTTCTTCTCCATGGTTGAGAAGAAGCTCCAATGGGTCCAAAACTTCAACACCTCACAACTTGGCCATCCGAACTCCAAATCCAGATTTCCAAAGTTCTAACCAGGGTGGAATTGAACTCTCTTCCACAAGGAAACATCAAAACCCATAAAAATCCAACTTAAGTAGCTCAAACCATACAAAATCCAAAAATAGGAAAACTTAGATCTATCACAATGGAGGCTCTAAATCACAAAAACCCAAGTTCTAATGTTGATCACCATGTCCTAATCTAGCAAATGGACAAGGAAAAGAGGGTTCTCATGTAGTGGCAAGATGCACTTGCCTATGGGTGGAGAGTTGTGGAGGAAGGAGAAGAAGAAGGAAATAAATGGTGGTGGTAATGAAGAGAGAGTGGTAGGTGAGGATTATAAAGAGGGTGGGTTGTGGTGGAATGAAGGTGGAACATAGGCTAAGGTGATCCAACCATAAAGAACCAAACCAAACCAACCCAAACCAATTAAAACCGAACCATGACAAAACCCGAAAATACGAGAAATACCGAAATTCCACAAGTCGAAAAAAATAAAAATACATGCCAAAATCCAGATACGAATATAAATACAAAATACGAGAAATACGGAAAATGAGGGTAACAGCTTCCACTCCTCCTCGAGTAATGATGTGACCCAAATACGAAATGCGATCGAGCCAGAACTCGTATTTACTGAACTTGGCGTACAACTGATGCTCACTAAGCGTCTGAAGGATGACTCTGAGATGCTGCTCATGCTCTGCTTCACTCTTGCTGTAGACCAAGATGTCATCTAGGAACACGATTACAAATTGTTCCAAGTAAGGCATGAAAATGCGATTCATGAGGTCCATGAATACGGCCGGCGTATTGGTCGCTCCAAAGGGCATAACAAGGAACTTCCAATGTCCATACCTCGATCTGAATGCTGTCTTCAGGATGTCCTGCTCTCTGACTCTGATCTGGTGGTAACCTGAGCGCAAGTCGATCTTCGAGAACACTGAAGCCCCTCTGAGCTGATCAAACAAGTCATCAATCCTCGGGAGAGGGTATCTGTTCTTGATTGTCACCGAATTCAAGGTACGATAATCAATACATAGCCTGGACGTAACATCCTTTTTTCACAAAAAGCATCGGGGCTCCCCAAGGCGACCCACTTGCACGGATGAATCCCTTGGTCCTCAGTTCTTCAATCATCTTGTATAAAATTTCCAATTCTGAAGGCGCCATCATGTAGACTCGCTCTGACATTAGTGCTGTCCCGGGAATCAAGTCTATAGTGAACTCAATATCCCGCTCTGGCGGCATCCCTGGAAGCTCCTCTGGAAAGACATCTGGAAACTCTTCAACTATCCGGGGTAACTGCACTGCTGCTACTGCCATCCGCAATGCTGGAGAAGATGGCTCTACTGCGCCTCTGGAAAACGAAAACTCTGGCTTGTCGGGGATACTAAAGACAACTCTGCCAATATGGCAGTCTATCCTAGCATACTGGTTCCTCAACCAATCCATACCTAGGACTACATCATAGTCTGCCATAGGAAACTCTATGAATCTAGCGGGGAACTCCCTACCGCTAACTACGATCCGACACGAGAAAAACACTCGATCTACTTCCACAAGACCATTACCAGTAAGTATATTGAGCCTCACTGATAATGACTCAGGCTCCAATCCTATCCGTATCGCGAATCGTACAGACATGAATGAATGCGATGCACCAGAATCAAACAATACCGAAGCTGGAAAGGAGTTGACAAGAATAGTACCTGCTACTACCTCACCTGGTGCAACTTCTTCTTCCATAGCCATCATCATGGCCTGACCTTGTCCTCTGGCTGCTGGTCCCCTCTGCTGGAAACCTCTCTGTCTATTCTGGGTCTGAGCTTGGGCTTGTGCATACTGCTGGGGGTATTGCTGCTGGAATGCCTGAGACTGAGGTGGCAAGGGCCTCGAAGACTGATATTGCTGCTGCTGTACTGGTGCTGGGGCCGGTCCTCTCACAGAAGAGCTAGAAGGGTTGGATGCAGATGAACTACCCCTATTCGGGCAAGTCCCTATCCTATGATCTGCTATTCCACAAGCCAGGCACAATTCCTGTGCCCTGCGACAATCTGCCACCACATGCCCTGGCTTCCCGCAATGAGAACATCCCATCGCGGAAGTCTGCTTCTGCTTCTGCTACTGCAGGTACGTCGGGGTCGAATGCTGAACCGACGTTACTGAGGCCGCCTGCCTCGAAGTTCTAATGGTCAAACTCCTAGCTGCCGGGCTGGAGCTGATGATTGCTGCATCTGGCTATAGGACCGCTTCCTACCTCCGGTCCTATCCACAATCCTCTGGGAGGTATACTCATGCCTCCTAGCTGCTCTCAATACTGCATCGAATGTCTGGTGCTCGAACTACTCAACTGCCAACAAGATCTCCAAATGCAGTCCCCGCTGGAATCGCTGGGCTCGATCATACTCGGTCGCCACCAAGGTGGAGGCAAACCTACTGAGTCTAGAAAACTCCGATGCATAACTGTCGACTGATCTGCCTCCTTGCTTCAAGTTGGTAAATCTGGTCTGCAGGTCGTACCGAGCCACAGCATCGAAATACTTCATCTGGAATCTCTCTCTAAATACTGCCCAAGTAATGGGGGCCACTAATCCCATGGCTTGTGCTGTCCACCAACTGCGTGCCAAGTCCAACAACTGTAGGCGTACCACCGCTACCTTCTCATTCTCGGGTGTCTTAGCTGCTTCTAGAATCACCTCGGTATCCTGAAGCCATGCATCCGCGGCAATCGTATCCTCGGTGCCGTCGAAGAAAGGAGGGTTCAATCGCTTGAAGCTGTTCGCCGCCTGGTTTCCTGGATGTCCGCCTCGGGTCAAAGCATCTTGAACTGTCTGGTGCAGGGCGTCACTTCGACGATCCTGGGAAGCTATCAAGGTTCTGATGAGGCCTACTAAGGTACCATCATCTGGCTCTGCGGGCTGGACGGGCCGAACTGGCGACTCTCCTCTAGTAGGAACAACTCTGGAGGCTACGCCGGAATGCTGGGCTTGATCTCCGGGTTGCTGCTGACCCACGGAAAGTGCTCCACCTCGTTGATCGGTAGGACCAGGTACAGTGCCGCTGAAGAAGACGACACAGGGAACAATAAGAAAAGGACCAGGACAGATCAATGATATAAGCACAGGATCAGGGCAAGAATCCAGGGATTCAGAGGATATGAATAGAGATCGAGGACGAGTACTGATTGAGACATCTATCTGGTAAACCCTCACTCATCTTGATTTACAAGACCTGCATGGGCCACCACTTAAACCATGTCACGCCCCAGAACCAGAATACTGGAGAGCGGGGGCAGACATAGCCAGCTACGTATATGAAATGGAAGCCACCTCGATATACGGTCACGGCTGTCTAGATATATGAGGGTTTACTACAAGCCAACAGTCTCTTATGGTCATGAACAAGCCTAATGTCTCAATCACAAGCAAGTAAGTAAGGTCGCAAGATGTATGATCATTAAATATACAATAATAAGGCGTCCTAAATATTATATATTTAGTTGATCATGAAGCTAGTCGTTACAAAATGTTATAACTAGCAAGACTTTAGTCATACATGATCAACCCTAGGATTTGTCAATCATGTTTACAGCCCGTAGGCAGACAGTAAGTAAAAGTGCTTCGAGCTAACAGGTGCTCGTCGGCTAAACGCCTCAAAAGAATAATTTTTACAATAGAGTGAGCGAAACA
Organism: Iris pallida; assembly: GCA_029216955.1. Classification (NCBI taxonomy): domain Eukaryota; kingdom Viridiplantae; phylum Streptophyta; class Magnoliopsida; order Asparagales; family Iridaceae; genus Iris; species Iris pallida. The sequence continues at coordinate 24,644,178 of JANAVB010028000.1, read as the reverse complement.
AAATAGAAAATCCACTCTTGGCCCGGATTCTGTCTAGTATTCACCATTGGGCTGGAAGCTTGGTAGATCCTCGGGAGCTGCTCCAAAATCTGGCCACACAAAACCAGCTGGGTCAACCCCAGAAAGAGCAAGTACCACAAGGGGGCCACGAAATAAGAACAAAAGCCAGCAATCAGCACAAAAAATCTAATATTAAAATTAAAATTATGAAAATATGTCAGGATGATATACGACGAGATAACCATGGAACTATTTCGATAGCCAGGTTACAACCCATAAACCAAACAAGGACCGGGGTTGTAACCCTTCACCTGAACAGAACTTGGTTTCCCACCATTTATCGGCAAGATAATAATGTAAGAAATCAAGACAAGAAGCAATCTTGTATTGGATCAAGACATGACTAGACTAGTTATACCTCATTCAATCAACCACGGCCAAGCAGATACTACGGCTTACTATATTAACTAACTATGGTTATCACAGGCCTAATTACTAACAAGATGTAGTGAGATTGTTCCACAGCCACAAGCCCTGCAGACCATCCAGGTTACCCAGGACGAAAGATTAGGGTTGAATTCAGGTGGGTACATCGCCCGGGGATAAATGTACCCTTAGGTGACTTAGAGGGTGCAACACGCGACGGTGTGCTAGAAATGTGCCCTACTCGACGGCAGGCTACAGATCCTAAGAGCGCCCAGGTAACGGGATTGCCCGTAGCTGTGTCATCTCTTCATGACTAATGTGTTACTCTAGTTATTAACCTTAATCCATTTTAGTAGGTACTCCTGACCGTGGTACTCAGGAGTCCCATCCTAGACATGATGCAAGACAGGACAAGTAGATTTAATAAGCAAGCAAGAAGAATTACCCACGGTGTCAAGGCAGGTCAAGTTAAGTTATCAAGTCAAGTCAAGTCAAGTCAGGAGTGCGCCGCCACGGGCCACTATCAAGTTATCAAGATAAATCATGTCAGAAAACTTGTCGGAAGTGCTCCACTACGGGTCTCTGTCGTATTATGCTAGTTCCTTGTCATACCATGCCATGTACAATAGTCATTCCAAACATATTAAGTAAAATCAAGTTCATGACAAAAGGCATAAGGATATAAAATGGACGTAAAATATCTAATAAAATATCAATATTCAGGGCTATAGAAGAGCCAAGCTTTAAAGAAATAAGACCAAAACTCCAAGAGCCAATGGGTTAAGCAAGGGGGTCAGGGGAGCAGCGTACGAAAAGTCACGCACGCTGAGGGAGCTACATACGTGAAAAGTTACGCACGCTGAGGGAGCAGCGTAGGTGAAAAGTCACGCACGCTGAGAGAGCAGCGTGGTGAAAAGTCACGCACGCTACAGAGAGCAGCGTAGGTGAAAAGTCACGCACGCTGAGAGAGCAGCGTAGGTAAAAAGTCACGCACGCTGAGAGAGCAGCGTGGTGAAAAGTCACGCACGCTACAGAGAGCAGCGTAGGTGAAAAGTCACGCACGCTGAGAGAGCAGCGTAGGTAAAAAGTCACGCACGCTGAGAGAGCAGCGTGGTGAAAAGTTACGCAGGCTCAAGGGAGCAGTGTGGTAAAAATTCACGCACGTTCAAGGGAGCAGTGTGGGTGAAAAGTCACGCACGCTCAAGGGAGCAGTGTACGTAAAAAGTCACGCACGCTGAAGGGAGCAGTGTGCGTGAAAAGTCACGCACGCTGAAGGGAGCAGTATGCGTAAAAAGTCACGCACGCTGAAGGGAGCACGCTTCTAACAGGGAGCGTACCCAAGTCTGCGTACGCAGCGCTAAAGAGCGCGCGTAGCTCAGTGTGCATATGCTAAACAGCTATGCACACTGCTCACTGTCTTCTCCAAACAGTAAGAACACCATGGCTGAACCCAAGCTACACAGCACCATAACTTGGCCATCCGAACTCCAAATTTGATTTCTAAAGTTCCAATTTGGGTAGAATTGAATGCTCTTCCACATGGAAACATCAAAAACCCATAAAACGCAACTAAAACAGATCGAACCATGCAAAATCCGAAAATAGGAAAACTTAGATCTAGAGCAATGGAGACTCCAATTCACAAAACACCAAGTTCTAATGTTGATCACCATGTCCTAATCTAGCAAATGAACCAAGAAAATAGGGCTCTCATGAAGTGGCAAGGTGCACTTGCCTAGGGTTAGGAGAGTTGTGGAGGAAGGAGAAGAAGAAGAAGAAGGAAATTAATGGTAGAAGTTATGAGGAGAGAGAGTGGTAGGTGGGGGTTATAAAGAGGGTGAGTTGTGGTGGGTTGAGGGTGTAGCATAGGCTTAAGGTGATCCAATACTCATAAACCAAACCAAACCGAATCAACCCAATAAAACCAAGCCATGCCAAAAACCCAAAATATGAGAAATACCAAAATTCCACCAGTTGAGAAAAATAAAATACATGCCAAAATCCAGATACGAGTATAAATACGAAATACGGGAAATACGAGAAATGAGGGTGACAGCGGGGCCAAACTTGGTCCCCAATATCAAACTTTGCTCACGATCATACCGGGGATAAAAGGTATTGATCTGAGTATAAAATTTGGCATCAGCATAAAGCAGGTGGGTCTCGGGCTTATCTTTGGGCAAGGTGAAAATTTCTTCCGTACATCTGGTATTATGATAAACCCATGCATGTGCCCCATCGATTAAGGTCCCTATCGACTTCAGATGCGGGCTGGGATTGCCTAAAAGAAGCTGACTGTACCCAAATACCATATGAAATAGCTTGGCAAATAAAGCTCCAGAGAGGTGTAATTCCTATTCCTGAGCACTAGACGTGAAGGCCTAATAGACTGAAGCCAATGGAATACCCCAGCAGTCAGTCTAGTCGTATGGGCTCCCTCGTCAACTAAAGTATCTGCTGTATTACCACTGACGGACAGAGGGAATACCCTAAAGAACTCATAATTCTGAAGAAAGCCTAAAGCCATTTTGTAAGCGGGTACACCAGTAACGGTCCAGTCCGCGTCATAAAACCTGTAAAGAAAGGTGTCTCTCGCCAAAGAGTCCGTACCGGCCCAGCATTTATCAACTTAGGACAGTACAGCAACAGCCATCCCATTAAGAAATGATAGAGGAGTTCTGTTTCGGCGAAGTCTGCTCTACCATCAGGCATTACCGCATTCCCAATAAAATTTTACAGGCCTCGTTGAATGGCGCAGACCATTGCAGGTAACAGGACGAGCCGGTATCTAAAAGCCTGCTTTACAGTCGAATGTATCATGCTCTGGCTCATCCTTTCAATAGACCCTTAACCACTAGGGATTACACAATCGCGGATCCAGATCATCAGAAAAGTTGCCAGTACGGCTTTCTCCGACAGCTTAAACTCAGCTTGCCGAAAGTAGTGGCCGACTGGGAATTTTCCTTCAGGATCATCACTGTCCTTAGTATCCACTGTGTCATAATCTGTCATCTAGTCCTCTTTCTCGAACTTTGTTAGAGGCTTACAAATCATAAAGGAGGCCGGATCCTTTCCTTCTTCTTGAACGAAGATATAGTTCATTCAGGCTCTCGTATGAGGATTGGCCCCCTCAGGCCTTTCTTTCTTATTGATCCTATGACAGATGAGGAAGTGGCAGAATAACTCCTTGTGTACGTCCATTATCTCTGAGTTTTCATTCTTCAGGTCTCGGAGTTCTTCGTCACAAGGCACATATACTTCTTACGGCTTTGTGCTCCAAGGAAGCTTCGATACTTCCTGCATCTCATGGAGAGCCAAGCCCATCTTCCCTTCCGGAGTGAAGATAGTACCAGTGTGAGGGTTGTACAACTCTGCCCGAGAAACGAACATGGGTTAATTCATCTTTAGGCAATATTGAGTGGCTCTGACGGTATGAAAAAGGCCGGTAGCCTTTATGATTTCTTTATAAGTTGAAAGCACCCATTCAGTAAGGTTATCCCAAAATGAAACTCGGTACCTCCAACCTTTCATCCGTTTCTTCCCTGCGGGATATGACATACTCTTCTACATCATCAGATTACAAAGTGTGTTGGCAGCATAAGGATGAAGGTTAGTCGAAATGTCATTTATTATGGCACCGGGTTGCAGCCCCCTCGGGGAGTAAGACGTAGAGCTCTTGACAAACTTAAAAGTATGCCTCTTCTGATCACCAGAGCTGAATTGTATCTTTCCAGAGACAATCGCAGGAAGTTCAGAGGTTAGGTCTCAATACATCTGTCATCGTATGGCTAGATCAGTAAAGGTCGACAGAGGATACTGGCGATCCATCGACGGTAACCCTATCCTTTGATTGTTTAGTCTGACCACCAGAGGGTTTTTCATGCGTATCGTCTCGCTGTCTTCAAACCCCAAGCTGTCACCAAATAAAAAATATGACTTCTTAAAGCTCCGTACCCATCCAAGCAAGAGCTTCTCATCGTATATCATCTGCTTCAGGAAAGTCTTATCATGTTCGAGTATAGCGATCGTTCGTACCGAAGGCTGGTCTTGGCTGATCTTGGCATGAATATTTCTAATCATGTTAGTTATAAGGCTTATGTTGAGAACTTGCCGAGCAGAGCCGAAAGGGATTCTACCAAGCTCCGGGATGACCATGTCAACTGTAATGACAGAAGATGAAAGTTAGACTAAGCATATGCAGAGGAAGAAACTAAGTGCTGGAGAAATCCTACGCGCCTAAAGGGTTATGCACCAAAGCTGCCTATGGGCGCATAAAGTCCTCAAAAATAGTAGGCTCATGACATACAACAAACATGTAGGCACATAAACAGTTCAGGCACATAACACACAACAGCATATGGGTGCATAACACCGTTTGCCATTGAATATCAAAAATAAGAATTACAGAGGAATTGAACTTGATTGCAAACTTGCTTGTACAAGCAAAAGGCTAGAAAGAAATTCTAGGAAACAATCTAAGTACAATTGTTTAGTATTTGATGCTGGGGGTGACGATAGAGGCTTGGAAAAGTATAGCAACTCTGCTTTACTCCTTGGACTATCTGACACGATCCTTGCTTTTGAAGAAATTGCCCTTCGTAGGTTGCTAGCCTTTTGTATGGGTGTGGTACCGTACTATTTATAGTAATAGATATCTTGAGCTGCATAGATGGTCGTGTCTCCACGTGGCTACAATAGCACACAAAGACCCGCTCTTTGACCGCCAGCTGGTGACTTGTTAAGATTTGTTACAGCAAGTCTGGGTGGTTGAGACTTGGTCAGCCTACCACGTGTCCTATCACAGTATAGGATAAGTCTACTTGAGTCATTTTGAGCTGCTTAGGTCTTTTAGTATTCGGCCATGCCAGGCCGCATAAGACTCATGCGGCTTAAGTTGCAGTCTTCATTAGTCTGCATTTAGCTTGGGGACTTTTGAGCCGTATAGATTCTATATTCAGGGCTGCATAAAGCTCGTACAGCCCAGATTTTAGTCACCCTTGGCTGCATGAAGCACATGGATTGAGATACATAAGGTTTATGCGGCTCGGGTCACAGTCCTTTTGGCCGTATGTCCATGTCCAGGTACATGGACCCTGTATCATGTCTTATCTTATTTTTGTTCATAAGCCAATCTTCCTTCTGCGGCTCAAGTCTGTTTGGTTGCTTTTTAATATATGATCTGAGATAGTGAAGATATGCCGTAGGGGGCTTGTCAAGTCTGTCATGGGGCTTTTCTTTATGCGGACTAATTTGGACTAAAGTACTCATGCAGTCAGTTGTGATCCGCACGAACCGCATATTTTTCATGCTTCTACAAGACCCTCTTCAAAGTTTTTAAATTGCAAATTTTGAATACTTTGAACAAAAAGCATGAAGATTGGTCAAGCCGTATGGAGTTCTTCGAGGCAAGAGAGACCTTGTGCTGCAAGGCCATTTTAAGTCGCGGGGAGATCCTGTGCCAAATGGAGATCTTGTGCCGCAGGAAGATCTTGTCCAAACTGCCAGCTGTCACTGCTACCTGTTACTGCTTCATTTAATGTCTTGATTTGGTTTTGGATTTGGTGCTGTCTTTTTGGTTACTGTATCGGTTATAAAGGATAGAATCATGAGGGCCATCATTATCTTTTAATGGCACGATAACCGAAGTGACACCTATCCATTTCCACTTCTTGGTAGCCTATAAATATCTAGGCCGTACAAAAGTGAGAGAACTCCTATTGCTCTTTTTCGTCTTCTTCTCTTTTCAGCCTCTTCTTGCCATGGCCCCCAAAGCTTCCAAATCGACGGTGCTGCTTACAAAGGGAAGGGGTTAACTCACCGTCGATAGATACAGACCCATTCTCCGTTCATCTCGATGTACAGCTGCCTATTCATGGTAAGGATGGTGGACGGATGAGCCTTTTGAACTCAAATGGCCATATCACATGCTTTATGTGCGAGCTTTTCACATGTCACTGCTATGCTTTAGCTGTAACGCCTTTTGTGCATAGTCATTACGTTACCTATCTCACTGGGCCACATACATTCTGTGTGATAGGGTCGCATGAACAGAGCCGCATAAGTATCACATGACTGAATCGCATGGATGTCACGTGACTGATCCGTATGGGTGATCGAGCCGCATGTGCTCTCTTCACAACCAAACTTTATAGGTTTTGTTTGACTGGGCCGTATAACTAAAAAAAGAGCCCCTTTGCTTTGTTTTCTTATGACTATCTTTTTTTTGTAGCATCTACGCCGAAGGATGAGACTATTGTGAAGGGGAGATGTTGTCTCCTCTCTTCAAACAAGAGTCGTCATTTGTTAAGGAGAAGGTGATACTAAAATTTGAGGTAAAATAAGAGCTGGCGGTCATCGGATAGGGAATTACTTCCAAGATTGAAGTTGCTGTGAAAGAGGAGCCCAAGTCCGAGGATAGTAAGAATAGATCTTTTATATGGGAAATAGATCTTTTATATGGAAAATAGCTGAGGGAATGGTATACGCCTCAACACAACTATGATCCTTGACTGTAAGAATCCATGGGCTGCAATGTAATTATTGTTTCTGGAAGTATAAAAAAAATAAATATCTGTATTTTGTCTTGGTGTTTATGCCTGTCTTTAGCTGTAGTTTGTGTTTTGCTTCTTTAGGACATCAATGTAATCCTTTACTTCCTGTCCAGATGAAGAGATGAAGAACTTTTTGGTTTGTTCGTCCATGCGATGAATTTTTGATTTTTTTTAAATGTAGTCCTATTAATGTGACCGATTTTGAATAAACAGAATACATTTACTCCATTCTGCTTGTTGCATCTATGGCGCTTGTACTAGAGGGCCTAATACAACATTTGCGTTTGATAAAGGGCATCCCACTGGAGGACTCTTTGTGGACCTATTGCCCTTTTGTGCAACTAGAGGTACGAGCAATAGATTTGAATGATACTTTATGGACCTATTACCCTTTTTGTGCACAGATGGTACAAGTAATAGATTAGGATAACTTCTGTGGACCTATTACTCTTTTGCGCACTAGTGGTGCAAGTAATAGATATTGAGACAAAACCCAACAAAGGCAATATGGACGTGATAGGTTTTGTGGTCTTAACACCATATCTTTTATCCCGGGTTGGGTACAGATGTTAAGTCGGAAGAATATCCGTATAAAGGTAATATGACATGACACACGATAATCATGAATAATCTTTGGTGGATGTATTACTCTTCTGCATAGTGATGGTACGAGTAATAGATTTTTAAGACAAAATCCAACAAAGGTAATATGGACGTGATAGCTTTTATGGTCTTAACACCATGTCTTTTATCCCGATTTGGGTACAGGAGTTAAATGGAGAGACTATCGATATCAGAGGTAATACGAACGTGACACACGATAATCAGGAATAATCTTTGGTGGACCTATTACTCTTCTACGTACTAGTGGAACGAGAAATAGATTTTGAGACGAAACCCAACAGAGGTAATATGGACGTGATAGGTTTTATGGTCTTAACAGCATGTTTTTTTATCCTGGATTGGGTATAGGTGTTTGTTTGCCATTGATTATAAAAGAATAAAATAGTTATATCGGAGGACTGGACTTTTACTTCACAATACAAACTCGTTTGTACAAAGAAAGCCTAAGGACGAAAACCTAGATACAGCAGTCTAAGTATAATTGTTTAGTTTTTCTGGGGGGTGACGATAGAGGCTCGGGAAAGTGACGGCCGCTCTACCTTACTCCTTGGATGATCAGAAGTAGCCTTGGCTCCGGTGAAGAAGTGCCCTTGGACTTGTGGGGAGACTCTCTTGCACCTTCGCTTGCTAGATCTCTGGATGCCTTTGTAGTACTCTTTTTTTTCTCTGCTCTCCTTTCTCTATATTTGTCTCTGCCTGCCTGCAAGGGAATGGCACCTTGCTATTTATAATAATGGGGTGTGCTCATTAGGGTTTGCCAATGATTGCCTCCTTCAAAAGTCAGCGGCTAAGGATCATTTAATCTGGACCCTTCATCTTGAATGTAATAAATCCGGGTGATTAATGTGATTGCATCAAATCTCTGTGGGCAATAAATGTTGATTGCCTTGAATATTCTTGATCTTTGATAGCCTATCACGTGTCCCATTAGCTTGATTTGATTTGATCTGGGTAATTATGACGATTGCAACAAATCTACTTTTATTGGGATCTGTTAGCACCCACAACCCCAGGGAAGATAAGACTGCCACGTGTCTCTATCGTTGTAAAGAGCGCCACATGTCAGCCGTGTGAGGATTGGCAGTCACATGAAAAAGGGGCAGTCGCCTAGGGATGGGCAGCCGCATAGGGATGGGTAGCCGTATAAGGATAGGTAGCCGCATGAGGATGGGTAGCCGCATGAGGATGGGCCACCGCATGAAGATGGATAGCCGCAAGAGAATGAGCAACCGCATGAGGATGGGCAGCCGTATGAGGATGATCAACCGCATGAGGACGGACGGCCGCATAAAGGATGCAGCCACATGAAGTTGGGTGGCCGCATGAAGTGGGCGGCCGCATAAAGTGAGCGGCCGCATAAATATAGCAGCCGCATGCCTCGGGGCTCAGTGGATTCTGCCAACTGTGAAAAGATTTCCTCCTCTTCCCTAGGAACACGCCTTATTGTCAGTCATTATTGCGCCTTTATGTCAGAGCTGTCATTTGTTAGAGCGGTCAGCCGTCAGGGCATTAAATACTGCAAAAGACGAAGAAAAGAGCTGTTGAAGGCTACGTGGCTCCTCTCTGGGCCGCATGGAATTATTTTAGCCGTATAGACTCTTGAGTTGTATGGATTCCTGAGCCGCATGGGCTCTCTGAGCCGCATGGGGATCCTTGGCCGCATGAACCTTTCTTTATTCCTTTTTATGCTTCTACAAGACCCCCTTTAAAGTTTTCAATTTACAAAATTGAAATACATTGAATAAGAAGCATAGCTATTTATAAAATCCTCCGGCCGCATAGGGTGTTCTGGCCGCATTGACGTCCCATAGCCTCCTCAGCCGCACGGCCATCTGAGCCGTATTGGCCAACCAGCCGCATGGACTTTCTGGTCGCAAGGATGTCTGGCCGCATGGGCTCCTTGTCACGTCCTCCTGCCACATGTGCAAATCTTTTGCATTAACTGCCTTTGATTTGCTGTCAGATTTAAGGCCGCTTTTTGGAGAAGGATCCCAAGAGTTTGGCCTCTATTCAGTCGGTTCGTCTCGATAATCGAAGAGTCATTTTTCATGCTGCACGTGGCTCGAAGTGCCATCCTTTTACCTATAAATAATAACGTGTTCAGTCGGAAAGACTTCTTTAATCTCTCTCGTCTTCAACTCTTGCTGCCCTAATTTTTCTTTCTTTGTCTTCCTTCTCTGTCTTCCTTCTCCGACCGTCGGACGATAATAGCCCCCCAAGTCTTCCAAGGCTGTCCCTGCTGCTGTGAAGGGCAAGAAAGCGGCTTTCTCGTCGGCCATTACGCCTGAAGTGCACCCTGACGTCCACCCTGCTTTTAAGGTTAAGGATTGGATAGGATATTGAATGCTTTGAACCCTAAAAAACCACGGCTCTGTTGCATATTTTATACACAAGACTTCATCCTTCGTCTTTATTGAACCGCCCAAGTTCAACATGATGAAGCCACATATGTTGCATGGTCCGCATGACCCTCTCATATCCGGGCCGCATGGGGCATGCCCTGTGTTTGAGCCGCATGAGAAGGACTTATTTGTGGGCCTATTACCCTTGGCATACCTTGGTTTTAGGTACGGATAACAAGTTTGATTGGGACACCTGGGACAATTCTACAGTAAGGTGGCTATGGACGCTCCTGGTATCGGGAGAAAGAATGCCATGGAGCAGCTGGACTTCCGGGGCATGATGAGAAATGATGGGCATGTACTAAGAAACTTAGCAAAGGACATTTGTCGGCCTATTATCCTTGGCGTACACTGGCTTAGGATACGGATAATAGGATGAAAGGGAACCAACATACTTACTCAGAGGTAATGAGGACATGGCGAGCATGAGGGTTTTCTCACCGCAAAATCTTCCTACTCAGAGGTAATGAGGACATGGCAGGAGTGGACTCAACGGAGGATATTTGTGGACCTACTATCCCTGGCGTACTCCGGTCGTGGGTACGGATAATAAGTCGAAAAGGGAATCAACATACTTACTCAGAGGTAATGAGGACATGGCAAGCATGAGGGTTTCTTCGACGGAGCCTTCCCACTCAGAGGTAATGAGGACGTGGCGGGAGTGGAGTCGACGGAGGATATTTGTGGACCTACTATCCTTGGCGTACCCTGGGGTTTTTTTTCGTACAGATAATAAGTAAAAAGGGAACCCGCATACTTACTCAGAGGTAATAAGGACATGACAAGCATGAGGGTTTCTTCGACGGAGCCTTCCCACTCAGAGGTAAGGAGGACATGGCAGGAGGGGGCTCCATGAAGGGAATATAGAACAATTCAGAGGTAATGAGGACATGTAAGTTCTATGTAAGGGGGCGGTTTGTTTTTGGTGGGAGTGAAGACAACTCAGAGGTAACATCGACTTGGTTGTTCTGGAGAATTTGTGGATCTGTTATCCTTTTTTGTGCACTGAAAATGCGGGTATTGGATCATGAGGAGGGAACTCTTTTAAGAAGAAAGTTCAGAGGTATAATCATACATAACTTACTGCCTAAAAGATGCGATATAGATTTATCTGTAGTAGCCAGAATGTAAGTTCAGCGGTACCTGTGGGTACATAACTCGACAAACTGGAAGATTTAGAGTCGGCATGTGAGTTCAGCGGTACCAGCGGGTATGTAACTCATCATTCTGGAAGATTTGTAGTTAGGATGTGAGTTCAGCGGTACTGGCGGGTACGCAACTCATCATCTGGAAGATTCGTAGTTAGGATGTGAGTTCAGCGGTACCGGCGGGTACGTAACTCGTCATCTGGAATATTTGTAGTCTGGCTGTGAGTTCAACGGTATCGGCGGGTACATAACTCGTCATCTTGGGGGATGTCATTTTAGACATAATACTTCTTTAGGAACTTGCCGTTGATGGGCAACATGAGCAAGACTCTATTTTGTTTTGTGAGGCGGTAAGCTCCGTTGGAGAATACAGCGTCGATGATGAACGGGCCTTCCCACTTTGGCTGAAACTTGCCGACGGTTTTGTGAGTCATTACGATCGGCCTCCGAACTGCCAGAACAAGGTCGCCTACCTGGAATGTTCTAATTTTAACCTTCTTGTTGAAGGCTCCGGAGATACGTGCCTGGTACAGCTCGATTCGTTGTTGAGCTAATAGGCGCTTCTCATATAGGGCCTCTAACTCATGTAGTCGACGATGGTGATTATCATCTGTCGTCAACCGATAGATGAGAGCGACGCAGAGTGAAGGGATTTGGGTCTCCAGTGGGGGTACTGCCTCACTCCCGTATACCAGAGAGAAGGGTGTGTTCCCGGTGGCAGTCCGCACTGTAGTCCAGTATGTCCATAGGCATTCACCGAGCTTTTCATTCCATTCACGTTTGTTTGATGACACGAATTTCTTTAGAAGCTTGATGATTGTCTTGTTGAATGCTTCAGCTAGACCATTAGCCACGGGGTTATATGGTATTGAAGCAATATTCTGGATGCGATGTTTATCGCAAACCGATAGATGGCGTGGCTCGCGAACTGCGGACCATTGTCGTGGATGATCCTTCGAGGCAACCCAAAGCGATAGATGACGTGATGCTTGAGGAAGTTGATCACGTTTGAAGTCTTCACTTTAGCCAGCAGAACAGCCTTCGTCCATTTGGAGAAGTAATCTGTGATTGCGAGTATAAAGCAATGTCCTCGAGACGAAGGCGGAGTGATTGGACCAATGATGTCCATTCCCCATGCCTCGAATGGCTAGGATGCCACTGTTGGATGTAGAACACTACTAAAATTTGTCACATCAGCGACGCCACAAGACGTCGCTAAATCGGGAAAATACGCCGCTAAAATCGATTAGCGACATATTTAGCGACGTTTGCAAGTAGTCGCGACTAACCTAGTCGCTAAACATGAAAACATCGCAATACGTCGCTATTGCCACGAAACTTAACGACGCATACACGTTGCTAATTCAGCGACCACCAGCGACGGAAAACGTCATTATTTACCGACGTAACCTAGCGACGTTGAGCGACTTGACATGCATCGATGCTGACCTGGCTTGAGAGCCAAATGGAGACGTTCTGCGACTTTTTGACGTCGCTATATTACCGACATATAGCGACGTTTAGCGACGTCCTACGTAGCGACGTTTAGTGACGATCAGCGACGGTATTCATTAATGTTAACGACGTGCCTTATATTTACTTAGCGATGTTTCCTTCATCGCTGGACGTCGCTGACAGTCGCTGAACGTCATTAATATTGAAAATAAAAATAAAAAAATTTACAGCATTTGCAGCATTTGCAGAATTTGCAGCATTTGTAGCATTTGCAGAATTTGCAGCATTTGCAGAATTTGCAGCATCCTGTCACGCCCCAGAACCGAAATACTGGAGAGCGGGGGCAGACACAGCCAGCTATGTATATTGAAATAGAAACTACCTCGATATACGGTCACGGCTGTCTAGGAATATGAGGGTTTACTACAAGCCAACAGTCTCTTATGGTCATGAACAAGCCTAATGTCTCAATCACAAGCAAGTAAGTAAGGTCGCAAGATATATGATCATTAAATATACAATAATAAGGCGTTCCAAATATCACATATTCAGCTGATCATGAAGCTAGTCATTACAAAATGTTAGGACTAGCAAGAGTTTAGTCGTACATGATCAACCCTAGGATTTGTTAATCATGTTTACAGCCCGTAGGCAGACAGTAAGTAAAGTGCATCGAGCTTACAGGTGCTCGTCGGCTAAACGTCTCAAAAGAATAGTTTTACAATAGAGTGAGCGAAACAAAATAGAAAACCCACTCGTAGCCCGGGTTCCTTCTAGTCGCCACCATCGGGCTGGAAGCTTGGTAGATCCTCGGAAGCTGCTCCGAAATTTGGCCACACAAAACCAGCTGGGTCAACCCCAGAAAGAGCAAGTGCCACAAGGGGGCCACGAAATAAGAACAAAAGTCAGCAATCAGCACAAGAAAAAAATATAATTTTAAAACTAAAATTATGAAAACATGTCAGGATGATATACGACGAGATAACCATGGAACTATTCCGATAGCCAGGTTACAACCCGTAAACCAAACAAGGACCGGGGTTGTAACCCTTTATCTGAACAGAGCTCCCACCATTTATCGGCGAGATAATAATGCAAGAAATCAAGACAGGGAGCAATCTTGTACTGAATCAAGACATTGCTAGACTGGTTATACCTCATTCAATCAATCACGGCCAAGCAGATACTACGGCTTACTACTTTAACTAACTAGGGTTATCACAGGCCTAATTACTAACAAGATGCAGTGAGATTGTTCCACAGCCACAAGCCCTGCAGACCATCCAGGTTACCCAAGTCGAAAATTAGGGGTTGAATTCAGGTAGGTACATCGTCCGGGAGATAAATATACCCTTAGGTGACTTAGAGGGTGCAACACGCGATGGTGTGGTGGAAATGTGCCCTACTCGAGGGCAGTCTACAGATCCCAAGAGCGCCCAGGTAACAGTATTGCCTGTAGCTGTGTCATCTCTTCATGACTACTGTGTTATTCTAGTTATTAACCTCAATCCATTTTAGTAGGTACTTCTGACCGTGGTACTCAGGAGTCCCATCCTAGACATGATGTAAGACAGAACAAGTGGATTTAACAAGCAAGCAAGAAAGAACTATCCACGGTGTCAAGGCCAGTCAAGTTAAGTTATCAAGATAAATCATGTCAGGGTACTTGTCAGGAGTGTGCCACGACGGGCCACTATCATGTCAGGTTGGTCATGTCAGGAGTGCACCACTACGGGTCACTGTCGTGTTATGCTAGTTCCTTGTCATACCATGCCGTGTACAATAGTCATTCCAAACATATTAAGTAAAATCAAGTTTATGACAAAAGGCGTAAGGATATAAAATGGGCGTAAAATATCTAATAAAATAACAATATACAGGACTATAGAAAAGCCAAGCTTAAAGAAATAAGACCAAAACTCCAAGAGCTAATGGGTTAAGCAAGGGGTCAGGGGAGCAGCGTACGCAAAAGACACGCACGCTACAGAGCAGCGTAGGTGAAAAGTCACGCATGCTTCAGAGAGCAGCGTAGGTGAAAAGTCACGCACGCTACAGAGAGCAGCGTTGGTGAAAGGTCACGCACGCTGAGAGAGCAGCGTAGGCAAAAAGTCACGCACGCTACAGAGAGCAGCATGGGTGAAAAGTCACGCACGCTACAGAGAGCAGCGTAGGCGAAAAGTCACGCACGCTACAGAGAGCAGCGTGGGTGAAAAGTCTCGCACGCTACAGAGAGCAGCGTGGGTGAAAAGTCACGCACGCTGAGAGAGCAGCATAGGCGAAAAGTCACGTACGCTACAGAGAGCAGTGTGGGTGAAAGTCACGCACGCTGAGAGAGCAGCGTAGGTGAAAAGTCACGTACGCTACAGAGAGCAGCGTAGGTGAAAAGTCACGCACGCTAAAGAGAGCAGCGTAGGTGAAAAGTTACGCACGCTCAAGGAGACACGCTTCCAACAGGAAGCGTACCCAAGTCTGCGTACGCACACTAAAGAGCGCGCGCAGCTCAGTGTGCGTAAGCTAAACAGCTCTACACACTGCTCACTGTCTTCTCCAAACAGCAAGAACACCATGGTTGAACTCAAGGCTACACAGAATCATAACTTGGCCATCCGAACTCCAAATCCGGATTTCCAAAGTTCCAATTTGGATGGAATTGAATGCTCTTCCACATGGAAATATCAAATCTCATAGAAAACCAGCTAAAATAGATCAAAATATGCAAAAATCCGAAAATAGGAAGACTTAGATCTAGAACAATGGAGACTCCAAATTACAAAATGCCAAGAACTAATGTTGATCACCATGTCCTAATCTAGCAAAAGGATAAATAAAAGAAGGTTCTCATGTAGTGGCAAGATGCACTTGCCTAGGGTTGGGAGAGTTGTGGAGAGGAAGGAGAAGAAGAAGAAGAAGGAAATAAATGGTGGTTATGAGGAGAGAGAAAATGTTGGTGGAGTTATAAAGAGGGGGACTTGTGGTGTGTTGAAGGTGGAGTGTAGGTTAAGGTGTGCCAATGCATAATAAACCAAATCAAACCAACCCAATCCAAACCAATTAAAACCGAACCATGACAAAAACCCAAAATACGAGAAATATCGAAATTCCACAAGTTGAGAAAAATAAAAATACATGCCAAAATCCAGATACGAGTATAAATACGAAATACGGGAAATGAGGGTGATAACTCTACCCACCTTAAAAGAATTTCGTCATCGAAATTTAATCAAGGAGCTAGAAATTGTCACGACAAGCTACACTAAGCACAAGCAAGTTACACTAAGCAGTTCAATCATACAATCATACAATACAAGCAAGGAAGGGAAAACGTAAGGCATAAGAAAGACATTATACCTCACGAGTCAAACAGGTAGGGATATCGCGATCGGATGTCGTCCTCACGCTCCCACGTTGACTCACCTAGAGAGTGATGACCCCAAGCAACACAGACTAATTTAATAGTCTTGTTCTTGAGTGTCTTCTCCCTCCGGTCCAATATAGACACGGGCCTCTCCTCATACGAAAGGTTGGTACCAACAACCAATTTCGAATGGTCTAGGATGTGGCTCAGGTCCAGAATATACCGTCGTAATTGGGACACATGGAATACATCATGCACCTCACTTAGCGACGGCGGAAGAGCGAGACGATAGGATACATCTCCTACTCGCTCTAGAATATCGAACGACCCTATATACCTAGGACTAAGCTTTTCCCGCACGCCGAAGCGAATGACGCCACAGTTAGGCAAGATCCTAAGGAATACATGGTCGCCGACAGCAAATTCTAAGGGACGCCGATGACCATCGGCCCAATGGCACTGGCGGTCCTGGGCAACTCGGAGGTGATCTATGACCTTCCTGACCACTTCAACCGTCTGGGAAATCAATTCGGGTCCGAGCATCTGTCTCTCTCCGACATCGTCCTATGCTAGCGGGGATCTGCACTTCCTGCCATAAAGAGCCTCGAAGGGTACCATCTGGATACTGGCCTGATAACTGTTGTTGTACGAGAATTCCACCAGGTGCAGATGATTCTCCCATGAACCACCGAAGTCAAGGGTACAGGATCTCAACATATCTTCAAGGGTCTGGATTGTGCGTTCTGACTGACCATCCGTCTGCGGGTGATAAGCTAAGCTGAATTGAAGACGAGTCCCCAAACTCTTCTGCAAGCTGCGCTAAAAGTGTGATGTGAATCTTGAATCCCTGTCCGAGGTGATGCTGACTGGCACACCGTAAAGCCTGACGATCTGCCTGAGATACATCTCTGCTAACTGCGTCGTCGACTGTCCAACTCTGAATGGAAGAAAGTATGCCACCTTGGTAAGCCTGTCAACTATAACCCAAATAGCATCTCGACCAGCTGGAGATCTGGGCAATCCAGTCACAAAATCTATGGTTATATGTTCCCATTTCCATTCTGGGATCGGTAAGGGTTGAAAAAGTCCAGCGGGCCTCTGATGTTCAGCTTTAACCTGTTGGCAAACCAAACACCGAGAGACAAACTGGGCTATCTCCCTCTTCATGCCATTCTACCAGAAATGTTGACGAATATCACGGTACATCTTCGTGCCACCAGGATGAATAGAATACTGCGAACTGTGGGCTTCTGCCATAACTTCCTGTCTGATATCTCCACTGGGTACACAAAGACGAGTGCCATGCCGAAGTGTACCGTCTTCATGGATACATAACTCTAGCCTTCTTCCTGATTCACACTCTGCTCTGAGTCGCTGGATCTTGGAATCTGTTGACTGCGCCACCCGGATTCTCTCAACTATACTGGACTGAACCTATAGGCTGGCCATCAATGCCACGCTGGTTGGAAGAACCACTTCAATTCCCATCTTTTGAAGATCTGCCAATAATTCTAGTTGCGCCGTCAGGAAATAAACTTCGGCTCTCCTGCTCAATGCATCTGCTACAACGTTGGCCTTCCCGGGATGATACTGTAAATTCACATCATAGTCTACCAGTAGCTCGAGCCATCTTCTCTGCCGCATATTAAGGTCCTTCTGGGTGAAAACATACTTCAGGCTCTTATGATCAGTAAAGATCTCCACTCTATCTCCGCACAAGTAGTGCCTCCACAACTTCAAGGCAAACACTACCGCCGCCAATTCCAAGTCGTAGGTCGGGTAATTATTCTCATGATCACGTAGTTAACGTGACGCATAAGATATTTGTAACGTCCCAGTCCCAAAATACGTAGGACTAGGAACGTAGTCATGCCAGCTGTATTTATACGAGTATACTCCAATATATGGAAGCCTCGTATAAATACATAAGCTGTAAAATGCAGTAGAATCATAACTAATCTTATCCACACAGAATAAATGAATAAAAGATCATATAATGAGAATAAATTTGTCTTGATACAATATGTTGGGCGGAGATAAATCTACTACCAACAAAATAAGGAAATAAAATACATGGAAAATGAAATGAGTGGCGAGCGAAGCGAAGACGATCCAAATGCAATCATCCTCGAAGGAATGGCGATGGACACGGCTAGAGCTAAAGCACCTGCGAAAGACAATAGCACACACCTGGCAAGAAAACCAGGTCCTCAGAGGGACGTAACAAGACACATAATAGCATGCCATATAAACTGAATAAATATTGCTCAAATAAATAATTCAATCGAATTTATAACATGGTCCAATATGCACCTACTGAACGAGCGTACCATCTCCCCAACCAAACAAGGACAGGAGATGGTAAACTAATTCACGGCGACGTATCTTTCCATGCCATAAATCCAATATGGTATCCGGACCCCAACAAGGTTCAATATCTTCTCATCGAAGTAGTAAGTCACACCTACAACCAAACAAGGACAAGATGTGACAAACTAATCCGCGACAAGTTATTGTTCCAAGCCACGGTCAGATACAAGTACCCAAACCAAAGGTACTCGTACCTAACGGATAAGGGTAGCCTAACCGTTCTAAGTGAATGCAGTTTAAGAACAGTTCATGGTCGCATGACTACCTAGTCAAGTCGAGAAATTAACAATACAGTACCTCAGTAGCAAGTCACAACACCATATGCTATTCCTCAGTATCGAGCGAGTCTATATCATACAGTCTACCTATCGTTCCTCAGTAGCGAGCGAGTCTACGATAGATAGGGTGGTAGTCAACTTCCAATCATGTTCTTCTCGCCCAATGCTAACTCTATAACCGATAAGTCAAACTAGCATGTAACCTCTATTAGCGGTTATTCCTATCGCACGGCTTGTACGTACTGGTGGCTAGCCAATCACGTACTTCCATGTTCTATATGCGACACACAACCTCGTGTTACAACGTGTCAAGGCCAATGAATGCAACACACAAGGTGGTCCCTTAAATATAGGTTTAATGTGAGAAAATAATACACAGCAGAAAATATAATGAACAGTAAGTTCTAACAGTTATGCCATGTATTACAGTTTATTTTGCATAAGAAAATAATGAACATGCATGAAATATGAGCTAAAATAATTAAACAGCAAATGGCAAGGTGTCTTGCCTGGTAGAGCGCCTGGTGTGCTGCGATCATCAATGTGGCATGAACTTCGACTTCGGTACAAAAACTATGCAAGGTGATCTCTGTTAGTGGCATGGACCATGTCATTGAGTCTAGAATAGTCAAATTGGCTAGGGACGATATAAGGAAGTTCGAGATTGCACGAAGATATGGAACAATTGGGATAGTCATGATCAAGATTGATAAGCAAGAGATTATTGTATATATAAATATTTTAGAAAAATATTTATGATAATAGAAAACTATATTCAAAAAAAATTTAGATAAATACTTTTTAAGTCCTAAAGATTTGTTTAGGCTAAAAACATAAATTTTGCTAAACCATAGTTTTGGTGTCAAAAAGCCATATTTAAAATACCATAAAATTATATTTTAAAACTTTAAGGTTAATCTAAATATTTTATAACAATATAGTTTTTAAGTTAAAACTATATACCATAGTAATATAATAAATTAAAATATACACTATTGGTATATATTAGTGAAACCAATGAGATTAGCAACAATAATAACAAAATAGTTTTACGAAATAATAATAATAGTAATAATAATAATAATAATAATAATAATAACAGTAAATAATATAACCTAATAATAAAAGTAAATAATCTTTATAATAATAATAATAATAATAAAAAAAAAAAAACTAGTAATAATAATAATAATAATAATATCAATGAAATTAATTCACTCAACTGCTATACTGTCATCAGAAGATAATAATAACAATTAATAATAACATGATAATAATAATAATAGTAATAATAATTATAATCAAATAATAAAAACCCATCTCCTCGTAAGGAGAACTCAAAACTTAGCAACCCAAAAAAAAGTAAAATAAGAACATAAACTCTTTCAGCACTTACTGTGCAAAAAAAATAAGAGAACAAAAGTGGGAGAGAGAGAGAAGGGCTTGAGAGAGTGAGGAACGGGAGGAGAGAGGCGAACGAGAGGGGCGGCGAGCGGCGGACGCGGTCGCGCCATCCACGGCTAGGCGTGGACAGCTTCGGGAGGTGAGGAGGAGAGGATGGGGGTTTAGGGGTGGAGCGCTCGTCGGAGATGGGTTTGACATCGGGAGAGGGGGCGGAGCTCACGGCGGCGAAGGCTGCTCGCGGAGGCGGCAGTTAGGGCTGGGGGTTTTTGGAGAACGAGGGTGGCGAGGGTTCAGGCGGAGGAGCGACAAGGTGGCGGCTAGGGTTCTGACGGCGGACGGGGCTGAGTCCGGCGCTGCGTGCGGCGAAGAAGGGTTTGCTCGGCCTGGGGTCGACAGGACGCGGCGGGGAGAGATCTGGGCGGAGGCTGGTGGAAGAATGGGGTCGAGGCGGAGCTCCTCCTCTCCAGCGGCGGAGATGAGCGGCGGGTCGCGGCTACGCGGGGGCGGCGCTCGTCTTCAGGTGAGGTTAGGGTTAGGGTTTTCTTCTTCTTTGTTTTTCTGGTGTTGGGGTGTATTTTGGGTGGCGGCCAACCGGTGATGGCCGGGGTGGCGATAGTGTTTGGTGATGCTGGTGGCGGCAGGTTGTCGAGGTTTGGCCAGATTTGGCGGTGGTGGTTGTTTGGCGTGGGCGATGTACTTGGCTGTGGTGGTGGTGGCGACATCGTGGTGATGGTGGCGATGCGGCCGCTGGTGGCAGTGGCGACCAGGGAATAGGGTTACGACGGCACCGAAGGGGGTTCGGTCGGAACTGGCGGGGGTTGTGTTTGGTGTTCTGCGGGTTGGGGGTCGATGTTGGTAGGGTGGTGTACTGGTGTTTGTGGTCGCGGCGTACGAACGAGGTGGCTGGAGAGGGAGGAAAGGTGCTGTGGCGGTCGTTAGAACAGGTATTAGGGTTAGGATTTGGATTCAACTGTGTCGGGTTATCGACACGAGAGGGATGAATAATGTATATGTAAATAATATTGGAATAAGATATTGAGAAGACACCCGGGGTCGGACCCGAGGCCGTCACGGCTGACACGGGAGATGTTGGACACAGACACGAGGCACTCACTTTGTGGTAAAAATTTGTGGAGAAATAATGGATGATGGAAATTGGAGGAGTACCTGCCTATTTATAGGATGTGCGAATTCCCAATTTGGATAGGATTAGGAATAGATTTAAAACCCCAAATTAGATAATTTCTAATTTAATTTAAAGCAATCAAATCCAAATCCAAATCCAAATCCAAATTTAATTTCAAATCAAATTTCAAATTAATTTTTCAATTTAAATCAAATTAAATATCTTGGTTTAAAATCAATGGACTAAATCAAATTTCAAATATTAACTTTTTAAATAAATCCATAGATTCAAATCATGATTTAAATGGCCAAAATAACTTCCAAATATATTTTTCAAAATACCAATAATAATAATTTCGAAAATCATAAATATTTTTAAATACCTTTTTAAATAATAAAATATTAATATTAATAAATCTAGAAAATTATATTTTTATTTAAAATAAACTAATAAACAATTACGAAATATATGTATGCAAAAATATTCTTTACATAATTAGACTTTTTCTAGTATACAAAATATTATTTATTATTAATAACTTTTTAGAAACAAAAGGCTTTTTATAGCAAGAATAATAATTTATATAATTTTGAAAGTGTATATTAAAATAGAAAAGAAAAATGTTTTTATAATATATGTACGCTCGCACATATTCGCACTCGTCGAGCAAAAATAAGGTTTCGTGCGCGACGTAAAATACGACTACGCGACGTACACTAAAAATTTTTAAATCCGTACAAATATTAATAAAATAATTAGTAGAAATTTAGGGGTTTTACAATATTACCT
The DNA here is from genome assembly GCA_029216955.1 of Iris pallida. NCBI lineage: Eukaryota > Viridiplantae > Streptophyta > Magnoliopsida > Asparagales > Iridaceae > Iris > Iris pallida. Next base: position 24,622,250 of record JANAVB010028000.1, on the reverse strand, counting down.
TCCCATGATGCATCAAGACACACCCCAATCCTCTGCCTGAAGCGTCACAATAAACTGTGAATCCTCCGGTCCCATCTCGAAGGGTGAGAATGGGAGCCGTTATCAAACCTCGCTTCAACTTCTCAAATGATTCCTAACACTCTATTGTCCAAACAAACGGCACATCCTTGTGGGTCAACTGGGTCATCGGCGCTGAAATCCTTGCAAAATCTGTAACGAACCGCCGGTAGTAGCCGGCCAATCCAAGGAAGTTGCGAACCTCTGCCACTGAGCTGGGTACCGGCCATGACTCGATAGCCACAATCTTCTGGGGATCCACTTCCACTCCACCTCGGGTAATGATGTGACCCAAGTACGATATACGATCGAGCCAGAACTCGCATTTACTGAACTTGGCGTACAACTGATGCTCCCTAAGCGTCTGGAGGACGACTCTGAGATGCTGCTCATGTTCTGCTTCACTCTTGTTGTAGACCAGGATGTCATCTAGGAACACGATCACAAATTGATCCAAGTAAGGCATGAAAATGCGATTCATGAGGTCCATGAATACGGCCGACGCATTGGTCGCTCCAAAGGGCATAACAAGGAACTCCCAATGTCCATACCTCGATCTGAATGCTGTCTTCGGGATGTCCTGCTCTCTGACTCTGATCTGGTGGTAACCTGAGCGTAAGTTAATCTTCGAAAACACTGAAGCCCCTCTGAGCTGATCAAACAAGTCATCTATCCTCGGAAGAGGGTATCTGTTCTTGATTGTCACCGAATTCAAGGTACGATAATCAACACATAGCCTGGACGTACCATCCTTCTTTTTTACAAGAAGCATCGGGGCTCCCCAAGGCGATCCACTTGCACGGATGAATCCCTTGGTCCTCAGTTCTTCAATCATCTTGTATAAAATCTCCAACTCTGAAGGCGCCATCCTGTAGACTCACTCTGATACTGGTGCTGTCCCGGGAATCAAGTCTATAGTGAACTCAATTTCCCGCTCTGGCGGCATCCCTGGAAGCTCCTCTGGAATGACATCTGGAAACTCTTCAACTATCCGAGGTAACTGCACTGCTGCTACTGCCATCCGCAATGCTGGGGAAGATGGCTCCACTGCGACTCTGGAAAACAAAAACTCTGGCTCGTTGGGGATACTAAAGACAACTCTGCCAATATGGCAGTCTATCCTAGCATACTGGTTCCTCAACCAATCCATGCCTAGGACTACATCATAGTCTGCCATAGGAAACTCTATGAATCTAGCGGGGAACTCCCTACCGCTAACTACGATCCGACACGAGGAAAACACTCGATCTACTCCTACAAGGCCATTACCAGTAAGTATATTGAGCCTCACTGATAATGACTCGGGCTCCAATCCTATCCGTGTCGCGAATCGTGCAGACATGAATGAATGCGATGCACCAGAATCAAATAATACAGACGCGGGAGAGGAGTTGACGAGAATAGTACCTGCCACAACCTCACCTGGTGCAACTTCTTCTTCTATATCCATCATCATGGCCTGACCTTGTCCTCTGGCTGCTGTTCCCCTCTGCTGGAAACCTCTCTGCCTATTATGGGTCTGAGCTTGGGCTTGTGCATACTGCTGGAGGTGTTGTTACTGGAATACCTGAGACTGAGGCGGCAAGGGCCTCGAAGACTGATACTGCTACTGCTGAACTGGTGCTGGGGCCGGTCCTCTCACCGAAGAGCTAGAAGGGTTGGATGCTGATGAACCACCCCTATTCGAGCAAGCCCCTATCCTTTGGTATGTCGCTCCACAAGCCAGGCACAATCCCTGTGCCCTGCGACAGTCTGCCACCACATGCCCTGGCTTCCCGCAATAAGAACATCCTATCGTGGAAGTCTGCTTCTGCTTCGGCTGTTGCGGGTACGTCGGGGTCGAATGCTGAACCGACGTTACTGAGGCCGCCCGCCTCGGAGTTCCAATGGTCAATCCTCTAGCTGCCGGGGTTGGAGCTGATGATTGGTGCATCTGACTGTGGGACCACTTCCTACCTCCGGTCCTATCCACGATCCTCTGGGAGGTGTACTCATGCCTTCTGGCTGCTCTCAAGACTGCATCGAACGTCTGGTGCTCGAACTGCTCAACCGCCAACAAGATTTCCAAATACAGCCCCTGCTGGAATCGTTGGGCCCTATCAAACTCGGTCGCCACCAAGGTGGGGGCAAACCTACTGAGTCTAGAAAACTCTGATGCATAACTGTCGACTGTTCTGCCTCCTTGCTTCAAGTTGGTAAATCTGGTCTGTAGGTCGTACCGGGCCACAGCATCGAAATACTTCGTCTGGAATCTCTCTCTAAACACTGCCCAAGCAATGGGTGCCACTAATCCCATGGCTTGCGCCACCCACCAACTGCGAGCCAAGTCCAACAACTGCAGGCATACCACCGCCACCTTCTCATTCTTGGGTGTCCTAGTTGCTTCCAGAATCACCTCGGTATCCTGAAGCCATGCATCCGCGGCAATCGCATCCTCGCTGCCGTCGAAGAAAGGAGGGTTCAATCGCTTGAAGCTGTTCGCCGCCTGGTTCCCTGGATGTCCGCCTCGGGTCAAGGCATCTTGAACTGTCTGGTGTAGGGTGTCACTTCTACGATCCTGGGAAGCTATCAAGGTTCTGACGAGGCCTACTAAGGTACCATCATCTGGCTCTGCGGGCTGGACGGGCCGAACTGGTGACTCTCCTCCAGTAGGTATCACTCTGGAGGCGACTCCGGAATGCTGGGCTTGATCTCCAGGTTGCTGCTGGCCCACGGAAGGTGCTCCTCCTTGCTGATCGGCAGGGTCAGGTACAGTGCCGCTGAAAAAGACGACACAGAGAAACAATAAGGAAGGACCAGGACAGATCAACGGTACAAGCATGTAATCAGGGTAAGAATTTTAGGGATTTCAAAATACGGGCGGAGATCAAGGACGAATACTGATTGAGACATCTATTCGGTAAACCCAAAACATTTCTTAATTGACAAGACCTGCATGGACGACCACTTAAACCGTGTCACGCCCCAGAACCAGAATACTGGAGAGCGGGGGCAGACACAGCCAGCTACGTATATTGAAATGGAAACCACCTCGATATACGGTCACGGCTGTCTAGGAATATGAGGGTTTACTACAAGCCAACAGTCTCTTATGGTCATGAACAAGCCTAATGTCTCAATCACAAGCAAGTAAGTAAGGTCGCAAGATATATGATCATTAAATATACAATAATAAGGCGTCGCAAATATCACATATTCAGCTGATCATGAAGCTAGTCATTATAAAATGTTAGGACTAGCAAGAGTTTAGTCGTACATGATCAACCCTAGGATTTATTAATCATATTTACAGCCCGTAGGAAGACAGTAAGTAAAGTGCATCGAGCTAACAGGTGCTCGTCGGCTAAATGCCTCAAAAGAATAGTTTTACAATAGAGTGAGCGAAACAAAATAGAAAACCCACTCGTAGCCCGGGTTCCTTCTAGTCGCCACCATCGGGCTGGAAGCTTGGTAGATCCTCGGGAGCTGCTCCGAAATCTGGCCACACAAAACTAGCTGGGTCAACCCCAGAAAGAGCAAGTGCCACAAGGGGGCCACGAAATAAGAACAAAAGCCAGCAATCAGCACAAGAAAAAAATATAATATTAAAACTAAAATTATGAAAATATGTCAGGATGATATACGACGAGATAACCATGGAACTATTCCGATAGCCAGGTTACAACCCGTAAACCAAATAAGGACCGGGGTTGTAACCCTTCATCTGAACAGAGCTTGGTTTCCCACCATTTATCGACGAGATAATAATACAAAAAATCAAGACAGGGAGAAATCTTGTACTGAATCAAGACATTGCTAGACTGGTTATACCTCATTCAATCAATCACGGCCAAGCAGATACTACGGCTTACTACTTTAACTAACTAGGGTTATCATAGGCCTAATTACTAACAAGATGCAGTGAGATTGTTCCACAGCCACAAGCCCTGCAGACCATCCAGGTTACCCAGGTCGAAAATTAGGGGTTGAATTCAGGTGGGTACATCGTCCGGGAGACAAATGTACCCTTAGGTGACTTAGAGGGTGCAACAAGCGACGGTGTGCTGGAAATGTGCCCTACTCGACGGCAGGCTACAGATCCCAAGAGCGCCCAGGTAACGGGATTGCCTGTAGCTGTGTCATCTCTTCATGACTACTGTGTTATTCTAGTTATTAACCTCAATCCATTTTAGTAGGTACTCCTGACCGTGGTACTCAGGAGTCCCATCCTAGACATGATGCAAGACAGGACAAGTGGATTTAACAAGCAAGCAAGAAAGTACTACCCACGGTGTTATGGCCAGTCAAGTTAAGTTATCAAGATAAATTATGTCAGGGTACTTGTCAGATGTGTGCCACGACGGGCCACTATCATGTCAGGTTGGTCATGTCAGGAGTGCACCACTACGGGTCATTGTCGTATTATGCTAGTTCCTTGTTATACCATGCCGTGTACAATAGTCATTCCAAACATATTAAGTAAAATCAAGTTTATGACAAAAGGGGTCAGGGGAGCAGCGTACGTAAAAGACACGCACGCTACAGAGCAGCGTAGGTGAAAAGTCACGCACGCTTCAGAGAGCAGCGTAGGTGAAAAGTCACGCACGCTATAGAGAGCAGCATGGGTGAAAGGTCACGCACGCTGAGAGAGCAGCGTAGGCAAAAAGTCACGGACGCTACAGAGAGCAGCGTAGGTGAAAAGTCACGTACGCTACAGAGAGCAGCGTAGGCAAAAAGTCACGCACGCTACAGAGAGCAGCGTGGATGAAAAGTCACCCACGCTACAGAGAGCAGCGTGGGTGAAAAGTCATGCACGCTGAGAGAGCAGCGTAGGCGAAAAGTCACGCACGCTACAGAGAGCAGCGTGGGTGAAAGTCACGGACGCTGAGAGAGCAGCGTAGGTAAAAAGTCATGCATGCTACAGAGAGCAGCGTAGGTGAAAAGTCACGTACGCTACAGAGAGCAGCGTAGATGAAAAGTCATGCACGCTCAAGGAGACACGCTTCCAACAGGAAGCGTACCCAAGTCTGCGTACGCACGCTAAAGAGCGCGTACAGCTCAGTGTGCATAAGCTAAACAGCTCTGCACACTGCTCACTGTCTTCTCCAAATAGCAAGAACACCATAGTTGAACTCAAGGCTACACAGCATCATAACTTGGCCATCCGAACTCCAAATCCAGATTTCCAAAGTTCCAATTTAGGTGGAATTGAATGCTCTTCCACATGGAAACATCAAAACTCATAGAAAACCAACTAAAATAGATCAAAACATGCAAAAATTCGAAAATAGGAAGACTTAGATCTAGAATAATGGAGACTCCAAATCACAAAATGCCAAGAACTAATGTTGATCACCATATCCTAATCTAGCAAAAGGACAAATAAAAGAGGGTTCTCATGTAGTGGCAAGATGCACTTGCCTAGGGTTGGGAGAGTTGTGGAGAGAAGGAGAAGAAGAAGAAGAAGAAGGAAATAAATGGTAGTTATGAGGAGAGAGAAAATATTGGTGGAGTTATAAAGAGGGGGAGTTGTGGTGTATTGAAGGTGGAGTGTAGGTTAAGGTGTGCCAATGCATAATAAACCAAATCAAACCAACCCAATCCAAACCAATTAAAACCGAACCATGACAAAAACCCAAAATACGAGAAATACCGAAATTCCACAAGTTGAGAAAAATAAAAATACATGCCAAAATCCAGATACGAGTATAAATACGAAATACGGGAAATACGGGAAATGAGGGTGACACATCCCCTACACCATTTGTTACAACAACGACGGTGTATCACGAACACAGTATCAAACAACACATATACACACAATCACGACATGTTTGAAACACAATCTCATCAATCAACACAGATTTATGAAAATTTGTAACAATAATGTCAAACATAATGGTCCACATAAGAATAATGTTTGTATAACCACATAAAAGACCCAACAATGGGCCATCACACAACAATATATATGTCAACTACGGCTGATCAGGAGGAGCATCACTGCTCCTGGAAAGAAGATAAGCATACTGCTCCGGTGTAAGAACCACCGACGACGATGAAGGAGGAGGCAATGCAACCGCTGGAGAAGGAGGCAGTGTAACCCCTGGAGATGGGTGCGTCCGCGTCTCCTCTAGGGCTCGCAGTCTGGCGCTGCATTGCTCCATGCAAGCCGCTATCCAAGTAACGGTGTCGTGAATGGACTTCTGTGTCCCCAGTACTTGCTGTACGGTGCGCTCGAGCTCGTCAAAGCGTGCGGTAACCGATGCAGCGTCCTCTTGCGCCTGAGGCCCTTGCTGCTCAGCAATCCTCCTCATCATATCGTCGTACAGCTCAGCAATCTGGCGGACAATGGTCTCCTCGACTCGTGACGACTCGACCTGTGATGGCTATGAATGCGCACTGGAAGAGGGAGCCCTGGATGCCTGTGTTGCAACAAGTGCGCCGTAGGACCCCGTACCTAGTACGTACCCCTCTGAAGACCACCAACAGCGGTCTTCCAGAGGTCTTCCTCTGACTGAGGCGGAGAGGGTTGCGATGTACCAACCCCTCCCTCTGCCTGTGCACTGGCACTCGCACGCTCATCACGTAGCCTAACATACTCTTTCTTGAAATCATTGTTGACACAAAGTCACAGTCAACCAAATATTGACTACATTGACTAAATAATATTTGTATTAATTCAATACGACACACGACGACTGCATTTAGTTCAAGACAGATGACAGCTCAGTCTCCGGCTCTCAGTGTGTTCTGGAGTCTGTATTTTATAATTTCATTGAGTCTAGACTTGTGTACTCTGAGTCATGCTGAGCTCTTGGAACTTAGTCTATAACCTACCCAAAATCCCTAGCTCCACTAAACCAAACACTGCCCAAAAAGCCCCTTTGAACCACTCTGTGCTCTGGAGACAGAGTTCGGGCCGAACTCTGCCTCCACACAGAGTTCGGGCCGAACTCTGTCCCCTAGAAATCAGGAACCCTAATTTTAGGGTTAGCTGGTTGCTAGTTGTCCAATGGCCAAATTTTTGAATTTTCCTACCCGAATTCTGGCCGAATTCTGCCTATAAAAACACTATAAATAGGGCATGAATTCTCTCATTTCAATTCATCCAATCTTCTCTTCTCTTCTCTCTTATAAGCTCAATAAGCCATACCCTTCCCATCTACTAGCCACAAGCCTCCTAAGTCTCGAGTGCTCAGCATCTCTCAGTTAGGATTCTTGTGCAAGAGTCGAAGAAGTCGCTTGGACAATTCCAAGCAAATCGCCACTGCGATCCTCCGTTAGAAGTTGACGTGCTCTTCTGAAGAAAAGGCACGGGTTGTAAACTACTATTTCACAAATAGTGGATTTAATCCTGAGCTAGAGTTCTCAGGCCTGGACTAGTCCTCCACGAGGAAAACCAGGTTAAAATCGCTGTGTTTGCGTATGCTCTTCTGCTCTTCATTTATTTTCCGCACTTTACTCTGATTATTTATTGTTGGTGAAAGAGTTATTTTTAATTGGCTATTTTTCTATATAAACTCTATTCACCCCCCTCTAGAGTTGCCAAACTGTTCTTTAATTGGTATCAGAGCTCTGTTCTCTTTACAAGGACTAACATCCTAAGAGCTGATCCATGGCAACCACACAATCCTTGATTTCCAATCATGGTGAAGGTCAGTCCACTCATAGGCCTCCCCTATTTGATGGGACTAACTACACATATTGGAAAACAAGGATGAGCTTCTATCTTAAGTCTCTAGACTTTGACCTGTGGACTGTCGTCACTGACGGTTACAAAAAGCCCGCCAGAATAGTTGTCGATGGTGACCTCATTGAGAAACCACACGACAAATATTCTGTCGAGGAGAAGAAACAGGCAAGTCTAGATGCTAGGGCTATTAATGCTTTATTCTGTGCTATAGACAGGAATGAGTTCAACAGGGTCTCTACATGCACCACTGCTCATGAAGTATAGAGACTTCTAGAAGTGACGCATGAAGGAACCACACAGGTCAAGGAATCCAAAATAAGCCGTCTCACTCAAGAATACAAAGCTTTCAAGATGAAGCCAAGTGAGATGATCACTCAAATGTTTACAAGATTCCTCGACATCATCAATCCTCTATCCTCGCTTGGAAAGCAGTACTCAAACCATGAGAAGATTCGTAAGCTGCTCAGAGGGCTACCAAAGATTTGGAATCCTAAGGTGACAGCCATCATAGAAGGAAACGATCTCACAACAATGTCAATGGAGACCTTGATGGGTAAGCTTATGACTCACGAGCTTGACCTCAAGGACTTCGAAGAGCCTGCTCCGAAGACCAGGGAGATCGCACTCAAAGCTCATCAACGAAGAGCTAATCATGATGAGACCGAAGAAGATAATTCGGTTGATGAAGACCAAGCTCTCATGGTTCGCAACTTCAGGAAATTCCTTCGCTTCAATCGAAGGAAGAAGGAATCTCAAGAAGACGATGAAGAAGAACCAACTTGTTACGGTTGCAAGAAAACTGGACATGTCCAAAAAGACTGCCCATTCCTGAAGAAGAGCAACCGCGGCGATGCTTTCACTGATTTACTCGATGATCATAAAAAGGTCATCGGTAAATATAAACATGCCAAGGACAAAATCAAAAGTCTAGAAGATGAGATACAAAGAATTTCTTTACTTCTTGATAATGTTAGAAACACATCACCCACTAATGACACTGATGAAGTATCCAAGCTTAAATTAAGCTTACATGATGCTGAAGCACGTATTGAGCAACAAACTCAAGAAATCACTACTCTCAACACGTTGCTTGCTGAAGAAAAGAGTAGACACAAGATTTCCATGACTAAGATTTATGGCTTAAATATTAAGGTTGATGAACTGCAACCTGTTTCTAAAAGATTAGAAACCAAATTGGGTAAACAGGTTGTTCAACCTCAAACCCAATCACATGGGCACAACACCACTCATGCTAGTCAACCACGTCATTCTCATGCAGCACATAACCATGCATTTATATACACAAACCTTCATAAACCACGTGCACGTAAGAACAATTCTCACTCAGTACACACTCATCATGCACAAAGACACAATCAACATCACTCCACATATAAAAATCATCATGCCATGCCATATAGACAAAATCATCATGCAATGCCATATAGACAAGGTTCTCATATACCATATAGACAAAATCATCATGTCATGCAATATAGACAAAATCATCATGCCATGCCATCTAGACAATATCAGCATGTCACACATCATAGACAATACCATCATTCTATGCCTCATAGACACCATCAACATGCCACTTATTCCATGCATAATTATCTTCACCATGCTAACTCTTCACATCATGTCCATCCTCATCCTGTTGCTTACAGATATTATTCTCATGCTCCTAGTATAAATAAGAATGCTATCTGTACTTATTGTGGATCACATGGACACATCTCACCACAGTACAGAGTTAGAAGACTTGTAGATAAAAAGATATATGCTTGGTTTCCAAAGACTAACTTTTCAGGACCCTCAAGAACTCGGGTACCAAAGGTCACATCTACTCTTGATGTAGGTGGACCTTCCCTCCTCAACTGAAAGTAAGTAGATTCTCGATAGTGGATGCTCGCGACATATGACGGGAGACGCAAATCTTTTTGCATCACTATCGATGAAGAGAGAAGGATACGTATCCTTCGGTAACAATCTCAAAGGGCACATTATAGGTAATGGTGTCATTGGTCATCCTCCTTCTCCTGTAATAAAGGATGTCTGCCTAGTGACCGAGTTAAAGCATAACCTGCTCAGCATTAGTCATCTTGCTGATCATGGATATGATATTAACTTTGGACAAAACAGTTGCTACATCTATGATAGGTCAACAGGAGACATTGCTTTTGAAGGAAAAAGAGAGGACAACATCTATATTTTCTATCTTTCTATAAAAACTAACAATGAAGGTAGATATCTATATGCCCACAAAGACGAACGACTACTTTGGCACCAGCATCTTGGTCATGCCAACATGGATGCTATATCCAAGCTTTCTACCAAGAAGCTAGTGAGAGGATTGCCTGACATCACATTCAAAAAGGACACGGTATGTGCCGAATGTGAACTAAACAAGGCAACTAAATCCTCGTTTTATTCCATCAACTCTGTAAGTACTACTAGACCCTTGCAATTACTTCATATTGATTTATTTGGTCCTAGTAGAATAGCTAGTCTTGGCGGCAAACTTTATGCATTTGTTATTGTTGATAATTTTTCGAGATTTACTTGGGTTTTCTTTCTCGCTAATAAGAGCGATGCTATTTCTGCTTTCAAAATTTTTGTAAAGAAAGTTCAAAACGAAAAAGGCTACATGATTACTCGAATCTGAAGTGATCATGGAGGCGAATTTGTAAATTATGATTTTGAAAGTTTTTGTAATACAAATGGCTTTGATCATGAATTTTTTTGTCCTAGAACTCCTCAACAAAATGGTGTTGTGGAGCGGAAGAATAGAACTCTCGGCAATATGGCCAGAGTCATGTTGAATAAATTTTTACTTCCGAAATATTTTTGGGCAGAAGCTGTTAGTACAGCATGCCACATTTTGAATAGGGTGCTGATTCGTCCCATTACGAAGAAAACACCCTATGAGCTTTGGTTTGGGAGAACCCCCAATGTTTCTTATTTTAAAGTTTTTGGTTGTAGATGTTTTATCCTTAACACCAAAGACAACTTAGGCAAATTTGATGCCAAAGCTGACGATGGTATCTTTCTTGGTTATGCTGCCAAGAGTAAGGGATATAGAGTTTTTAATAAACGCTCACTTATTGTGGAAGAGTCAACAAATGTGACCTTTGATGAAGACAACAGTGCAGCAAGTACTCTTGATGATGACGTTGAGCCATCAACTTCTACTCCAATGAATACTTCAACCGAAACTAATTCTCTGGAGGGTTTGCCTAAGAAATTCTCTTTCAAACCTTCTCATCCAGAAAATTTAGTTATAGGAGAAGTTTCACGTGGAGTAACTACTAGATCATCACTAAGAGACTCCGTTGCTAGCACTGCCTTCATTTCACAAGTAGAGCCTAAAAACATTTCTAAAGCTTTTAATGATGAATTTTGGATTTCTGCTATGCAAGAAGAACTCAACCAATTTGAGAGAAGCCAAGTATGGGAACTCGTTCCTAGACCGGTTAATCACTCGATAATTGGTACTAAATGGGTTTTTAGAAACAAAGTAAATGAAGATGGTTCAGTCACACGTAACAAAGCTCGTCTAGTAGCTCAAGGATACAACCAAGAGGAAGGTATCGACTACGATGAGACGTATGCTCCTGTTGCTAGACTAGAATCCATTCGGATGCTTTGTGCTTTTGCTAATTTTCAAAACTTTAAATTATTTCAAATGGATGTGAAAAGTGCTTTCCTGAATGGTTTTATTAAGGAGGAAGTTTATGTGAAACAACCTCCTGGCTTTGAAAATCACAAATTTCCCGACCACGTGTTCAAGCTAAAGAAAGCACTTTATGACCTCAAACAAGCCCCCAGAGCTTTGTATGAAAGGCTAAGTAGCTTCTTACTTGAGAAAGGTTTTTTTAAAGGGAAAATTGACACTACACTGTTTATAAAATCTTTTAAAGACACTATTATGTTGATTCAAATTTATGTTGATGATATCATTTTTGGTTCTACTGATGAAACCCTCTGTCAAGAATTTGCCAAGTGTATGCAGACAGAATTTGAGATGAGCATGATGGGCGAGCTCAACTATTTTTTTGGTCTGCAAGTGAAACAAATGGCTAATGGAACTTTCATCTGTCAATCGAAGTATACCAAGGACATGCTGAAGAAGTTCGATCTTGACAACATCAAACCAATCAGCACTCCAATGGCTACTTCAACCAAACTCAAACCAGATGAGAGCGGCAAACCCGTTGATCAACGTAAGTATCGAGGTATGATAGGCAGCTTACTTTATTTAACTGCTAGTCGCCCCGATATCATGTTTAGTATTTGCCTATGTGCTAGATATCAAGCAAATCCTAAGGAATCTCACATGACCGCGGTTAAGCGTATCTTTCGATACCTTAAGGGTACGGTTACAGTAGGCCTATGGTATCCCAAGTCAACATCATTTGACCTCATCGGTTACTCTGATGCTGACTTTGCTGGATGCAAGGTCGACCGTAAAAGTACGAGCGGCACGTGTCATTTATTAGGAAAGGCTTTAGTCTCATGGTTTAGCAAGAAGCAGAACTCTGTCGCACTATCCACAACAGAAGCTGAATACATAGCAGCTGGGCGTTGTTGTGCACAAATTCTGTGGATGAAGCAAACCCTTGAAGACTATAAGTTATCTTTCATGCACATTCCTATATTCTGTGATAATACTAGTGCCATCAATTTGACTAAGAACCCTGTCTGCCACTCACGCACTAAACACATTGAGATCAGATACCACTTTTTGCGTGATCATCAGCAAAATGGCACGATTAACTTAGAATTTATTGACACTGATCATCAGCTAGCAGATTTCTTTACTAAGCCATTATCCGAAGAGTGCTTCAATTATCTTTGTCGTGAACTCGAAATTTTGGATGAAGCAGTTATAAGTTGAGACTTACTTGCGTAAATGTCGAGTATATTTTGATTCTTTTATGACAAATTTATTATGGGTACAAGCCGAAAGGGTCCTTCTGACAAAAAGGCGTAAAAGCCTAAGCGACACGGTGCACTAGTCCTCAGGACTACCGCTAGCTGGGATCCGGCCCCTGCAGCTAACCTATGGCAAATTTGAAATACTGAATTATAATATATTTCCTTATTTATTATATGGTTTGTTCCGATTTATTATTGCCTAGTTGATCTTTCCTAAAGTTCATTCTGACCTTTGTGTACCTCTCTATGTACTTCACTGTTTTCATCAAACTTTTATCCTCAAAATCTCTTTTGTTCAACACTTAATCAATTTTTCTATCTTTTCAGCCTGCTTTTAGTTCTGGACCACTGATCCAGAACTCGGGCCGAACTCTGCCCCTAACAGAGTTCGGGCCGAGTTCGGTCCCTAAGTTCCAGCGTCGGGATCTGGCTCTGCCGTTGGATCAATTTAGATCCTATGGTCAATATTTCATCCGACCAAAGACAAACCCCTATTTTATTTCGGGACTCCTTCTCTCTCCTTCACCATTGCCTCCTTCCTCACCTCTCCAAACTCCTTCCTTCAAACCCTAACCCTAGTTTTTGATCTAGAGTGCTCCATTGCTCCTCAAAATCAAGGAAAAAGGGTTTCTCATCATTCTCTTCCACTGTTTGGTATTATTTTCAGGTATAACTCTCTCCTTCTATCCATTTTCAAGTTCTCCATTTTCTTGCAAATGGCTCCTCGCTTGCCCAATCGTGGGAAAAGGGTTCGAACTGAGGGAGCTTCCTCTTCGAATCCTCCTCCTCCAATTGAGCAAGTAGGTGAACAACAACCCATTCATCCGTTGTTCAACCCGCCTAGTCCCCAAGATCTGAATACATATGACGAACGCCTATTTGTGTCGCTAGACGCGTCTAATGGATGGTTTAGCGATTTTTGTACTCGTCCGGTGTTCGGGGGACATCCGATAAATTTTACAAGCTTTGCTCAATTTGAATCTCTGTTTCGTGATCTATGTTTGGATGCTTTAGTTGCTTCAAATTTTGTCATCTACCGTAGTGTAATCCAAATGTTTTATTGCAATTTAACTTTCGATGCAACCCACATCTATTCCCGGGTTGCCGATATTGACATAGTTTTTAATGATTCTGAGTTGGGGGATTTTCTTGATCTTGTTAATCTTGATGCTTGGGATAAACTTGTGGAAGCACGTCAATTTCAATTTGTTGGCGATACTTCTCTTGAAGGATTCAAGAAGGAATTATGTGCTCCTAGCATAAGTCCTCGCAAACTTATGGCCAAGCATCTCAACCCCTACTTCTATGAGCTTCATCGAATGATTTTTAACACCATCTTACCAAAAGCTGGTTCAACTGATGAAGTTACCTACTTTGAGATTTCTGCCTTATATCACCTCCATTATCGTATCCCATTCAATCTTCCTAGGACAATGATGGATTGGATGATAAATTGTAGGAAGAAACCAAGAGCGTTGGTTTATCCTTTATACCTTCCTATGGTTTTTCGTGCATACATCATTCCGATTCATGACTGTCAGTTCTTGCCTGCTCCTGCTTTTCTGTCCAAGACACGTCGTACTCAGGCAGTTGTCGCCTCTCCTGAGGCCTCTGAGCATTCTGATGATGAGGAGCCTGACGCCCCTCCTTTTGGTCAGGATACACCTCCTCCATCTGCCACTCTTGAGTCCATTCAGACCATGCTCCGGGATCGTTTTACTCTTGAGGACGATCGCTGGACACAGCTAGACTATCGTACCACTCTGCAGATGAGTGCTCTCGGCAATTCTCTGTATGATATCCGGTACTCTCTGTCTCAGCATCTGCACATTCCCATGGAGAGGGATCCAGCGCGCGCGGGTCATCGCATTTATGATCCGTGGGTTATGCATTATATGGATCCGGATGATGCTTTTGTGGACCCTCGTCGCTCCTTCCCTGGTCCTTCAGATGTTCCAGGGCCTTCTCGTGCTCCGTGATGGAGATTGGCTCGATCTGCTGCTGCTACTGCTGATGATCTTAGTTATTTTTTGCTTTCAGTTATTTAGTTTATTATGGTTTTATGTAGCTGGTTTTATGTACTTTGTTTATGAGTTGGCCACTTGGTTTGGTGGATGACATTATCTGTCCTTTATCATAGTTTTACTTTATGTCAGTGACTTATTTTGCTTAGTATTTCACTGTTTCTTCTCTGCTTGGTGTGGTTGCATTACTATTCGTTGCTTCTTTATATTGCTAACTGCCAAAAGGGGGAGAAATATGTCTATTTTTATAGTTTTGTGCTTGTTTTGCTTTTGGGAGATATTATCTATCAGGCCACAGGTTCTATGCATTCGTATATCTGTGTATATCTGTGCTTGTTCTTGCTCTGGGAAAATATTATCTATCAGGTTACAGGTTCTATGCATTTTGTACGGGGGAGAGCTATAGCTTCTAGCTCGACACCGTTTATGGTTTACGGGGGAGCTATCTTCTTTTAGCTCAGGCATCGTTTATGGGGGAGCTATGTTACAATCAACTGTGTCCAGGTATGAATATTGAAATATACATATATTATTTTGTCAATTATCAATATGGGGGAGATTGTTGACACAAAGTCACAGTCAACCAAATATTGACTACATTGACTAAATAATATTTGTATTAATTCAATACGACACACGACGACTGCATTCAGTTCAAGACAGATGACAGCTCAGTCTCCGGCTCTCAGTGTGTTCTGGAGTCTGTATTTTATAATTTCATTGAGTCTAGACTTGTGTACTCTGAGTCATGCTGAGCTCTTGGAACTTAGTCTATAACCTACCCAAAATCCCTAGCTCCACTGAACCAAATACTGCCCAAAAAGCCCCTTTGAACCACTCTGTGCTCTGGAGACAGAGTTCGGGCCGAACTCTGCCTCCACACAGAGTTCGGGCCGAACTCTGTCCCCTAGAAATCAGGAACCCTAATTTTAGGGTTAGCTGGTTGCTAGTTGTCCAACGGCCAAATTTTTGAATTTTCCTACCCGAATTTTGGCCGAATTCTGCCTATAAAAATACTATAAATAGGGCATGAATTCTCTCATTTCATTTCATCCAATCTTCTCTTCTCTTCTCTCTTATAAGCTCAATAAGCCATACCCTTCCCATCTACTAGCCACAAGCCTCCTAAGTCTCGAGTGCTCAGCATCTCTCAGTTAGGATTCTTGTGCAAGAGTCGAAGAAGTCGCTTGGACAATTCCAAGCAAATCGCCACTGCGATCCTCTGTTAGAAGTTGACGTGCTCTTCTGAAGAAAAGGCACGGGTTGTAAACTACTATTTCACAAATAGTGGATTTAATCCTGAGCTAGAGTTCTCAGGCCTGGACTAGTCCTCCACGAGGGAAACCAGGTTAAAATTGCTGTGTTTGCGTATGCTCTTCTGCCCTTCATTTATTTTCCGCACTTTACTCTGATTATTTATTGTTGGTGAAAGAGTTATTTTTAATTGGCTATTTTTCTATATAAACTCTATTCACCCCCCTCTAGAGTTGCCAAACTGTTCTTCAATTGTGCATCTCTATACATCAGTACTTACCTAAATTAGCCTAATAAACGTCTAAAATATTTAATTATTATTAAGTATATGGTTACCTATATATTTTTCAAGTTGTGTTAAAAATTAACGAAATCTAAATTAGTACTTAGATAGCTCTGAGTAACCTGGTCGTCGATGATCTTCCCGTCCTTCCGATGGGTGGCCAGGAAGACGGTCACCATGTTTGCGTCCTCACCCCTCTTCACCTGTGTATTTGTTATATTTTATTCTTTAGTAAAATAGAAAATTATATACTCCTACTATCAATAAAGTCTTATATTTTACAATAAATTACATATCAGACGACGGAAATGCTCTGTCATAGGAATCGATCCACCACACCACTTTCCGGCCATCATCCTAGCCGCCTTCGCCTTCTCCGACCGCTCTCTGTACCCGGGCTCCTCAAATCGAGCCCTCATCGTGGTCTACTGGTCAGGTGTTATCCAACCAGCAATCGACTTTTCGGAGCGGTGACGAGCTTTCTGATCGTCAATTGCATTACGGATCAACTTGGCGGAGACGGCAGGAAACTGCATCTCAATCTGCTCGGCCCGTGTGGTGGATAAAAATAAGTCCTCTACAAGAATTACAAATTAAAATAATAAGTTCTAAAAAATGCTTAAAATTATATTAATCATACTAAATTAACTATCTTTAGTTACCTTGAAGTGGGCAAACCAGAATGCCTTCCTCTCTTCCGAGGCATCCGAGTAGTTGATCCACGGACCCCCATAGTTGGACCTTGGAAAGGTGCCCAACGCTCTCTGTACCGACGAGGGACGATATCTGTATACAACGATAACCGACGTATTAACGAATATATATAGATATACAGACATGCATAAAATATTGACTTAACTTACTTCGTAGGACCGTCGGCCCAAATCTCCACCCTCGTCTCGTCCTGAGGTGCGCATGGAGGGTCGCTCTGGTATGGATCAGCCCGGGCGGGATGGGCGGGAGTAGGGACTACCTCCTCCACCTGCTCCCCACCCGCCATGCTGCTGTCAGCGGTAGGAAGGTTAGGGGAAGTAGTATGATCAGCAAGACTGGAACTGCTCGTCGCAGGTGCACTACCACCCGGACCTCAGATCGTATGGTACAATGGAGTGCTCGGGTCAGACGATGGTCCAGAGCCATCCTCTGGTAACGGAGCTCTATGCCCACCTAAGGATACGGATCGTCCTAGCCTATCTTTGCGTCGTCCTGAGGTGCCTCCGCGTCGTCCTGCCATGCTGATAATAACATTGGAGTTCATAATTTAAGACTACAAAAATATGAATACATCGAAATCACAGTTTATGATTGAAAATATAAATAAATATAATAATAGTTTAGAAATATCTGTATACATTGGAATTCATAATTTAAGTTTTCAAAAATGATCATAGTTCATAATTTAAGATTACAGAAATATGAATACATCAAAATCACAGTTTCTCAATCATCCTCTCAAAATTCATCTTCTTCGTTTGCCTCCTCCTCCTCCTCATCCTCTTCCTCTTCCTCCTCATCGTCACTAGCATCTCATTCGTCTTCCCCTTCGGATACTTGTACATCTTCAACACAAGTAGATATTGAATGGGGAACTTCTGCTGAGTCGACATCAAGTGTATTGGGTACAAGAGGCAGCTCGTCCTCCTGATAAGCCACTTCGTCGACGTCGTAGGTATTTCTGGCTTTAGTCTTGCATACTGCCCACCAGTCGTACCTCGTTGTTCCCCGTCTAGGATATGTTGTAAAATATACAAGTTGAGCTTGACTTGCTAGGATAAATGGTTCGTATCCTTGGTATCGACGACGGTAGTTAGTATCCACAAGACCATGCTTGTCAATTTTCCATCCTTGATCTTGTATGGGATCGAACCAATCAACTTTGAACAACACGATCTTGGCAGGCTCTATGCCATAGTTGTACGCCAATTCCACGATCTCCCGTAAGACGCCATAGAAATTATTGCCTGGAGTGACATCTTTGTAGTTTGTAGATTTGATACACAAGAAACTATTTTTTGTGGAATCAAGATCCAGGAAGCTATCTCTGATGAGAGCATTTGTGGACTTGAACTTAAACCCATTCACGCAATAACTTGGCCATACTTTGACGGCATAAATTGGTCCTTTGGCAAGAGTTCTAATAGATTCATTCTCAAAAATGACGTCCGGGCGATCGACCTAAACACGAAAAGATACCAAATTAAGTTTGATGTTAAGTTATTTCTTGTGCAGTTATGAATGGAGGAAGATTCTAACTAGCTTCTTACGTACATATGCAGTCAACCAAGACGGAAAATGAAGTCTCATTTCTTCTTCTACTTCTTTATATGTAATGTATGGTCTACTTGACCTCACCTCATCATTAAATTTGCTGAAAACCAATAAATATCGGAATATACTCGTTAAATTATAATAACATAATCAACAAATAGATGACTTGAACGTTGAAGATTTTTACTTACCACTCTAGCTTTTCCACTTCATCCTCCTCGCAGTTGAGTAATATATATAACTGGGCAGCCTTTAGTTCCTCATCATTCAAATATCTCTTTTTCAGTTTTCCTGAAGGCTTTCCAAGAGCATTGAAGACTTTTAATAATGCATCATTATATTCTATATCTCTATCGTCGTTCCTCGGAGCTCTTGTTCTATTTGTAGCAATATGAGGCTTGAAATACATTGAACAAAAGTTTGTAATCTCCTCAACGACATAGGCTTCACAAATAGAACCCTCGACTCGTGCCTTATTTTTCACCTTCCTCTTCAGGTGGTTTAGATGGCGCTCGAACGGGTACATCTACCGATAATCGACGGGCCCACCAACACGTGCCTCATATGAAAGATGAATTGGCAAATGCTCCATAGAGTCGAAGAATCCAGGAGGGAATACCCTCTCAAGCTTACACAATGTTACTGCAATGTTCTTCTCCTGCTTTTAAAGCCGATCGACGAGCTACTTAGTAGAACAAAGATCTCTGAAGAATATGCTAAGCTCTGTCAGTGGATCCCAAATGACATGAGGTAAGAATTCCCGAAATACAATCGGGATTAACCTCTCTATAAAAATGTGACAGTCATGGCTCTTCATACCCTGTAGTTTGTTCTCCTTCGGGTCAACACATCTTCTCAAATTCGATACGTACCCGTCTGGAAATTTTAGGCCCTGGATCCACCTACAAAGTTTACCTTTGTCCTCCTTGTCCAGTGAAAAAATAGCCCTGGGCGGCTTATACTTTCCACTGCCTTTCATTATCAAATGCAACTCTGGACGTCTGCATATTTCTTCTAAGTCCAACCTGGCCTTGGGATTGTCTTTCGTCTTCTCCTTTACGTCCATCACAGTATTTATTATATTGTCAAATACATTCTTCTCGATATGCATGACATCCAGGTTATGTCTGAGCAGATGGTCACTCCAATATGGTAGGTCCCAGAATATACTCCTCTTCGTCCAGTTGTGAGCGCGGCCAAATCCATCACACTTGTACCCCGCTGTAGGCTCTTCAATAGCACTTGACAATTCTTTAGCTTCTTCCCATATCGTATCCCCGGACCACCGTGGCGGTGGACTGGACTTCTCTACCATGCCAGCACGAAAAGCATTCATGTTCCTCCGATACGGATGATCCTTTGGCAGGAACTATCGATGATAATCAAAGAAGCACGGTTTTCCTCTGTGTTTCAAACGAAAAGCCTTAGTACGATCCATGCAATACGGACATGCGAGACGACCATGGGTGCTCCATCCCGATAACATTCCATAGGTCGGGAAATCATTGATGGTCCATATTAGTGTGGCCCTCATCTGAAAGTTCTGCTTTCTGGAAACATCATATGTGGTTGCACCTACTTCCTACAACTAATT
The DNA here is from genome assembly GCA_029216955.1 of Iris pallida. Lineage (NCBI taxonomy): Eukaryota > Viridiplantae > Streptophyta > Magnoliopsida > Asparagales > Iridaceae > Iris > Iris pallida. The sequence continues at coordinate 24,602,154 of JANAVB010028000.1, read as the reverse complement.
CAGCTCATCTACCAAGGGCTGTAAGTACACATTGATGTTCCTCTTCGGGTTCTTCGGACCTAGAATAATAACAGTTAGGAACATGTAAGGAGTCTTCATACGCATCCAAGGCGACAAGTTGTACAGAGTAACAATTACTGGCCAACAAGAATATTGTGAGCCCGAAAGTCCAAATGGGGTAAAACCGTCGGAGGAAAGCCCTAATCTGACATTATGCGGCTCCGAAGCAAAATTGGGATACACTCGATCAAAGTGCTTCCATACTTCCCCGTCGGATGGATGATCCAGTACTCCATCTATTTGTTTCCGCTTGTGCCAACTCATATTATCAGCTATCTTCTTTGCCATAAACAACCTCTACAACCGCGACGTCAAAGGCAAATAGTGCATCAAATCTGTTAGCTTGCGTGCACCAGAAGTCCTTGTTGTACTAGTTGCCTTGAAGCGATTGGCACCACAAAATCTGCAGGCATCTTAATCCTTGTCGTCCTTATAGTACAACATGCATCCGTTGCGACATGCATTAATTTTTTTATACCCCATCCAGAGCGATCTCACCATTCTCTTGGATCGGTAGAAGTCTTTAGGTAACTTGCCACCCTCCGGCAATATATCTTTAATTAACTCCAGGATTCGGTTGTAGCATTCTTGAGACATGTTAAAATCTGATTTTATGCTCAACAATCTTGTAACCGTGTCACGACCCGCACCCTAGAGTTAGGGCACGAGAACGTAACAACGCCCAGCCTACGCCGCAGTGTCGGCGGTAGAATGCTGTCCTAGGTCTCAATGCATCTAACAGTATAAGACTAAACAGTTTATACTTCCCGAATGGGGGTGACATAGCAGAATGTAAACTCAATCACATCTAAGGTAGAGCATAAAGGAAGATAGATAAAACATGAAATCCAAAGAGATACAACAGATAGAAGTCTAAGTGTCTAAGATACATAAAGTCAGAATACATCTCAAAACTCAAATACAGTAATCCATAAATACATCTCAAGACAACTGAGAATAAACTATGAGCAAACCCTAGCTAACTATACAACCTCTACTGTCTCCTCTAGGCTAGCAGGCAACCTCCACGCTATTTGTAAAATTTATCAACAGGTCCAGTCAGGACAGGAGCGAGCACACTACATCTCAACAAGTCATAACAGGAAAGGAAATGTAATCATGCTAGAGAATAAAATACAGGATCTGAAGAAATAGCATAATGTAAAAGAGAGACTGTAAGTAAATATCTATGATATATAGAGAGAGACAGTGCTAGTGATTCAGAGTACAGGATAAACATGTGAATGGCATGGGACTGATTCATGATTACACTACTTGGAATTGATTCATGATTACACTACTTGGAATTATTCACATGTTCATTTATACTCCTCCATCCCCAATCAATACACAAGGATCCAATCAAGTTACGTTAAGATTCATGATTATACTACGTTGCCCATAAAGGGTGATTCATAAATTGATTCGTGAAGGCTCGGTGATCATGAGGGTACATGAGTCACTAGTTGATTCCTGAAGATTCATGATAATAGAAGCATGAGATACGTGACGTAAGTGAAACACACATGACAAAAGTATCTGATGCTCCCGAGAGGGATAACATCTCATGAAGGAATCCATATAGTACCAATCCGTGTTACCAATGTGTCAGCATCAAGTAAGATAGTCTAAAGCAGGAAATATAACCCTAAACATGATATGAAATGATCAGAGAATGTACTCGCCTGATATCTGAATGTCCAAGGTAAAGATACTGTCCGAGGAGAGGTGTCTAGCTCCTAATTAGAACAGCACAAGTTATAACATGTCCAGAAGGGTAATATAAAGTACTACAATGCATTCTACATGAATCTAGGTCAAACTAGGCCAAAGTCAACCCTTGGTCAACTCTGGTCAACTGCACTAGTCAAACTAGGTCAAACCAGGTCATGTCCTAACCCAGCAAGTCTTACTAGGCCTAACCAAGACTATCCTAGCAAGCACACATCAATACAAGGCTATACAAGCCAACATACACCCAACTCTATATAGCATACAATTATTCAATACTCAAATAGGCAAGAATTCACATTGGATATACACTAGATAATCTATTACTTTAAGCTATATATGTCTACACATATATACACATGCATATATTGGTATTCAACATTAGGTCTATAATCATGGCATTTCAAATGGTTATATAAACTTATATATTACAACACAATATGCTAACATATATGTAATATACATACATAGCTAAGTTAACTATATTCATAAATACTTATTTAAGAGGCTATGTGTGTGTATGTGAACATGGCAAAGGGGCAAGTGAGGGTTAAATGGGCATACATAGTGTATACATATCAAAGAGTGTCAAAGTGTAAGTGAACAATGTGTCAAGTGTGATAGTGTCAACATAGTGTACGGGGGTACATGAGGTAATATAGGATTTGTGTTAACATAGAACATTATATCTCATTAACTTGTATATTGCATACATTATATCTATTATTATATTATATTCATGCTTGCATTCATTCATCATTCATTTATTCCTTTGCACTACTATATGCACCATACATTACATACTATGGAACCTACATATTCATTACAAGCCATACTTATACATGCTTACATTAGATAGGATACTTACACCTCATACATCACTTATTTAACCATTTACTCATGCTTGCATTCTCTATTTAATTACATAATATATATACATTAACATGGGTTAAAATCAAATAGAACATTATATTACACACAAGGGTGCACAAAATGCATATGCCGAATAGTAACTCCTACTAATAATCAATACTGTACCATCTCAGCATAAATTAAAATCGAGGATTAAAGTATATTTTAGATCTATATGTTAGCTTTCCGAAACTTCAGACGGATCGCGTTTTTGTTTCCGGAAACTCCCGGAATCGCAAAAACACCGAGAACGCGTTTGTCTTTCGTACAGCTGACACTCAAATAATTCTCCAGAAAGTTACAGAAAGAATTAGGCCTATTAATACATGTTTTTGGAAATCTAACTTCAATACGCTTCTTTTAAAAAAAACGAGAGATTAAACCGAGCTTTGAGCTAGAAGTTATGACATTTCTAAGTTAGGGCTGAAATTAAAAACGTGGATAAAAATCATGACGGATTTGGATAGTTTGAGACAAAAGAACACAAGTATATAACATAACATATCAAGAACTCACTCTCTACACTAATATATATATATGAGACACTATAGAACACTTCTCCAATACAAAAATATGAGATTAAACATGTAATAATTTATTCATACATAACAACAACACATAGTGTGTCCAAATTTGAGATTTTTCCACATGGACACAACCACAACACAAAGGACACTCCAATGACCTCCAAATGGACACGAAATGGACACAAATGGAGATACAACCATGAGGGTCATTCCTATGGGTTCAAAATAGACCTATATGCATAAGAAAATGAAAAGGAGAAGGGATTTATACCTCCCGGTAGATCGAATCGAAGAAAAGCCTTCCCCGAGCGACACCGACACGTAGAGATTCCAAAAGGACACGAACAAGCTCCGAATCCTCCCAAACTTGGGTAGCTTCCTCCTTGGCTAGAATGGAGAAGGAAAGAAGAAGATTTGGTGGCGAAATGGAAGGATTTGGTGGAGAAATTTATAGGGATTGCTCTCTAGGAATTTGGGGAAGAACAAGAGAGAGAGTGTGGATAAGAATAATAAAATGAACTTGAGCCTATCCTCTCCCAAAGTGGCTGGCCATATGGGGCTATTTGTCCTATTATGGTAAGGTCCAAAATGCCCCCACTAACCTATTCTATGAGTATTAGGAAAGGGCTAATTGGTTGGGGCTAAATTAGTCATTCTAAAGTCTCTAATCACACTAACCTTATCCATAATAATTAGTCTAACCTCTAACTAAAATATTTCTATCATGTGGACTAAAATTAATATCATGTGGGCCATGCCTAACTAGTGTGTGGGTCCCACTAGAGTCAAACTACCCCCGGGTCTCCGTTTCAAGTCAGATTGAGTTGAAATTTGAACCCGACTCAAATAACCCCAAAACAATATCATAAATAATAAAATAATATCACAATAATTCAAAGAGGTCAAATGCAAAATATCCTTAGGCCAAAAATGATATTAAAATATCATAATCACATGGTTAGGCTCTAGGTCAAACAGTCTCTAGGGTTTCACCAGCAAAACGTCAAAACCACAAGTCATTGATTTAAATAATTTTAAATCACCAAAAATTATATCATGAATTAAATATCATTATTAAAATAATTATAAACACGAAATTTCGAAATTACCCTCATTTGGAAAACTGGGTGCTACAACTCTACCCACATTAGAAAAATTTCGTCCTCGAAATTTAAGATCGATAGTACTCCTTCTAGAGCCTCTAACCTACCCAATATCTAAGGTAACACTTCCTAACACTGGAATAATAAACGGACATCTAAATAGTGTCAATCTAGGAATATCTCCAATACTGCTCTGCTGTACGGCGGTAATGGAACTTCAATAAAATATGGACTGGAACCTATATCCAAGGGACTGGACCTATTTTAAAGTGGTCTTAACTAAGGATGAAAAGGAACTGATCATAGGCTATAGGTATGCTCAAACTATTATCTTCCTATTAACCATCTATTAATACATTCTATTACCAAAGGAACGATGCATTACTAAGACGTATAGGCCCCTATCTCTCATAACACATTTATACGCACCAAAAGACTAGTACATCCTATCAAGGCTGATACTATAATCTCTCATAAATCTCATAAGCTACATGTTTATAGACACACATCCCCACATCAAGGACTAACCTATATAAATCTACAACTGATACTAATGGGGTGACGTCCCTATTTCCCAACAATCAAGGTCTAAATTTTTTTTTTCTAAATCATACAATTTGAAGGAATAGTATACAAGGTCAGGGCATACCGTAGCAGTTGAAAGTCTCACCTAGGTACACTAATCATTCTAGGTTAAAACAGTACTATGGTATCAACACACAAACAATCTAGGGTGTCCTAATTGGGAAGGTAAGGGAACAACAATCATCAAGGTCGTAGGGTTGTCTACCATCCTATATAAAAATTGGTCATTAACAAGCAACTAAGAAATTATTAAAAGGTTACTATTCCATAAAATGGCAAAAATTAAAAATTTAGGCACAACAAATCACAAATAGATTTTTGTCTTGACACGATCTAAGTTGATCAATTTTGGGATAAAACGAGATTTGGACAATAAGGGAAATCAATGAAATCAAAGTATGAGCACGTGCATCCAATGATGGAGGTTCAGGTCATGATTAAATTTAATTCGACTGAGTACGAGTACGAGGTTCATAGGCGATGAAAATATTTCAAGGAGAATTGTCAAGGCTGTCGCGAATGAGACTCTAGGGTCAAGTTTAACTATGTCTCCATTCTCGTAGATTGATACATGCAAAAGCGAACCAAAGTGCAATAGGTTGATCAGACCATCATGTACCGGTTCTGATTAGACAATATGTTAGTGGGTGGCCATCCAATAAAATATGTCATGACCAAGCTCAAAAATAGATAAGCTTGCAAAACTAAGGCTAATTTAGCAGCACAAGATATAAGGGTGGTAATGATGAAAGGAATTACATAGTCCAAGTTTCTTAACCAACGGGTCAAGTAATCAGATAAGGTACAAGGTTAAGCATCTAAGGAAACAAGCATAACACCATCACATATCGGGTCGAAAGAATTGAGTCAAGGCTGGATTTCTAATTGAAATAAGAAGAAATTTAGTATAATGGTAGAGGTTATAGTATAGCCAGTTGACCAGAAAATCATATCAAGAAAATAGAGTACAAAAAGACGGGTTTTAGTGGGACATGATATACCTACACAAAGGTGAGCTCGTCTAGGTCTTGCATATAAGATTTGTTGGAGGGTAACAGCTAGTATTACATTCCGAAATTCAAAGTCACGATAAGGAACGTCAAGGATCTCAATTAAAAAATGGGAGTTCAAGAGGTGGTAATTAATGCATAAAAATAATGAAGATCGAGTTAGTCAACTGCTTCTGATACTCTTAAGTTCATCTGGTCATAACTTGCCAATCATATCTTTACCTCACCAGTCTTCATATGAAAATTTAATCTTTACTTAAACCCTTACCATGACTACCGTAGGCAATTCCCAATTTCCAAACATCACTCTTGAAGCACAGCCCTCACATTTAGGAATCAACATTAACCATTTATTTAAATTTCCAAGTTCTTTCACCTTGTCTTAAATTTGACCCAAAACCTCTAAATCCCGTTTATGAATTCCTTGAACTTGTTCAAATTGTTCTCCTCGTATTATTTAATTTAAATCTCTAGGCCTTACAAAACTTATCTTCCATCATAAAATCAACTTCCGTATTTTCTTCGACATACACCTTTGAATATTATTCTCCTAAAAAATATTTCACAACAATCTCTAAACTTTCATAACTTTGTGTTCTCTCTATCCCTAGTCATTTCCTCGCAACATCTTGTTTAGTATCCTTATTAAACACAATTAACTTCTCTTTTCCATTACTAACCTTCTACATAGCCTCAGAGTAAAAGTTTTCCCCAGAATCAATAACCAAGATTTTCTAAGTTCTCAAAACTAGGTTGACCTCTAATATCCTCATTAGTTTTGAATACACCTATAAACTATCTCATAACCCCAAAATTTCTCTAAATGTAATTGTTTCCAGATTGGCAGTATACATCTCTTTATTCTATTCGAGACCTTTACCATATTCCTATCTCAAGTTTCCCTATGGAACACTCCACATTTGATTTCCTTTAGATCATCATAAAATAACCAGTTACGTCTTCTCTGAGCTACATAATTTACGTCACTTCCTTAGCTTTCCCTATGCAAAAGATACGAAGATTCAAGGGTTTCGAAGTACATCTGGTAGGGACGACAAGATATGAGTAATTAATGTAATGAGACAGAGTTTAAGATAAGAGGTAAATAAGAATACAAGGGAATAATGGCGAAAAAGAATAATGAAGATATGTTCCTTCTCATCGGTTCAAACAAGAGGAACCCATCAAGCTTAAATTCAATAGCAAGGAATGAGGGTGAATCCAAACAAGAGGAAAAGGAATTCCAATTGAAGTTCAAAATGAGTTTCTCAGGGGTCGTCCCAGAAATCTCTCAAAGAATCCTAAGTGTGATTGAGTACCTTGGATTTGAAAATATTAATCTGAATACAAAATTAAATCAACAACTACAAAATTTTATCAAAATTATCAACTAATACCAGGATTCAAAGTTCTACAATGAATCCACAAAATCAAATTCAAATCAAGGAAAAAGGTGAATCAAAACAAGAAAAAGGAGTTTAAATCGGAATTCAAAATGAGATTCTCAAGGGTCATCCCAGGAATCTCTCAAGGAATCCTAACAGTGATTGAGTATCCTCTCATCCTAACATCTTAATCTATATATCCTATAGCAGGTTCGTAGTAGTACAACTAAGTCGTTGCGCTACTACGAAATTGCACTAATGTGAATCTCGAACCTGCATGGGCCACCACTAAAAACGTGTCACGATCCGTACCCTAGAGTTAGGGCACGAGAACGTAACAACGCCCACCTATACCGTAGTGTCGGCGGTAGAACGCTGTCCTAGGTCTCAATACATCTAACAGTATAAGACTAAACAGTTTATACTCCCCGAATGGGGGTGACATAGCAGAATGTAAACTCAATCACATCTAAGGTAGAGCATAAAGGAAGATAGATAAAACATGAAATCCAAAGTAATACAACAGATAGAAGTCTAAGTGTCTAAGATACATAAACTCAGAATACATCTCAAAACTCAAATACAGTAATCCATAAATACATCTCAAGACAACTGAGAATAAACTATGAGCAAACCCTAGCTAACTATACAACCTCTACTGTCTCCTCTAGGCTAGCAGGCAACCTCCAGGCTATCTGTAAAATTTATCAACAGGTCCAGTTAGGACAGGAGCGAGCACACTACATCTCAACAAGTCATAACAGGAAAGGAAATGTAATCATGCTAGAGAATAAAATACAGGATATGAAGAAATAGCATAATGTAAAAGAGAGACTGTAAGTAAATATCTATGATATATAGAGAGAGACAGTACTAGTGATTCAGAGTACAGGATAAACATGTGAATGGCATGGGACTGATTCATGATTACACTACTTGGAATTGATTCATGATTACACTACTTGGAATTATTCACATGTTCATTTATACTCCCCCATCCCCAATCAATACACAAGGATCCAATCAAGTTACGTTAAAATTCATGATTATACTACGTTGCCCATAAAGGGTGATTCATAAATTGATTCGTAAAGGCTCGGTGATCATGAGGGTACATGAGTCACTAGCTGATTCCTGAAGATTCATGATAATAGAAGCATGAGATACGTGATGTAAGTGAAACACACATGACAAAAGTATATGATGCTCCCGAGAGAGATAACATCTCATGAAGGGATCCATATAGTACCAATCCGTGTTACCAATGTGTCAGCATCAAGTAAGATAGTCTAAAGCAGGAAATATAATCCTAAACATGATATGAAATGATCAGAGAATGTACTCGCCTGATATCTGAATGTCCAAGGTAAAGATACTGTCCGAGGAGAGGTGTCTAGCTCCTAATTAGAACAGCACAAGTCACAACATGTCCAGAAGGGTAATATAAAGTACTACAATGCATTCTACATGAATCTAGGTCAAACTAGGCCAAAGTCAACCCTTGGTCAACTCTAGTCAACTGCACTAGTCAAACTAGGTCAAACTAGGTCATGTCCTAACCCAGCAAGTCTTACTAGGCCTAACCAAGACTATCCTAGCAAGCACACATCAATACAAGGCTATACAAGCCAACATACACCCAACTCTATATAGCATACAATTATTCAATACTCAAATAGGCAAGAATTCACATTGGATATACACTAGGTAATATATTACTTTAAGCTATATATGTCTACACATATATACACATGCATATATTGGTATTCAACATTAGGTCTATAATTATGGCATTTCAAATGGTTATATAAACTTATATATTACAACACAATATGCTAACATATATGTAATATACATACATAGCTAAGTTAACTATATTCATAAATACTTATTTAAGAGGCTATGTGTGTGTATGTGAACATGACAAATGGGCAAATGAGGGTTAAATGGACATATATAGTGTATACATATCAAAGAGTGTCAAAGTGTAAGTGAACAATGTGTCAAGTGTGATAGTGTCAACATAGTATAAGGGGTACATGAGGTAATATAGGATTTGTGTTAACATAGAACATTACATCTCATTAACTTGTATATTACATACATTATATCTATTATTACATTAAATTCATGCTTGCATTCATTCATCATTCATTTATTCTCTTGCACTACTATATGCACCATACGTTACATACTATGGAACCTACATATTCATTACAAGCCATACTTATACATGCATACATTAGATAGGATACTTACACCTCATACATCATTTATTTAACCATTTACTCATGCTTGCATTCTCTATTTAATTACATAATATATACATTAACATGGGTTAAAATCAAATAGAACATTATATTACACACAAGGGTGCACAAAATACATATGTCGAATAGTAACTCCTACTAATAATCAATATTGTACCATCTCATCATAAATTAAAATCTAGTATTGAAGTATGTTTTAGATCTACGTGTTAGCTTTCCGAAACTTCAAACGGATCGCGTTTTCGTTTCCGAAAACTCCCGGAATCGTGAAAACACCGAGAACGCGTTTGTCTTTCGTACAGCTGACACTCAAATAATTCTCCAGAAAGTTACATAAAGAATTAGGCCTATTAATACATGTTTTTGGAAAGCTAACTTCAGTACGCTTCTTTTAAAAAAGACGAAAGATTAAACCGAGCTTTGAGCTAGAAGTTATGACATTTCTAAGTTCGGGCTGAAATTAAAAACGTGGATAAAAATCATGACGGATTTGGATAGTTTGAGACAAAAGAACACAAGTATATAACATAACATATCAAGAACTCACTCTCTATACTAATATATATATATATATATATATATATATATATATATGAGACACTATAGAACACATCTCCAATACAAAAATATGAGATTAAACATGTAATAATTCATTCATACATAACAACAACACATAGTGTGTCCAAATTTGGGATTTTCCCACATGGACACAACCACAACACAAAGGACACTCCTATGACCTCCAAATGGACACAAAATGGACACAAATGGAGATACAACCATGGGGGTCATTCCTATGGGTTCAAAATAGACCTATATGCATAAGAAAATGAAAAAGAGAAAGGATTTATACCTTTCGGTAGATCGAATCGAAGAAAAGCCTTCCCCGAGCGACACCGACACGTAGAGATTCCAAAAGGACACGAACGAGCTCCGAATCCTCCCAAACTTGGGTAGCATCCTCCTTGGCTAGAATGGAGAAGGAAAGAAGAAGATTTGGTGGCGAAATGGAAGGATTTGGTGGAGAAATTTCTAGGGATTGCTCTCTAGGAATTTGGAGAAGAACAAGAGAGAGAGAGTGTGGATGAGAATAATGAAATGAACCTGAGCCTATCCTCTCCCAAAGTGGCTGGCCATATGGGGCTATTTCTCCTATTATGGTAAGGTCCAAAATGTCCCCACTAACCTATTCTATGAGTATTAGGAAAGGGCTAATTGGTTGGGGCTAAATTAGTCATTCTAAAGTCTCTAATCACACTAACCTTATCCATAATAATTAGTCTTACCTCTAACTAAAATATTTCTATCATGTGGACTAAAATTAATATCATGTGGGCCATGCCTAACTAGTGTGTGGGTCCCACTAGAGTCAAACTACCCACGGGTCCCCATTTTAAGTCGGATTGAGTTGAAATTCGAACCCGACTCAAATAACCCCAAAACAATATCATAAATAATAAAATAATATCAAAATAATTCAAAGAGGTCAAATGCAAAATATCCTTAGGCCAAAAATGACATTAAAATATCATAATCACATGGTTAGGCTCTAGGTCAAACAGTCTCTAGGGTTTCACCAGCAAAACGTCAAAACCACAAGTCATTAATTTAAATAATTTTAAAATGATTTAAAATCACCAAAAATTATATCATGAATTAAATATCATTATTAAAATAATTATAAACACAAAATTTTGAAATTACCCTCATTTGGAAAACTGGGTGCTACAAACCACCTCCAACGGTGAATGGTCATCACAACCAGGATATAAAGGAGTCCTTGCATTCTCCAGCAACTCCATGAACTTTGCAGCATTGGCATTCGGTGCCTCCTCAGCTACATATTGATTGTTCGGATCGAAACTAGGCCCCGCAGCATCGAAAACCATGTTCATCCACCCTTGGTCGTAATCAGTATGCTCGTGGACATCTAGATAAGGCTCCACATAAGGCTCCGGCTCGGAGGCTAAAGACACAAGTTCTCTGTGTGCGGTCCATTGATAATAATTTGGCATGAAACCCCTCGAATACAAATGATATGTCACATCCACTTCCGTATAATATTTCAAGTTGCGACATCTCATACATAGACACTTAATTTTTGTACGGTCCATGTACTGAGGGAACGCCTTGGCAAACTGTAGGAACTGTTGCACACCCTGTATAAATTTATCCCGCACACTGCACACGTCATCAGGATGACGATTGTACATCCACAAACGGTTCCGCAGATAGTAATTCATATCCATTTTAAGATAATTTTGCAAAGATTGTCACAGATAATAATTTATCAGGATCACGATTGTATATCCACAAACGGTTCTGCATAATTGCCAAGTGTGGGGACGAATGGCTCAGAACACAATCCAAAATGCATTCCAGCATACATTAGTTTGAATCATCTATGTTCTGTACATATGGTGTAGTATATGTTCTTATCGAATCTAGTATCTGAAGGATGTAACAGAATCAAGATGAACCCACATAATGTAATACTAAGACATTATCTACTACTAAAAGATGTAGTGATAGGTTGTTGTATCATCATTGCCGAGGGATAGGGTTCGGAGGACAGTCAACTTTATCTACGGCTACATAGTTTCTGCCTCGCCAGTCGAATGGCTGCAGGGACTATGTCCTGATCACGATGTCGTACCGTAGATTAATGCAAATTCTTTATAGCAAATGTCATACATAGATTTTTGTCTCGCCAGTCGAATGGCAGATAATTATACAAATCAAACTAGTCAAAGGGTACTGAACAGAAAGTCTAATTAAGACATTCAACTAAGCAGTCAAAGGGTACTGAACAGAAAGTCTAATTAAGACTTTCAACTAAGCAGCGCTGTAGGATTTAAAATATGGTATTCAGGATTAGTATCCATCCTTCGTGACATAGCTGACTCTGCCAAAACCTGACCAACATATCCTACACTAATCATTCCATATTTCAGTAATGTCAGTGAGCTAAATCATACTCAACTGTCGAGAATACTTAGGAGAAAACTTATTCACAGGATTAGTATCCATCCTTCGTGACATAGCTAAAATTTTATAGAGCTCGATAATAATTATTAGTCAATTTATTCATCATTTCAAAACCCTGAAAATGCCCAAAAAAACTCCCAGTATCAGTAAATAGGGCTCGAACCCTAAATTAGAATTCGACTCCAAGCAAAACATCAAATTGACAGTTGATATGCCCAAAAAACTCCTAGTATCAGTATATAGGTGTCACACTGTGAGTCTCGTGTCCACACAGTGGGACACGACGTGTCCAAACCCACAAAATAGGTGTCATACGAACTAGAAGCGAGTCTACGCTCTCGTGTCCCCCGCAGCGAGTCTACTGTGAGTCTCGTGTCCCCGGCAGCGAGTCCACGCTCTCGTGGACACGAATTAGAAGCGAGAGAGAGAGCTAGAAGACAAGAAGAAACTGGAAAGCGAGGGAGAGAGTTACCTGAGGAGGAGCTACCTGAGGAAGGAGAAGGAGGAGGAGAAGGAGGAGGGAGATCGCCGGAGGAGCACCGCGGAGGAGGAGGCCGTGTCACGACCCGTACCCCCTGTGAGGGTACGAGTACGTAACAGCGCCCAGTCTACGCCGCAGTGTCGGCGGTAGAACGCTATTCTAAGTCTCTAACTAATCATCAACTCATGCAGTATATAATGTACTCATCATTATCATCTCCGAACGGACGACAAGTATAAGATATGGTGTAACTCAATCACAGTCTAAGCACGATAAGATAACACCGAAATATAACTAAGAATTTGAAGACAACAAAACTACAAATAAAAATAACAACAAACTCAACAATCTCAAATACAACTCAAGTCTCAAATCTCCATATACAACTCCAGATCTAAACAGGAAAACTAAAACAAGACAGACTAACTAAACTCCCGATCACTCCTGAGTGTCGGGGCCATAGGTAGCTAAGCCATCTCCTGGTCTGTAACATGTAGGGCATGTGTCCTCAGGGTAGTCATCTGTAAAATTTTCAACAGGTCCAGTCAGGACAGGAACGAGCACATCTCATCTAGAAAACCCAAGTAAATGACAGAGAACTATACAGCAGTTATAGACAGTTATATTGATGAAAATGGCAGTTTATATTCAGGTGATGGTAAGAAAGAGAGATAAAGTGCAAGGAAAGTAAATACAAAACAAGAGAAGAATCATAGCAATGAAGACTGTAAAAATAGAACTAGCTGAACCAGGGTAATATGATATAAAGTCTAGACAGAAAATGTAACCAGTGTGTAACCTATGTAAATCCAGTACGGGATGAATCTAATACAAGATGAATCCAGTAACGGATGATTCCAGTTATAGTGATCAACGATTCCAGGGTGAGTCCAGCCTACACTCTAGCAGTGTGTTTTAAAATATCGGGATCAACATGTGAACGGCTGTAGGTAATACGGCACATCACACACCTGGCCGAGTGTGAGATGGCTATCATTCTAGTATAATTCCAAGGGAGTGGTTCCAGTATTTGGGTATGTTCACATGCCTATTCCAATATTTCCTCGCCCAGCAAGTGAATCTAGAATTCCGACATAATGATTCAAGATGAGTCCAGCCAAAATATAATAAAACCAGTAAATGATTCCAGTAAAATGATTCCAGTTAAATGATTCCAGTAGGTGATTCCAGTAATAGAGATGATACCAGTAATAGAGGCCAGAAATAAAAGTGTGTCGTATACATGAATCCAGAAATATTCACACGTGTTGTAACAGAGAATCGTATACAACTAACTAGAACTGAAGTACAATAATTGACAAGTAAATGAGAGAACTATCAGAGAATGTACTCGCCTGTTACTCTGAAAAGAGTAATGAATATCAGATGTCTGCACCGGAGTCACAATGTCCTAAATAGAGCAGTACAGGTTATAATGTATTTAAAATAAGGTAAATGAAGTATACGATGCAATCTACATGATTTTTAGGTCAATCTAGGTCAAAGTCAACTCTAAGTCAAACTTGGTCAACTGTCCAAGTCAAACTAGGTCCAAGTCAACCTTGGTCAACTCTGGGTCAACCAAAATCAACTACTCTAGTCAAACTGGGTCAATCCTAGTCTAGTCGAGTCTCACTAGGCCTATCCCAAGGCTATACTAGCAATCCAGCACAATTACAAGCCAACTAGGCTATACAAGTCACCCACATACCTTAATTGGACATCCATGCCATAAACATAGGTTATGAGCCATAGGTTAGAGGCTAAGCACACAATAGTCCATTCCACATATATCATATATTAACTACATCTAATTTAATTTAAATAGCACACATATACCCATAGCTACATGATAAAATAACTCACATATATAGATATATATGTATATATATGCATGGGTTAATAGGGAGAGGAATACATGTATGTGTGACATGGTGTTAAAGTGGCAGTGTGGTACAAAGAAGTTTGTGAACAGTGGTGTGTTGATAAGTGTGTGTGTGTAGAAAGTTTAAGGTAGAGTGTAAATGAGGGGGAGTGAACCTAGAGTGTATGTGATAGCTTAGTGTCACATGGGTAATGGCAATGAAGTTGTGTGTAGTGAAGGGTGTCCACATGAACAGGGAACAATGTGTGTGTCATGGGTTATCACATGATAGTGGACCAATGTGAAGGGTATGTTGTGTGTGACTAACAGAAAAATCAGTGTCTAAACAGTTAACATCAAGAGTCCCTCATCCCACATCTAAACAGTGCCTAACACAGTGCAATGGATTAAGGACAGGGCTAACTTATCATTGAAAACAGTTTTTTTAAAAAAGAGAAATCAAATCAGAATGTAAACTCAGTTTTAACTGTTAAACAACAGTCCAATAAACCCAATAAAAATAGTTTAAACCCTCCATTCAATCTCAGTTTAAACATTAAAATCCCCCTCTAAAACCATGTTCAATATTCACCCCAAAACTCATATAATACACATGGATAAACCCCCCTTCAAATCCAGATTGAACTAAAACAGTTCCTAAGCAATAACAGACTTAACATTGAATCATAAACAGTTCAACAACTCGTATACACACATAAATACCATTTAACAGTCCCTATACTCAACATTCAGTTTAATTTGGCAATTCAATCATCAAATAACAATTAGTCTTAGAAGGGAAAACTAAATCAGAAATTTAATAGGCTGAAATCATGTATCAGTCAGCCCCTCTACCCATTCCCATATTCAAAATCTAATCCTCATTTCAGTGAACTGAATTGGACATGGTTATTGACAGTGATACACCAACAAAACTGAGAATAACTGACAGTTCATATAGGAAGGAATCATCATGTTTCAATTCTCAGTTTTGAGAAAACAAAGCAATTTAACATCTAACCAAACTGAACCAACCTATCACAGTTTAACCTACACATATCAGTAAAAAAATCCCTTTTTTAATCTCAGGAATCATTTTAGTGTGTCATCAGTTTTAGCCCAATTTAAAATCTCAGGAAAATAGTCAAAATCATGAATCCAAGATACATTGACAGTTCACAAGATACCCAAAGCCAAA
The DNA here is from genome assembly GCA_029216955.1 of Iris pallida. NCBI lineage: Eukaryota > Viridiplantae > Streptophyta > Magnoliopsida > Asparagales > Iridaceae > Iris > Iris pallida. Next base: position 24,586,040 of record JANAVB010028000.1, on the reverse strand, counting down.
TTGAATCCATTTTTCTTTGACATCATCCCAAATCTAACATGTAACCAACCTAGAAGTGAACTAACATAATTGTACAAGAATTAAACATGGAAAATTTACATCAATATCAGTTTTAAAACAGGAAAATGGAATTTCGGATACACAGACTAATACTCGTATCAGTCAAATGAGAAAAAATCTGATTTCGAATCAATCATGATAAATTGATAAATTTAAAGTTGGTAACACATCATACACATGTGCACGTGTCCCAGGAACTCTTCGTGTCACCCTAGAACTGGACACGGTGTGTCCTAGCCTTAAAATATGCACAGATACTCTGTGCACAGGCTGCGTCGTGCACGTGTGTACGTGTGTCCCACGCGCGACACAGGGCACGACACGACTCGTGCTCGTGCCCGTGTGTTTGCCCCACATCGGGCTGCAAACGTGTCACCCTGCACCGCATCCCCGTGTCCCCATGTCTGAAATAAAAGTGCGTGTCAGTGTGGAAAACCCAAATCTGCACAGCGCGCGCGCGCGGCCAGTGCAGCCAGTACGAGGAGGATTTCTCCTCGCACACGCAACTCTGAGCTTCTATCTTTTGGAAGGATGATGTCTGTATATGCCTCATCATCCTCGCCAAAAATGGCGTGTCCACGTATCCTGTGTCGGGAGTTATCGACCCCGTGATGCAGGACACCGCAAGTATTTCAGTCCCCGTGTGTTCGTGTCCCCGTGTGGACACGACACGACACAAAAATTAGGAAATAAAAGCAGAAATCATTAAGCAAGCCCTAGGACTAAAATTCCATTCAAAAACATTTCAGAAATTAGAACAAAATGTTGGTTGAGGCATTATATTAAACACATCAAACACGACACTGATACGTGTCCTGTTAGGACACGAAATGGACACAACTTATGGGGATTCCTATTCCTAGAGTTAGGTTAGGGCTAGGGCATCCTAGAAATGCAATTAAACAAACATAAATTTCATGGGTTAGAATAGATTAGACCTATTGATGTGCAAAGCTCACAAAAGCCTCAAATAGAATGGTTCTCCAAGCCTCAAAAACTCCCACAAATTGATCCTACTCTGAAATATTCTTACACAAACAGAAAGAACAGAAGAATTAGGTCCTAATGCAATTGATTTGAAGGAAAATGGAGTTGAAATGGATTTCTTATGATTTTAGAAAGATGGAGACTCACCTCTTCCAAAACTTGCACAAATCCCAATGGAGGCTAGCCCTAAATTCTATGAGGTGATTAAATAGGGGGAAATGATCAATAGTGGCTGCCATGGGCTGATTAGGTTTAGGTTTGGTCCATGGTGTGGGCCTATGGGCTCTAAGTCAAGTCATTAATCATGACTTATGAAGTCATAAGCCATATTACTTAAATCAACTCCAAATCTCTCCAAACAAGTTCCAATGACTTAAACTTCACTAAATTAGGTCAAGCCAAGTTTACTTAACCTAACTAAGGGGTCTTAACCTGGGTTAGTCACTAGGTTAGTCTTCTAGTCAACACTAGTCAAAGTCAACTATAGGCCCAAAATCAATTCTACTAAAAATCATTAAAAATCACTAAAAATCATAATATAAAATAAACATCCTTAAATAATAATTACAAAATTTCAAAAATACCCTCATCTGGAAAACTTGGTGTTACAGGCCGGAGGAGGGAAATCACCGGAGGAGCGTCGCGGAAGAGGAGCGCACGAAAAATTGGGGGGAGAATTTGTGAAAGATCGAAAAGAAAACCCTTGTCGACTATATGAAACGATTAGCGACGTTCTAAACATCGTTGATATTTATGAAACGGTGACGCTGCTTAAAATGCGTCGCTATACATCGCTATATCAGCGACGTGTACCGACGAACTTGCGACACAGATTCCCATTTAATAAATTACAGCCGTTAGACGTCGCTATTAGTCGCTGTTAGCGACAAACAGCGACGTCTTAGATAAACGTCGCTAAAACCCCCCAAAAATAGCGACATTCTAGCTTGGAGTCGCTAAATACGTCGCTGATATGACTTATTTTGGTAGTGGAAACTCGAATGGCTGGTGGTTGAAATCTGCTTTGACTTAACAGGCTTTACATTTTCGCGCATAGTCTATCGCAACTGCAACCATCGTGGTCCAGTAGTAGCCCATTCGACGAAGGCGATCTAGTAGTTTCGGGCCAGGCTGATGGGCTCCGCAGATGCCGTCGTGAGCTTCACACACGGCTTATTTGGCTTCTGTATTTGACAGGCACCGAAGTAGTACTCCATCGTATGATCGTCGATACAAAATTTTCGTCTCTGTATCGTAATAGAATCTGAGGGAACACCTTCTGATGGACGTGGCCTCCTTCGAATTCTCTGACAGGATATCGTAGACGACAAAGTCGATGAATGGCTGCCTCCAATCTGGTGTTTTGTCGATTGTCAGAGCGGAGTGACTCTCCACACACTGAATACTATTCCTGGGACAGACCAGTTCACGGCCTATAATGTCAATCAGATGATGAGCATGATTCGGAACTGCTAAGGAAGCGGCAAGACCTGCTAGGACATCGGCTTCGATATTTTGGAGCCTGGGAACGTGCTCTATGAAGAACCCCTCCAGGGATGCGATGATGTCGATCGCTATTTGGTGGTAGGGGATCATGTCCTCATGGAGAACCTCGTATGAACCCCGAATCTGATTGACGATTAACTGTGAATCACTGTATGCTTCAAGGTGCTCTACCCCCAGCTCTTTCGCCAGTTGGAGGCCAATAGCCAGGGCATTGTACTCGGCCATATTGTTTGAACAGGGCTCTGTGAGGGAGTAAGCCCGACTAATTACTAACCCGGAGGAAGAAATCAGCACTACTCCGACTCCAGCAACGATGTTGCCCTTAGGCCCAGTTCTTGAAGCGTCGTCGAAGAACATTCGCCATATGGTATCGTGGGAGGCCATATTCGAATTAGCGATCTCGTCTAGAATCTCTTCATCTACTTTGGTGGACTCCGATCCTGGATGAGCGGCTAAAAAGTCTGCCAGGGCTTGACCTTTAACAGCCTTCTGTGGGACGAAGATCATGTGGTAGGGGACAGTAATATCGCCCAGGTAGCGAGGCGAGAGCTGAGTGCACCCGGCTTGGTCATGAGAACCCTGAGGGGATTAACTTTTGATATGACATGGATGGTCTGTCCCGTGACGTAGTGTCGCATCTTCTGAATGGCAAAAACCAAAGCAAGGCACTCTTTTTTTACGGCAGTATAACGGTGCTCTGGCCCCATCATTCGACTCAGGTAATATATGGCTTGTTCGTGGCCTGCCTTGTTGTTTTGTGCTAGCAGAGCACCGAGAGAATGCTCCATCACTCATACATAGAGCAAGAATGGTTTTCCAGGAATCGGAGCTACCAGGACTGGAGGGTTCATCAGATATTTTTTGATGCTGTCGAAAGTGCGTTGGCATTCCTCATCACATATAAATGAAATGCCTTTCTTCATGAGGTGGGTGAATGGCTGGCATCGTCCAGAGAGGTTAGAAATAAATCTTCTGATGTAGGCTAGCCTTCCTTGAAGGCCTCGGAGTTCACGAAGATTTCTCGGGGGACCCATCTCCATGATTGCTTTTATCTTTTCAGGGTCTACGTGGATACCCTAGGAGGTAATGATGAAACCCAAGAACTTCCCGCTAGATACGCCCAAGAAGGATTTTGTGGGATTCATTTTCAATTTGTATGCTTGCATCAGGTCGAACACTGTCCTTAGATCATGCAGATGACCTTCTTTGGAGCGGCTCTTGATGGCGATATCGTCGACGTAGCATTCCACTGTCTTACGCAGATGGTCTCTAAAGATAATGCTCATGGCTCTTTGATAGGTGGCACCAGCATTCTTTAAATCGAAAGGCATAACTGTGTAGTAATAGGTGCCAATTGGTGTTCGGAATGATGTATGCTTTTCGTCGTCAGGAAACATCTTGATCTGGTTGTACCCTGAGAAACCATCCATGAATGACATGCGCTCGAAGCCGCAGGTATTGTCGATCATGATATCTGTGATAGGGAGAGGGAACTCATCCTTAGGATACGCCTCATTCAGATTTCCAAAGTCGTTGTAGATTCGAATCTTTCCACTCTTTTTGAGGACTGGTACTATATTGGCGACCCAGTCAGGATGCTGTTCTTTGCGAATGAAGCCGCTGACTATCAGCTTATTTACCTTAGCTTCAATGGCATTCATGAAGTCAGGACGGAACCGAAGTTGCTGTTGCTTGACTGGTTTTTCGTCCGGACGGATGTTGAGTTTGTGAAGTGTAATCTCGGGGTTCAGTCCCGACATATCTTCATAGCTCCAGGCGAATACATCGATATACTCTTTGACGAGTTGTAGTAGCGATCCCCACTCTTCGTCGGTCAAGTTCTTGCTGACAAAGATGGGCTTTGGAGAAGATTCATCACCGAGGTCGACTTGTACAACCTCATCCTCGTTGGGAGGTTCTCTTTGTTCGAACCGCTTCTCCCACTGCGTATCTAGTTGTTGTGCCCCCAGTTCTAACTCAAAAACTTTAGGAATGTCTTCATCTTCTTCGTAGGCATCGGCCAATGCCATATTGACGGACCATACTTGCCTGAGCATGTCCCCAATGCTGGTGTCTGAGTCAAAAGTGGGTGATCCGGTCGAGCGTGAATGCCAGTCGTATTTCTCGTTTGAGCTTTCAGGTGTCGTGGCAGATATGACATAACCTAGTCCACATATTTTTTTGTAGTAATTTTGTGGTTTCCCAGCCGGGTCTGGCGATTGTACGGGTAGTCGCTGTCCAGTGCCGAAGTTCAAGCCTGGTGTAGTTTCAGATCATATCCTTGTTTTTACATAAGGGACTTAGATTGGGAACTATACAGATAAAGGGACAACCTTTCGATGTCGGGTTCGCGCTAAAATTCTTCTGTCTTGAAAGGCTGTGGACCATTTTTCTGGCTGAAAATGATCGGGTGATCGCCTCCCTCGATTATGCGGTAAGCGTCTTCCACTGGAGTAACTTGGTTGGTGGGGTAGATATTTGCCACTTGTGTGTACAGGTGAGTGCCTATACCGTGTTCCATAGATACATTGTACAGAGCTTATTAAGCTCGAGATTATTCAAAGATAGCCCTTTATTGATGATGTAAGATATCTTTTCCAGCGGGATTATATCATCTGCGGATGGAACATCAGTTTAAGCAGCCACATACTTGGATAGTTCCGGTTCTTCCTCGGCCACCCCCTGTATAAATGAAGACCGAGAGGATGACTTGGGCAGCTTGATTATCAGGGGCTCCGTGGGTGAAGCAGAACGTGGAGTTGTTGGCGCACTAGCCACCCCCAGTTTGGTGCTCGGTGCTGGGCGGGGAGTGGTTGGCTGACTAACAGTCCCAGGCTTAGTGCTCGGTTGCCGATTCATTCTGGGAAGGCGAATTATCATTGGCTTAACAGGGGGATTGAGCTCTCATGTTTGTTGCTGGCTAGCTTTTGGCAGCCTAATTGTCAGCGGCTCTGTCATGGGTCTTGGCGCTTGGCCAGACCTTGGTAGTCGGATTATCATATGTTCCTCCTGTGCAGAGAGGCTAATTACATCCTTACGTAGAGTGGCTGTAAGGGGCGGAGTTATGCCAGGCTTGCGGGCTTGGAGGTGGATCGTCAGAGGTTCTTCTGATCCAGTTGCTACCTCAGTTTGAGCTTGTGTGTCTCCTTTGATAAGGTGCCTCTTTGACTTCTCGTACAAGCAGGAGTCCGAGTAGTAAGACTCGACTCCTTTGAAAGGATCGATATCGGTGAATTCTATCCTCACGAACCCGTGCTTGTCGACATACTTGAAGCACTGGTGCAGTATGGAAGGCACGAACATGTAATCGTGTATCCAAGGACGCCCCAGGAGAATGTTATAAGAAGTGTCTGTATCTATGACAAAACAAGTCACTTCTGACTGCAGGTCGCCGATTTGATACTTCAGGCGAATTTTTCCGATAGGGTAGCTCCTGTCCGAATTGAAACCGCTGATGGCGGTGCTTGTTGGCATCAGGCGGTGCATTGGGGTACGCAGATGATGTAGTAGACTCTTTGGGATGATGCTTATGGAGGACCCGGGGTCGATATGCATTCGATCCACCTTGATATCGCCAATGTACTCAGTATACTATAGAGGGCGATTATGCAGGTTGGTTTTGATGAGCATATCCTGTTGAGTAAAGACAATATTTGACATTGACCCTATGCAAGCGTTGTTCTGGAGATCTGTCGGCGAGTCTTCCGGGAGAGATTGGATTGAGCCCGATAAGCGTCGGCATTCTAGAGTGCTTCGCTCAGTACGACGCAGACATCCTTGAAGTGTCTCAAAAGCTCATATAGCGACAATTGGGCTGGTGTGTTGGCCAATTGGGCTAGGATGTCGAAGTTGTAGGGCTTCTCCATCCCTTGAGGCGTCTCCCTTCGGAGCGGTTTGTCGAAGCGAGTCTCCTTCGACCTAGGCTTGTCGGTCGTTGAAGGCTGCGGCGGTCCTGGAGCATCGGCAGCTGTCGTCTGAGTGTCTTCAGTCGAGTTACCCGATGGAGGTTAGATTTGTGTGCCGGAGCTGGTAACAACTGCGGTAGCTTCTTCGAGCTCTGCCAAGATTGTGCGGCATGATTTGACTATTCCATTCTTGTTTTTGCTGGTGGTGAGAGGTGTAGACTGAGTCACCTCAGGTACCAAGTCCGGATGGACACACATGATATCTACTCATGATGTAGTAAGGGGCACTAGACCCGCAGCTTGGTCTTGGGGAGGTGGAAGGTTTGAGACCTCCATCTTTGCTTTGGGGATGTGCACCACTACGTCTTGAGCCTTTGTCGGAGGGAAGCTGCCGAATTGTACTGACACCATGTTGGCTGCCACGGTCACCTCTTCGAAATCAATGGCGAGGGCATTAGAATCGATAAGATGTTGGATGTACTGCTTCAGCTGGTAGCAGTCTTGTGTAGCATGGTGAACATAGCGATGGTAATGGCAATACTTAAGAATTTTCATATCTGCAGGACGAGGCTCACGCCTTGGAGGAGGGAGCTGAATTCATCCTCCTTGGATGAGCATGTCTAGGATGGGTTTAACATGGCCGTCCTCGAAGAAATAGGTCATCTCAGGCCATTACTTTTCCTTCGACTTTGATTCGGGCTTTGGGGCTATGTCGGCCACCATAGCCTGCTTGCCCTTGTTGTCTCGGTTTCTGGAGGAATTACCACCATTGTTGTTGTTGATGTTAGGGCGTCTTCCCTTGTCTTCTCCTTCCGAGATGTGCAATACCAGTTGGCAGGCTTTCTTCACCTTGTCTTCTGCGCTAGTGGAACTGATGATGAATGTCTTCCAATCCCTGAATTGACTTTTGCCCATCTAGAGGCTGATTGTGGGAAGCAATCTCTTTTGGCAAATTTCAATCAAAGAGGAATCAGGGTTGCCGGACGGCAGCTTCATCGCGGTTTGGCAAAACCGCTCGATATAATTTTTTGTTAGCTCCTTTTCTCCCTGAACAACATCCATGAGAGTGGATATTGTCACATCTTGTCCCACTTCATAGAATCTCTCTTGGAACATGCGTTTGAATCCGGTAAAGAAGTGGATGCAATTGTCCGGCAAGTTGTGGTACCGGTCGAAGGCGGCCCCTTCCATTGCTCCGATGAACAACCGCGTAAGGATGGCGTCGTCATGAGGCAGATGGTTGGTTGTGACTTCGAAGTAGGTGATGTACCTACTTACAGATGTCTTCCCGTCATATGGATTGATGTGGAATGGTTTATATTTTGGTGGAAAGGGAACATCTCTCCAGGCAGCGGGATACGGTTGTCGTATCCTGAGGTCTTGGCAATTTTTTCGGGCATGAAACATGGCTCGGAGCTCCTGGACCTCTCTTCTTGCCTCCCTGGCCTCGTCTGCAGCGGTAGGAGCCGTCATTTCAGGAGGATTGTTGCCCAGGTTTGGTGCAGCTGAGTTCGAGTCCGCATTGACCGTGGGACCTGAGCTCGTTTGGCCAGGTGTCCTTCCTTGCAGAGTGGGAATGGCCGCCTCGATCTCGTCCACGGACTTAATTAAAGCATGCAGTATGGCCTCCATAGTACCAATACGTTGGCGATCACTGGGACCCTCTTGGTTGATGTCCGTCATGAATACCGTCTTTATATGATGAGAGGTGGAAGAAGCGGTAGAGGACGTGCCTTCTGAGTCCTACCCTCGTGCAGAGAAGTCGTCGGGGTATGTGGGAATGTTCTCTTCTGGTTCGGACTCGGAAAGAGTGGTACCCCCAGCTTCAGAGCTTGCCTCTTCTCGAGAGTTGTGGACGTCCTCGGGGATGTCGAGATTTGTTGTATCTGGGTTATCCCCTTGGAACACTGGATTGTCGTGGATATTTGGAGGGGTGCTACCCCCAGTTCCAGTTATCTATTGCCATTAGCAACCAAAATAATAATAATATAAACTAATAAAAAAATAAAGTAGTAATAAAAATAGTAATAATAATGACCACAACATAACCGTAAACAAAGTAATCTATATATTTCAAAAAAATATTTTGCTAATGTACCTATATAAATACATACACACATACAAATATCTTAATAATAATAAAAGAATAGAATTATAAAATCATCATATATACATTATATATGTACCAATATCTGTATACTAGTATATACTGCTACTAAAAATAATGATAATAATAATGATAATAAATAATACATAATACATTAAAATATAAATATAAATCAACTAAACACTAATGCAATAAAAATATATAAAACCAAATCGAACAACAACAGTTGCTGTTGTTTTTCCTATAATTTATAAAAACCAATGATAATAACAATAATAATAATAAAGCAATAGATACTAAAAAAGATACAATAATAAACAAAACAAACAAACAAAAAAATAAACAAATAAAAACAAAACAGAAAAATGCAGCTCTCTGCTGCTTTTACTTCTGGAAAGAGGAGAGGGGATGAAAGAGAAAGAGCAATCGAGGGAGAGAACGGAAGACGGAGGGAGAGTGGCGAAGAGATCGGGAGAGAGGGAAAAGGGAGGATTGGAGTGGGGTTTCGGGCTGTGCGGCGCGCGGCTAGGGCAGACGGCCATGGACGGGGGCGGCGCTAGAGAAGGTGAGTAGGGTTTTTTTTGAGTTTTTTTACCTCTATTATTTGGTTGGCGCCGAAATTTTGTGGGGCAATGGCAGTAGTTTTGGTCGGGAGAGAAGGAGATGGGGATGCTTGGTAGTGGTGCACCGGCGTAGGGCGGTCAGCCGGATAGGCCGGCGAGACGAAGATGGAGGTGAGCGGTGATAGCGGTTATAGCGAGTCATCTTGGTGAAAGGTGATGAAGTTGACGATGATGGCTATGGTCGGGGTAGCCACAGTGGAGGAGAAGACTAGAAGAGGCGGGTCGAAAAGTGAGCGGGGGCGCAGGCGGCTGATGGTGGCTTTAGGTGGTGGTCGTTGGTAGGGTGATGACTGATGCGGTGGTCGGAGATCCGTGATGGTCGAGCTGGTGATGAAGTGGCCGGAGTTGGCCAAGGCTGGGGAAGTATGGAGGAAGAATAAATGTAAATATAAAAAGATTGCAATAAGAATTTCTTTCGGGGTCAGTCCCGAGTCCGTCACGGCTGACACGAAAAAGGTTGTTTGGACACAGACACGAGGCACTCACATTGTGGTAGAAATATTTGGTTTGTGGAATTTCTATGAAAAAGTAGCAATGGGCGCTCTACTTATATAGGTGGTGAAAATCCAAGTTGGATAAGGATTGGGATTAGTTTAAATCCCAATGGATAAATCCTGCTCTTAATTTAAATCAAATCAAAATTTATTTATTCAAATCCATCCATATTAAATCTAGGTAAATCTTGCTTTGAATCTATATATAAAGCATAATCCATAAAAAAAATTCAATTTGTAAATCATAACATTAATCCAACCATTTTAAATATTATTTTGTGAACACTAAAATTTTACAATAAAATAATTTCAAAAATTCCTAATAAATATTTAAATAGAAATAGAAATATAATTTAAATTACCTTTTTGCAAATTCTTAAATAATATTAGTTAGTTTTTTTTGAAACTCAAATTATGCATGGAATAAACTTTCATGTTCCTTGTATGAAAAAAATATTATTTCTCTAAATCAGTACTTATACTTGTATAAAATAAGAAATAAGGTTGAATCATCGCGATGCGACACTTTTGAAAATTTTAAGTAAATTATTATATAATATTTTGAAAACTGTCATATATAAATAAAAATTTGTAATCAAAATATTTTTCCAAAAATATGTACCTTGCATATATTCGCACTCGACGAGCAATTACGAAAAATACAAATTTCGTGAGCGACGTACAATACGACTATATGACGTACAAATACAGTTTAAAAGTAAATCCGTACCAATTTTAAATAATAAAAAAATAGTAGAAATTTAGGGGTTTTATATCCTACCCAACTTAAAAGAATTCCGTCCTCGAAATTAAGAATTAGTAGGGGGTGAGAAGGCACAAGGAGTATGGGGAACAATCAATTAGCCACACCTACAACCAAATAAGGACAAGGTGTGGCGAACTAATCCGCGACAAGTTATTGTTCCAAGCCACGGTCAGATACGAGTACCCAAACCAAAAGTACTCATACCTAATGAATAAAGGTGCCTAATCGTTCTAAGTGAAATGTAAGAACAATCCTTCCCACAAATGGGCCCTGGCTAAAATGGGATCGGCATAGTCCTCCCATGGGGCACCAGATGCCCAATCAATAATAGCATAACTTTTCACAGAACGCCAGTGGCCGTCAGTAATCATGGATCATCAACCCCGTATCTCCAGCGGAGCTTCCGGGTCACAAGAAAAAGTTCATCGAAGCCCATAAGCTAAGGAATTGTCATCTCTGCCCAATGCCTACTATGTTGCATCCACAACAGAAAATCTCTCTAACCACTAGGTCGAACTAGCATGCATTTCTATTAGCAGTTAATCCTATCGCACGGCTTATACTTACTGGTGGCCAGCCAATCACGCATGTCCGTGTTCAACATGCGACACACAACTTCTTGGTACAACGTGTCAAGACCAATGAATGCAACACACAAGGTGGTCTCTTAAATCTAGGTTTAATGTGTAAGACAAATAATACATAGCAGGAAATATAACTGAACAGTAAGTTCTAACAGGTCATGCCATATATCACAGTTTATTTTGCATAAAGAAAATAATGAATAATGCATGAAATATGAGCTAAAATAAATAAACAGCAAATGGCAAGGTGCCTTGCCTGGTAGGACGCCTGGTGTGGTGCAATGATCAATGTGGCACGAACAGCGACTTTGGGTAACAACTACACAAGGTGACCTCTGATGGTGGCACGGACAGTTCCATTGGGTCCATAATGGTCAATTTAGTTAGGGATGACCTAAAGAAGTCTAGACTCGGAAGATGATAGGGTATACGATTAGCCATTGATAATCGATGGAATTCACAGAGAAAATATTTATATTACTTTAGAAAAATCTTTATGATGCTTTAAAATATATTTTATTAGCAAAATATGACTATAGACAAATATTAAAAGTTAGAAATCCTAATAAGTTATTTTTTTAGGGCTAACACTCACAATAAAAATTTAGATAAAATATACTTCCAAAAATGGGCTAAAAATACTACAATACTAATAAAAAATAAAGTAGTAATAATAATAGTAATAATAATGACCACAACATAACCGTAAACATAGTAATCTATATATTTACAAAAATTATTTTACTAATGTACCTATATAAATACATACATACATACAAATACCTGAATAATAATAAAAAGAATAGGATTATAAAAGCATCATATATACATTATATATGTACCATTATCTGTATACTAGTATATACTGCTACTAAAAATAATGATAATAATAATGATAATACATAATACATTAAAATATAAATATAAATATAAATCAGCTAAACACTAATGCAATAAAAATATATAAAACCAAATCGAACAACAACAGTTGTTGTTGCTGTTCCTATAATTTACAAAAACCAATGATAATAATAATAATAATAATAATAATAATAATAATAATAATAAAGCAATAGATACTAAAAAAGAAACAATAATAAACAAAACAATCAAACAAAAAATAAACAAATAAAAACAAAACAAAACAAGTACAGCTCTCTGCTGCTTATACTTCTGGAAAGAGGAGAGGGGATGAGAGAGAGAGCAATCGAGGGAAAGAACTGGAGATGGAGGGAGAGAAAGAGAGTGGTGGAGGGAGAGAGGGGAAATGGAGGATCAGAGTGGGGTTTCGGGTTGTGCGGCGTACGGCTAGGGCTGTCGGCCATGGACGGGTGCAGCGCCGGAGAAGATGAGTAGGGTTTTTATTGAGTTTTTTTTTGCCTATATTATTTGGGTGGCGATAAAATTTTATGGTAGCGGTGGTTTTGGTCGGGAGAGGCGGAGATGGGGATGCTTGGTAGTGGTGCACTGGCGTATGACGGTCAGCAGGAGAGGCCGACGAGGCGAAGATGGGGGTGAGCGATGATGGCTGTTTTGGCGAGTCAGCTTGGTGAAAGGTAATGAAGTTGACGATGATAGCTGTGGTCGGGGTAGCCGCAGCGGAGGAGAAGACTAGAAGAGGCGGGTCGGAAAGGGAGAGGTGTGCAGGCGGCTGATGGTGGCTTTAGGTGGTGGTCGTTGGTGGGGTGATGACTAGTGCGGTGGTTGGAGATCCGTGATGGTCGGGCTGGTGATGAAGTGGCCGGAGTTGGCCAAGGCTGGAGAAGTATGGGGGTTAGGAATTCTATTGTGTCGAGATGTGTTCGACACGAAAGAATAAATGTAAATGTAAAAAGATTGCAATAAGAATTTCACCCAGGGTCGGACCCGAGGCCGTCACGGCTGACACGGAAAAGGTTGTTTGGACACATACACGAGGCACTCACTTTGTGTTGGAAATATTTGGTTTGTGGAATTTCTATAAAAAAGTAGCAATGGGCGTTCTCCTTATATAGGAGGTGAAAATCCATATTGGATAAGGATTGGGATTTGTTTAAATCCCAATGGATAAATCTCGCTCTTAATTTAAATCAAATCAAAAAAAAATTATTCAAATCCATCCATATTAAATCTAGGTAAATCTGGATTTGAATCTTTATATAAAGCATAATCCATAAACAAAATTTCAATTTGTAAATCATAACATTAATCCAACCATTTTAAATATTATTTTGTGAACATTAAAATTTTATAATAAAATAATTTCAAGAATTCCTAATAAATATTTAAATCGAAATAGAAATATAATTTAAATTACCTTTTTGCAAATTCTTAAATAATATCAATTAGTTTTTTTTGAAACTCAAATTATGCATGGAATAAACTTCCATGTTCCTTGTATAAAAAAATATTATTTCTCTAAATCATTACTTATACTTGTATAAAATAAGAAATAAGGTTGAATCATCGCGATGCGACACTTTTGAAAATTTCAAGTAAATTATTATATAATATTTTGAAAACTGTCATATATAATTATAAATTTATAATCAAAACATTTTTTCCAAAAATATGTACCTTGTACATATTCGCACTCGACGAGCAATTACAAAAAATGAAAATTTTGTGAGCGACGTACAATACGACTATGTGACGTACAAATACAGTTTAAAAGTAAATCCGTACCAATTTTAAATAATAAAAATAGTAGAAATTTAGGGGTTTTACAGGTTCCTCGGTGGACTCATCTCCAGGATTGCCTTTGTCTTATCGGGGTATATGTGAATGCCCCACGAAGAAATAACAAAGCCCAAGAACTTTCCACTAGACACACCCAGGAAGGACTTGGTGGGATTCATCTTCAGATTGTGTGCTCACATAAGGTCGAACACTGTCCTCAAATCGTTTAAATGATCATCCTTGGAGCGGCTTTTGACGGCGATGTCGTAAACGTAACACTCCACCGTCTTGCGCAAGTGATCTCTGAAGATGATGCTCATATCTCGTTGATATGTAGCACCGGTGTTCTTCAGGCCGAAAGGCATAACTGTGTAACAATACATACCAATCGGTGTTCAGAATGACGTATGCTTCTCATCGTCAAGAGATATTTTAATTTGATTGTATCCTGAAAAGACATACATAAAGGACATGCGCTCGAAGCCACACGTATTATCGATCATTATGTCAGTGATGGGAAGAGGAATTCATCCTTAGGACATGTCGCATTCAGATTGCGAAAGTCAATGCAGATTCGGATCTTTTTGTTCTTCTTGACAACTAGTACTATATTAGCTATTTAGTCTGGGTACTGCTCCTTGCAAATAAAACTGCTAGATATAAGCTTGTTTACTTTCGCTTCAATGGAGTTCATGACGTTTGGACGAAACCGCCATTGTTGTTGCTTGACTGGTTTTGCGTCCTGATGAATATTGAGCTTATGAAGTGCGATCTCGGGGTTTAACCCTGGCATTTCTTCATAGCTCCAAGCAAAAATGTCAATATACTCTCTGACGAGTTGCAACAACAACTCATGCTCGCCGTCCGTACGGCTTTTACTGACAAAAGATGGCTTTGGAGTGGATTCATCACCAAGGTTAACTTGCATGACCTCATCTTCAGTAGGAGGGTCACGTAGTTCAAAATGCTTCTCCATTGTGCATCCAATTGTTGGACCCATGGCTCCAATTCAAGAGGTTCGAGTAGATCCTCGTCTTTCTTTTCAACATCAGCGGATGCCATGTTGACAGATAGTGTCTGCCTGAATATATCTCCAATGTTGTCATCAGGATCGTATGCACGTGATTCAGATGAGTGAGAATGCCACTCGTATTCCCCATCGGAGTTCTCCGGCATTGTGCTGGTGTAACATAACCGAGGCTTCATTTGGACTTGCCGTAATAATCCTGAGGTTTCCCAGTCGGGCTTCAATTAGTTTTTTTTTTTAAATCAAATTATGCATGGAATAAACTTCCATGTTCCTTGTATGAAAAAAATATTATTTCTATAAATCATTACTTATACTTGTATAAAATAAGAAACAAGGTTGAATCATCGTGACGCGACACTTTTGAAAATATTAAGTAAATTATTATATAATATTTTGAAAACTGTCATATATAAATAAAAATTTGTAATCAAAATATTTTTCCAAAAATATGTACCTTGCACATATTCGCAGTCCACGAGCAATTACGAAAAATACAAATTTCGTGAGCGACGTACAGTACGATTATGTGACGTACAAATACAGTTTAAAAGTAAATCTGTACCAATTTTAAGTAATAAGAAAATAGTAGAAATTTAGGAATTTTACATCCTACCCAACTTAAAAGAATTTCGTCCTCAAAATTAAGAATTAGTAGAGGGTGAGAAGGCACAAGGGTTGTCGATGGGGAACAATCAATAACAAAATTATGTCGTAAGAAATCGCGATCTATATCATAGAAAAATCATACGATATGGTCACGGATAATGAATGAGGGTCACGATTTTAAAGCAACAATTAAAAGGTTAAGGTTAAAGTTAGTCATGATAACATGTAAAGAAGTAATACGGTATCAAAATGAGAAACCTAAAAGATAGGTTTTGAGAGTAGGTTGATGGCACGATTTAAGAGAGCGAATTAGGCTTATTCCTGAAATAAGTGATTAGTGGTCATGGTAGAAAATATAGGGCCGAGAATGATGACGAGGAGTTTAGGATGAATACATAGCAACATTGAGTGGTGATGGTCATAATTGGTAGGATAGCTGGAGGAAATTCAAGTAAAAGTGCCTTCGTCCTTCCAAAATCGGTGATGGCGAAAGCGATATAAGGAGTTCAAATGACGACATCGTCAATTACGAATACATGGTTCAAAGGCGGCCGTATAAATTTCAAAAGAATCGTCAAGAAAGTTGTGGATGGGATTCTAAGGGGTAAGTTTAACTACATCACATCCACGTAAATTGATATATGAAAAAGGCGAACCAAAGTGTACTCGGTTGATCAGACCATCATGCACCGGTTCTGATTAGACAATATGCTAGTGAGCGGCCGCTCAATATCATATTCCTTGATCAAGCTCGATAAAGAATTATCTTACAAATACTAGGCTATATTAGCATTATTATTCTAGATAGTAGAACATATGCACGATGGTAGATGAAATAAAAACAAATATGAATAGTCTAAGAGTCATAAGGATCTAAGTCTTGTTTATTCCTTTACCATCGGTCTACGGTTTGATTGACCAAGGCTTGGTTGAACCAAATGGGTTAAATTTCTCTAGTCTCTATGGTCTAGATAATACTATTTGTGTTCCCTTAATGGTCAAGGGTGTGTCAGGTCGTAGGATATTCTACCCAACTTAAAGAATTAAGCTAAGGGTGTTTGGGACATCTAACTAGTAGGGTCCATCTCTAGCAAGCACAAAGGAAAGATAAGAATTATGATAGAAGGAATCAAGCAAGATGCAGTCGATGAGATGAACGATAGTTCGAATATGGAATCGAGGAAAGAGGTCAAGTATGTGGATGAGATCCTAGACTTCTAATCCTATACGCAGGCTTGCTTGGTACGGTAAAGTAACCAAACAATTTATCTTGACCTGCATGGGCCACCACTAAATATGTAACGCCCCAGTCCCAAAATACGTAGGACTAGGATCGTAGACATGCCAGCTGTATACATACGAAGTACACTCCAATATATGGAAACCTCCTATGAAAACATAAGCTATAAAATACAGTAGAACCTCAACAAACTAATCTCATCCACAAAATTTGAAAGAATTAAAGAAGTCATATAATCAACTATGAATTGTTATTTGTACATGTAGTTGGGCGGAGACAAATCCAATACCAATTATGGAAAGAAATGCACGATATACAAAGAATGATTTTAGCGAGTGAAGCGAAGACGATCAAAGTGCAATCATCCACGAAGAAATAGTGATGATCATGGCCATGGCTAGAACAACTGTAAAAGACAAGAGCACACACATGGAGAGATAACAAGGTCCTCAGATATACGTAACAAGACACATAATATCATGCCATATAAACTGAATAAATATTGCTCAAATAAATAAGTCAATTGAATTATAACATAGTCCAACACATACCTATTGAACTAGCTTACCATCCCCCAACAAAACAAGGACAAGAGATGGTAAACTAATTCACGGTGACGTTTCTTTCCATGCTATGAATCCAATATTGTATCCGGACCCCAACAAGGTTTAATACCTTCACATCGAAGTAGTAAGCCACACCTACAACCAAATAAGGACAAGGTGTGGCGAACTAATTCGCGACAAGTTAATGTTCCAAGCCACAGTCAGATACAAGTACCCAAACCAAGAGTACTCATACCTAACGGATAAAGGTACCTAACCGTTCAAAGTAAAATGTAAGAACAATCCTTCCTACGCATGGCTCTGGCTAAAATGGGATCGACATAGTCCCCCCTTGGGGCACCAGAGGCCCAATCAATAAGAGCATAACGTTCCGCAGAACGCCAGTGGCCGTCAGTAATCATGGGTCATCAACCCCGTATCTCCAGCGGAGCTTCCAGGTCACAAGGGAAAGTGCATTGAAGCCCATACGCTAAGGAGTTGTCCTCCCCGCCCAATGCCTACTATGTTGTATCCACAACAGAAAATCTCTATAACCGATAAGTCAAACTAGAATGCAATTCTATTAGCGGTTAATCCTATCGTACGGCTTATACGTAATGGTGCACAGCCAATCATGTATATCCGTGTTCTACATGCGACACAACTTTGTGGTACAATGTGTCAAGGCCAATGAATGCAACACACAAGGTGGTCTCTTAAATCTAGGTTTAATGTGTAAGAAAAATAATACATAGCAGGAAATATAACTGAACAGTAAGTTCTAACAGGCTATGCCATGTATCATAATTTATTTTACATAAGGAAAATAATAAATAAAGCATAAAATATGAGCTAAAATAAATAAACAGCAACTGGCAAGGTGTCCTGCCTGGTAGGACACCTAGTGTGCTGCAATGATCAATGTGGCACGAACAGCGACTTCGGGTAACAACTACACAAGATGACCTCTGATGGTGGCACGGACAGTTCCACTTGTGTCTATAAGGGTCAATTTAGTTAGGGATAACCTAAAGAAGTCTAGACTCGGAAGAGGATAGGGTATACAATTAGCCATTGATAATCGATCAAATTCACGGAGAAAATATTTATATTACTTTAGAAAAATCTTTATGACGCTTTGAAAATATAATTTATTAGCAAAATATGACTATAGACAAATACTAAAAGTTAGAAATCCTAATAAGTTATTTTTTTTAGGGCTAACACTCATAATATAAATTTAGGTAAAGTATACTTCCAAAAATGGGCTAAAAATACTACAATACTATATGTAAAAGCCTAATCCTAAATTTTGAAATTTCAATGCTATATTTTAGCTACCAAAATAATTTAGGAATATTTTACTATATACAAAAATAATGACAACCAAAATTTTAAAGTATCTATTGCCATTAGCAACCAAAATAATAATAATACAAACTAATAAAAAAAATAAAGTAGTAATAATAATAGTAATAATAATGACCACAACATAACCGTAAATAGGGTAATCTATATATTTAAAAAAAATTATTTTACTAATGTACCTATATAAATACATACATATATACAAATATCTTAATAATAGTAAAAAGAATAGGATTATAAAAGCATCATATATACATTATATATGTACCAATATTTGTATACTAGTATATAATGCTACTAAAAATAATGATAATAATAATAATAATACATAATACATAATACATTAAAATATAAATATAATTCAGCTAAACACTAATGCAATAAAAATATATAAAACCAAATCGAACAACAACAGTTGCTGTTGTTGTTCCTATAATTTATATAAACCAATAATAATAATAATAATAATAATAATAATAATAATAATAATAATAATAATAATAATAATAATAAAGCAATAGATACTAAAAAAGATACAATAATAAACAAAACAAAGAAACAAAAAATGAACAAATAAAAACAAAACAAAAAAAAGTGCAGCTCTCTGCTGCTTTTACTTCTGGAAAGAGGAGAGGGGATGAGAGAGAGAGAGCAATCGAGGGAGAGAACGGGAGGTGGAGGGAGAGAGTTGCGAAGAGATCGGGAGAGAGGGGAAAGGGAGGATCGGAGTGGGGTTTTGGGCTGTGCGGCGCGCGGCTAAGGCAGACGGCCATGGACGGGGGCGGCGCCAGAGAAGGTGAGTAGGGTTTTTGTTGAGTTTTTTTCCTCTATTATTTGGGTAGCGATGAAATTTTGTGGGGGCAGTAGCAGTGGTGTTGGTCGGAAGAGGAGGAGATCGGGATGCTTGGTAGTGGTGCACCGGCGTACGAGGTCAGCCGGATAGGCCGGCGAGGCGAAGATGGGGGTGAGCGGTGATGGCGGTTATGGCGAGTCAGCTTGGTGAAAGGTGATGAAGTTGACGATGATGGTTGTGGTCGGGGTAGCCACAGCGGAGGAGAAGGCTAGAAGAGGCGGGTCGGAAAGTGAGCGGGGGCGCAGGCGGATGATGGTGGCTTTAGGTGGTGGTCGTTGGTGGGGTGATGACTGGTGCGGTGGTCGGAGATCTATGATGGCCGAGCTGGTGATGAAGTGGCCGGAGTTGGCCAAGGCTGGGGAAGTATGGGGGAAGAATAAATGTAAATATAAAAAGATTGTAATAAGAATTTCACCCGGGGTCAGACCTGAGGCCGTCATGGCTGACACGGAAAAGGTTGTTTGGACACAGACACGAGGCACTCACATTGTGGTGGAAATATTTGTTTTGTGGAATTTCTATGAAAAAGTAGCAATGGGCGCTCTCCTTATATAGGAGGTGGAAATCCAAGTTGGATAAAGATTGGGATTAATTTAAATTCCAATGGATAAATCATGCTCTTAATTTAAATCAAATCAAAATTTATTTATTCAAATCCATCCATATTAAATCTAGGTAAATCTTGCTTTGAATCTATATATAAAGCATAAGCCATAAAAAAAATTCAATTTGTAAATCATAACCATAATCCAACCATTTTTTATATTATTTTGTGAACACTAAAATTTTACAATAAAATAATTTCAAAATTTCCTAATAAAAATTTAAATCGAAATAGAAATATAATTTAAATTACCTTTTTGCAAATTCTTAAATAATATCAATTAGTTTTTTTGAAACTCAAATTAGGCATGGAATAAACTTTCATGTTCCTTGTAGGAAAAAAATATTATTTCTCTAAATCAGTACTTATACTTGTATAAAATAAGAAATAAGGTTGAATCATCGAGACGCGACACTTTTAAAAATTTTAAGTAAATTATTATATAATATTTTGAAAACTGTCATATATAAATAAAAATTTGTAATCAAAATATTTTTCCAAAAATATGTACCTTGCACATATTCGCACTCGACGAGCAATTACGAAAAATACAAATTTCGTGAGCGACGTACAATACCACTATGTGACATACAAATACAGTTTAAAAGTAAATTCGTACCAATTTTAAATAATAAAAAAATAGTAGAAATTTAGGGGTTTTATATCCTACCCAACTTAAAAGAATTTTGTCCTCGAAATTAAGAATTAGTAGGGGTGAGAAGACACAAGAAGTATGGGGAACAATCAATAAGCCACACCTACAACCAAATAAGGACAAGGTGTGGCGAACTAATCCGCGACAAGTTATTGTTCCAAGCCACGGTCAGATACAAGTACCCAAACTAAAGGTACTCATCCCTAATGAATAAAGGTGCATAATCGTTCTAAGTGAAATGTAAGAACAATCCTTCCCACAAATGGGCCTTGGCTAAAATGGGATCGGCATAGTCTCCCTTGGGGCACCAGAGGCCCAATCAATAAGAGCATAACTTTTCACAGAAGGCCAGTGGCCGTCAGTAATCATGGGTCATCAATCCCGTATCTCCAGCGGAGCTTCCGGGTCACAAAAAAAAGTTTATAGAAGCCCATATGCTGAGGAATTGTCCTCCACGCCCAATGCCTACTATGTTGCATCCACAACAGAAAATCTCGCTAACCGTTAGGTCAAACTAGCATGCAGTTCTATTAGCGGTTTATCCTATCGCACGGCTTATACGTACTGCTGGCCAGCCAATCACGCATGTCCATGTTCCACATGCGACACACAACTTCATGGCACAACGTGTCAAGGCCAATGAATGCAACACACAAGGTAGTCTCTTATATCTAGGTTTAATATGTAAGAAAAATAATACATAGCAAGAAATATAACTGAACAATAAGTTCTAACAGGTTATGCCATATATCACAGTTTATTTTGCATAAAGAAAATAATGAATAATACATGAAATATGAGCTAAAATAAATAAACATCAAATGGCAAGGTACCTTGCCTGGTAGGACGCCTGGTGTGGTGCAATGATCAATGTGGCACGAACAGCGACTTCGGGTAACAACTACACAACGTGACCTCTGATGGTGGCACGGACAGTTCCATTGGGTCCATAAGGGTCTATTTAGTTAGGGATAACCTAAAGAAGTCTAGACTCGGAAGATGATAGGGTATACGATTAGCCATTGATAATCGATGGAATTCACAGAGAAAATATTTATATTACATTAGAAAAATCTTTATGATGCTTTGAAAATATATTTTATTAGCAAAATATGACTATTGACAAATACTAAAAGTTAGAAATCCTAATAAGTTATTTTTTTGGGCTAACACTCACAATAAAAATTTAGATAAAATATACTTCCAAAAATGGGCTAAAAATACTACAATACTATATGTAAAAGCCTAATCGTAAATTTTGAAATTTCAAAGCTATATTTTTGCTACCAAAATAATTTAGGAATATTTTACTATTTAAAAAAAATAATGACAACCAAAATTTTAAGGTATCTATTGTCATTAGCAACCAAAATAATAATAATACAAACTAATAAAAAAAATAAAGTAGTAATAATAATAGTAATAATAATGACCACAACATAACCGTAAACAGAGTAATCTATATATTTACAAAGACCATTTTACTATTGTACCTATATAAATACATACATACATACAAATATCTTAATAATAATAAAAAGAATAGGATTATAAAAGCATCATATATACATTATATATGTACAAATATCTGTATACTAGTATATACTGCTACTAAAAATAATGATAATAATAATGATAATACATAATACATTAAATTATAAATATAAATCAGCTAAACACTAATACAATAAAAATATATAAAACCAAATCGAACAACAACAGTTGCTGTTGTTGTTCCTATAATTTATAAAAACCAATGATAATATTAATAATAATAAAGCAATAGATACTAAAAAAGAAACAATAATAAACAAAACAAACAAATAAAAAATGAACAAATAAAAACAAAACAAAAAAAGTGCAGCTCTCTGCTGCTTTTACTTTTGGAAAAAGGAGAGGGGATGAGAGAGAGAGAGCAATCGAGGGAGAGAACTGGAGGCAGAGGGAGAGGAAGAGAGTGGTGGAGGGAGAGAGGGGAAATGGAGGATCAGAGTGTGGTTTCGGGTTGTGCGGCGCGCGGTTAAGGCAGTCGGCCATGGACGGGGGCAGCGCCGGAGAAGATAAGTAGGGTTTTTGTTGAGTTTTTTTGCCTCTATTATTTGGGTGGCGATAAAATTTTGTGGTGGCGGTAGCGGTGGTTTTGGTCGGAAGAGGAGGAGATGGGGATGCTTGGTAGTGGTGCACCGGCATAGGACGGTCAGCCGGAGAGGCCGGCGAGGCGAAGATGGGGGTGAGCGATGATGGCTGTTTTGGCTAGTCAGCTTGGTGAAAGGTAATGAAGTTGACGATGATGGATGTGGTCAGGGTAGCTGCAGCGGAGGAGAAGACTAGAAGAGACGGGTCGAAAAGGGAGCGGGGGCACAGGTGGCCGATGGTGGCTTTAGGTGGTGGTCGTTGGTGGGGTGATGACTAGTACGGTGGTTGGAGATCCGTGATGGCCGGGCTGGTGATGAAGTGGCCAGAGTTGGCCAAGGATGGAGAAGTATGGGGGTTAGGAATTCTATTGTGTCGAGATGTGTTCGACACGGAAGAATAAATGTAAATATAAAAAGATTGTAATAAGAATTTCACCCAGGGTCGGACCCGAGGCCGTCACGGCTGACACAGAAAAGGTTGTTTGGACACAGACA
This sequence comes from Iris pallida, assembly GCA_029216955.1. Taxonomy (NCBI): domain Eukaryota; kingdom Viridiplantae; phylum Streptophyta; class Magnoliopsida; order Asparagales; family Iridaceae; genus Iris; species Iris pallida. The sequence goes on along the minus strand of JANAVB010028000.1, from coordinate 24,562,819 downwards.
CGAGGCACTCACTTTGTGGTGGAAATATTTGGTTTGTGGAATTTCTATGAAAAAGTAGCAATGGGCGCTCTCCTTATATAGGAGGTGAAAATCCATGTTGGATAAGGATTGGGATTAGTTTAAATCCCAATGGATAAATCCCGCTCTTAATTTAAATCAAATCAAAATTTATTTATTCAAATCCATCCACATTAAATCTAGGTAAATCTGGCTATGAATTTATATATAAAGCATAATCCATAAACAAAATTTTAATTTGTAAATCATAACATTAATCCAACCATTTTAAATATTATTTTGTGAACATTAATATTTTATAATAAAATAATTTCAAGAATTCCAAATAAATATTTAAATTGAAATTGAAATATAATTTAAATTACCTTTTTGCAAATCCTTAAATAATATCAATTAGTTTTTTTTGAAACTCAAATTATGCATGGAATAAACTTCCATGTTCCTTGTATAAAAAAAATATTATTTCTCTTAATCATTACTTATACTTGTATAAAATAAGAAATAAGGTTGAATCATCGCGATGCGACACTTTTGAAAATTTTAAGTAAATTTTTATATAATATTTTGAAACCTGTCATATATAATTAAAAATTTGTAATCGAAACATTTTTCTAAAAATATGTACCTAGTACATATTCGCACTCGACGAGCAATTACAAAAAATACAAATTTTGTGAGCGACGTACAATATGACTATGTGACATACAAATACAGTTTAAAAATAAATATGTACCAATTATAAATGATAAAAAATAGTAGAAATTTAGGGGTTTTACAGGTTCCTCGGTGGACTCATCTCCACGATTGACTTTGTCTTATCATGGTATATGTGAATGCCCCACGAAGTAATGACAAAGCCCAGGAACTTTCCACTAGACACACCCAGGAAGGACTTGGTGGGATTCATCTTCAGATTGTATGCTCATATAAGGTCAAAAACTGTCCTCAAATCATTTAAATGATCATCCTTGGAGCGGCTTTTGACGGCGATGTCGTAAACGTAACACTCCACCGTCTTACGCAAGTGATCTCTGAAGATGATGCCCATAGCTAGCTGATATGTAGCACCAGTATTCTTAGGCCGAAAGGCATAACTGTGTAACAATACATACCAATCGGTGTTCAGAATGACGTGTGCTTCTCATCGTCAGGAGATATTTTAATTTGATTGTATCCTGAAAAGACATCCATAAAGGACATTCGCTGAAGCCACACATATTATAGATCATTATGTCAGTGACGGGAAGAGGAATTCATCCTTAGGACATGTTGCATTCAGATTGCAAAAGTCAATGCAGATTCAGATCTTTCTGTTCTTCTTGACAACTAGTACTATATTAGCTATTTAGTCTGGGTGTTGCTCCTTGCAGATAAAACTGTTAGCTATAAGCTTGTTTACTTTCGCTTCAGTGGAGTTCATGATGTTTGGACGAAACCGCCATTGCTATTGCTTGACTGGTTTTGCGTCCGGATGAATATTGAGCTTATGAAGTGCGATCTTGAGGTTTAACCCTGGCATGTCTTTATCGCTCCAAGCAAAAATATCGATATACCCCCTGACGAGTTGCAACAACGACTCACGCTCGTCGTCCGTCCGACTTTTACTGACAATGGTTGGCTTTGGAGTGGATTCATCACCAAGGTCAACTTGCATGACCTCATCTTCAGTAGGAGGGTCACGTAGTTCAAAATGCTTCTCCTATTGTGCATTCAGTTGTTGGACCCATGGCTCTAATTCAAGAGGTTTGAGTAGATCTTCGTCTTCCTTTTTAAAGTTAGCGGATGCCATGTTGACAGATAGTGTCTGCCTGAATATATCTCCAATGTTGTCATCAGAATCGTATGCAGGTGATTCAGATGAGTGAGAATGCCAATCGTATTCCTCATCGGAGTTCTCGGGCATTGTGCTGGTGTAACATAACCGAGGCTTCATTTGGACTTGCCGTAATAATCCTGAGGTTTCCCAGCCGGGGTTGACAGCTGCAGAGGCGATCGCCGATCATTGTCGTAACACAGACCTGAGGTAGCCTCCATGTCGTACCCCTGCTTTTTTACGAAGTACTTGGCTTGAGGACTATACAGGTAGAGCGGTAATCTTCTAGTATCGTGTTCGTCATCAAACTCTTGAGGCATGAAGGATTGAGGACCTTCTTTTCGGCCAAAGATGATCGTGTTATCCCCTTCTCTTTTGCCTGGGAGTAGGAAGTAGGCACCTCTATTAGGAGCAAGTCCGTTTGTGGTATGGACGGTTGTCATCTGTGTGTGCAGGTTAATGTCTCGACCGTGCCCCACAGTATACATCAAATTAAGTTTATTATACTCAGGATAGTTCAACCAATATCATCCCAAAAGAGCGGTGTATGGCATTGTCGTCCATATAGTTCCTCGAAAGGAGACATACCGATGCTGGCTTGGTAGTTGTTATTGTATGAAAACTCTACCAAGTGCAGATGGCTCTCCCATGATCCACCAAAGTCCAGCACACAAGTCCTCGGCATGTCCTCTAGTGTCTGTATCGTCCTCTCGGACTGCCCATCTGTATGCGGGTGGTACGCTGTACTGAACTTGAGCCGGCTGCCCAACTCCTCCTACAAGCTCCTCCAGTAGTAGGACGTGAATCTGCTATCTCGGTCTGACACGATGCTCACTGGCACTCCATGTAAATGAACTATCTGCTGCAGGTATAACTCTGCCAACTTCTCGGTGGAAAGCCCCACCTAGAAGGGTATGAAGTGCGCACACTTCGTCAGTCTGTCAACAAAGACCCAAATGGCATCCTTCCCTCCTTCAAAACGAGGAAGCCCTGAGATGAATTCTATCATAATGTGTTCCCACTTTTACTCAGAAATGGGTAACGGCTGCAATAGACCAGCCGGGCTCTGACGCTCTACTTTGACCTGCTCGAAAACTAGGTATCTCGAAATGAAACGTGATGCATCCCTCTTCATCCCGTGCCACAAAGATGTTCCCGTAAGTCACGGTACATCTTGTTGGCACCAGGGTGAATAGAATATCGAGATCGGTGTACCTCCTGTAAGACTGCCTCTATCTGCTCTCACTTCGGTACGCACAACCGGCTGTCATGCCTCAAGGATCCATCCTCTGCTATGGTGAAGTCATCTAGCAATCCAGCTAAAGCCTGGGATCGAAGTCTGCGAAGGCTTTTATCTGTAGACTGCGCCTCCTTGATCTGCTCCATCAAGCCTGACTGAATGTCAAGCACCATCATCTGTATCATTGATCCTAGTCGAACCATCTCGATACCGAGCTTCTCCAGATCTTTCCATAAATGTCAATCTATTATCAGATACCATGCCATCGAATGCCTGCTCAGTCCATCCGCCACCACATTTACCTTCCCGAGGTGATACTGCAAATCGATGTCGAAGTCCTTCATCAACTCCAACCATCGTCTTTGCCTCATGTTCAGCTCTTTCTGCGTGAACACATACTTCAAGCTCTTGTGGTCAGTAAAGATTTCCACATGCTCTCCGTATAAGTAGTGTTTCCACAACTTGAGTACAAAGATCACCGTAGCTAACTCTAGGTCGTGGGTAGGATAGTTCCACTCATGAGTCTGTAATTGCCTGGATGTATAAGCAATCACTTTTCCATGCTGCTGTAGGACACATCCTAGCCCCCTTTCCCGAAGTATCACTGTATATAATGAAACCTCCAGACCTTGAAGGTAATGTCAGAACTGGAGCGGTTGTCAGCCTCCTCTTCAGCTCCTCAAACGCGCCTGGAAGTCCTCTGACCCGATGTACTCTGCGTCCTTCCGTGTCAGTTTCGTCATGGGTTCAACTATCCTAGCAAAGTCATGGATGAACTTCCTATAATAGCCGCCTAAACCTAGAAAGCTCCTGATCTCTGAAACTGATGTCGGAGCCTTCCATATCTCAACGGCAGCAATCTTCCTGGGATCCACCGAGATCCCCTCTCCAGTGACTATATGACCGAAAAACTCCATTCGGTCTAAAAAGAACTCGCACTTCGACAATTTGGCAAACAACCACTCCTGCCTCAGAATCTCTAAAACTGTTCGCAAGTGCTCTGCGTGCTCCTCCAGTATCTTCGAGTATATCAGGATGTCGTCGATAAATACTACGACGAACTTATCTAGATACTGGTGAAATGTCTTATTCATCAAGTTCATAAAGACAGCTGGCATATTTTTGAGACTAAATGGCATCCCCAAAAACTCGTACTGCCCATACTTCGTGTTAAACGCCATCTTCTGGATGTCTACATCCCTGACTTTTACCTGGTGGTAATCGGATCTCAAATCTATCCTGGAAAATACCTTCGCCCCACTCAACTGGTCGAACAAATCATTTATCCTGGGCAGAGGATATTTGTTCTTAATGGTGATGGTATTCAATGTCGGGTAGTCAATGCACAATCGAACTGTACCATCCTTCTTCGGCACAAAAAGTACTAGCGCTCCCCATGGAGAAGTACTAGATCGAATGAAACCCTTTTTCAATAGGTCATCAATCTGCTCCTTCATCTTTACGGCCTCCTTGGGGTTCACTCTATAGCAAGCCCGAGATACTGGTGATGAACCCGGTACTAAATCTATAGTGAACTCCATATCTCTGTCAGACGGAAGTCCTGGAAGATCCTCTGGGAATACATCCATAAACTCCCTAATGATAGGGTATGGCGGTGCTAACTCCCCAACTGTCGCACAACAGTTCGACTCTAGGCTGATCTCCGACCCTGTCCTCCTGACACTGAATGGTGTCGTGCCTGGAGGACTGAACAGAATACTACCCTCATGACAGTCTATCGTTGCATGGGCATAGCTAAGCTAGTCCATCCCTAATATGATATCATACCCAGGGAGTGGCATCACAAAGAATCGTACCCTAAACTATCTCCCAGCTATAGTAATAGAGCATCTATAGATAGCTCTAATGGGCACTGGTCCACCTTTCGTCATTACTCTACTCATCTCCTCGGTAAGTGTAGCTACTAAGTGGTGTTTATGTATAAACCCTAATGACAGGAAGCTATATGATGCACCAGAATCAAACAAGCATAGAGCTAGAAAAGTATGCACATAAACATAACCTGTGATGACGTTAATCAAATAATCTGGCTCTGAAACCTGCTTCGGCTCCTCCTCAAGAGCCAGACTATAAGCCTTCCCCTGGGGTCCCTTCTGCTCCTGTAGATGTTGTCCAAACCTCTGCTGCTATGTCGGAAGCGACGGTCATCTAGACGGTGGTCCGGCACCTGGTACCCTCACTACTGGACAGTCTCGAAGCTGATGGCTGGAAGACCCACAAGCTAAATACTGCCCCAACCTTTTCCTATAGATGAAAGCGTCATGACCTGGTCTTTTACAAAAAGAATACACACATCTCTTCTGCTGCCGGGGTCCCGGGGCTCTAACTGGTGGGGTCGGGTGATGTGGTGCGGGAGGACGGTATGCCTGCTGGGGCGGCGTCGATGCTCTCGGCTGGAAAGATTGACGCTTGAAAGATCCCTTGCGGTGTAAAGAAGCCGGCCTCTTGCAATACTGAAGACGCTCCTTTATGCTCTGGGCCAACTCTAGGCTCTGGTAGTAGTCAGTCGTACCGTTTGCCACTATAAGAATGCCAATATCTGGAACTAGACCATGGCAAAACCTACACGTCATCTTCTCTGGGTCTGCAACTAGACTAGGAGCGAAACGGCTTAAGCAACTACATCTCCGCTGTATGCCAATGTTCTGGAATCGTAGCCCCATGGCTACCCTAGCGATGGTCAAGAAGAATTTCTTCTTGAACTGGGTCTTGAACTGATCCCAAGTGGCCTTTCCTCTCGCGAATAGAGGCTCATTTCTGAACCAAACTCCTGCCAAGTCTATCAGCAGAAATCCTACTGCCTCGACCTGGAGGTCACTCGGTAACCTAGCTCTAAGGAGCTTCCTCTCTACTGAGTCTAGCTAGTCATATGCTACTACGATGCCCTCGGTCCCTAAGAACTCCTTGGGGTTCAGACCCATGAAGTCCTTGATTGTCTCTGCTCTCTGCCGTGGCTCTACAGGTAGTGGGACCACAGTACGTTCCTCAGAACACTCCATGCTCTGGCGGAGTAGGGTGGTCTGCTCCTGATGGGTCATTAGGAACCCCTAGATCAGAGTGAGCAGTTGGTTCCATCGAGAGTGACGGAAGCCTGGACAGGTATAGTAACAGGTGGTGGTGGGAGTATCAGGTCCTGCTGGGACTGTGATGTGGAAGGTGGTAGAGGCATCTAGGTTGGTGGATTTGTGGAGTGGGGGAGTATGGTAGGTGGAGGTAGAGGTGTATCGGTCAACTGGTCAACCGACTAGATAGGAAGTGTGTCATTCTCAGGTGTGGCATACTGGGATGAGCGGGTAAGCACCATCTAATAAATAAAAAACTTATAAAGACACTTTTAAGTAAACAATCATAAATAAGAAAATCTAATTGTAATAACAAGCATATGATGTAATGCGTTTCCTATGTTGCAATCCTAGTAATCCTCTAG